>OU342741.1:480989369-481385172 GCA_910589775.1 Avena eriantha | reverse complement strand
CATGTAGATATGACCTAAACAAGGTAAACCAACAAAAAGTGCGTTGGATGAACCTCGTACCTAAGAAAGCTACACGGTAGACCCACGGGCCCCACCGACTAGGGTTTCACTGGAAAAGGACCGCCGGAGCTCCGGAATCCCACTGGAACTTGCACGTGGACCTAGTATATTGTCCAAGTGTGGTGGAAGGTCCATAGATGCAATGTCTAGATCGCCGTCTGACCTTCTTCACATGCGTGCGATAACACTTAGTAGATTCCTGGACGTGTAGGGGTAATAGTCCCGCTGCGGGTATACCGGGGGGTAGCATGTATAAGGTCCCAACCCTTTGTTTTCCAAGGTAGATATGACCTAACAAAGCTAAACCAACAAAAAGCGCGGTTGTCTGAACCTCAGTACTAAGAAAGCTACAGGGGTAGACCCAGCGGGCCCCACCGACTAGGGTTTCGCTGGAAAAGGGACCGCCGGAGCTCCGGAATCCCACTAGAACTGGCACGTGGACCTAATATATGTGTCCAAGTGTGGTGGAAGGTCCATGGATGTAATGTCTAGATCCCCGGTCTGACCTTCTTCACATGCGTGCGATAACACTTAGTAGATTCCTGGACGTGTAGGGGTAACAGTCCCGCTGCGGGTATACCGGGTGGCAGCATGTGCTATAAGGTCCAACCCTGTTTTCCATGTAGATATGACCTAAACAAAGCTAAACCAACAAAAAAGCGCGTTGTCTGAACCTCGTACCAAGAAAGCTACAGGGGTAGACCCGCGGTGCGATAACACTTAGTAGATTCCTCGACGTGTAGCGGGTAATAGTCCCGCTGGCGGGTATACCGGGGGATAACATGTGCTATAACGGTCCCAACCTTGTTTTCCATGTAGATATGACCTAAACAAAGCTAAACCAACATAAAAGCTCGTTGTCTGAACCTGGTACTAAGAAAGCTACAGGGGTAGACCCGCGGGCCCCGCCGACTAGGGTTTCGCTGGAAAATGACCGCCGGAGCTCCGGAATCCCCACTGGAACTTGCACGTCGACCTAGTATACGTGTCCAAGTGAGGTGAAGCTCCATGGATGTAATGTCTAGATCCTCGGTCTGACCTTCTTCACATGCGTGCGGTAACACTTAGTAGCCTGGACGTGTAGGGGTAATAGTCCCGCTGCGGGGATAACCGGGGGGCTAGCATGTGCTATAAGGTCCCAAGAATTCTTTTCCATGTAGATATGACCTAAACAAAGGTAAACCAACAAAAAAGTGCGTTGCCTGAACCTCGTACTAAGAAAGCTACACGGGTAGACCACGTGCCCCACCGACTAGGGTTTCACTGGAAAAGGACCGCCGGAGCTCCGGAATCCCACTGGAACTTGCACGTGGACCTAGTATATATGTGTCCAAGTGTGGTGGAAGGTCCATAGATGCAATGTCTAGATCGCCGGTCTGACCTTCTTCACATGCGTGCGATAACACTTATTAGATTCCTTGACGTGTAGGGGTAATAGTCCCGTTGGCGGTATATCCGGGGGCTAGCATGTGCTATAAGTCCCAACCTTTGTTTTCCATGAATATATGATCTAAACAAAGCTAAACCAACAAAAAAGCGCGTTGTCTGAACCTCGTACTAAGAAAGCTACAGGGGTAGACCCACGGGTGATAACACTTAGTAGATTCCTGGACGTGTAGGGGTAACAGTCCCGCTGCGGGTATACCAGGGGCTAGCATGTGCTATAAGGTCCCAAGCTTGTTTTCCATGTATACATGACCTAAACAAAGCTAAACCAACAAAAAAGCGCATTGTCTAAACGTCGTACAAAGAAAGCTACAAGGGTAGACCCGCGGGCCCCACCGACTAGGGTTTCGCTGGAAAAGGACGCCGAAGCTCCGGAATCCTACTGGAACTAGCACGTGGACCTAGTATATGTTTCCAAGTGTGGTGGAAGGTCCATGGATGTAATGTCTAGATCCCCGGTCTGACCTTCTTCACATGCGTGCGATAACACTTAGTAGATTCCTTGACGTGCAAGGGTAATAGTCCCGCTACGGGTATACCGGGGGGCTAGCATGTGCTATAAGGTCCCAACCTTTGTTTTCCATGTAGATATGACCTAAACAAAGCTAAACCAACAAAAAAGCGCGTTTTGAACCTCGTACTAAGAAAGCTACAGGGGTAGACCCGCGGGCCCCACCGACTAGGATTTCGCTGGAAAAGGACCGCCGGAGCGCCGGAATCCCATTGGAACTGGCACGTGGACCTAGTATATGTGTCCAAGTGTGGTGGAAGGTCCATGGATGTAATGTCTAGATCCCCGGTCTGACGTTCTTCACATGCGTGCGACAACACTTAGTAGATTCCTCGACATGTAGGGGTAACAGTCCCGCTGCGGGTATACCGGGGGCTAGCATGTGCTATAAGGTCCCAACCTTTGTTTTCCATGTAGATATGACCTAAACAAAGCTAAACCAACAAAAAAGCGCGTTGTTTGAACCTCGTACCAAGAAAGCTACAGGGGTAGACCCGCATGCGATAACACTTAGTAGATTCCTGGACGTGTAGGGGTAATAGTCCCGCTGCGGGTATACCGGGGGGATAGCATGTGCTATAATGTCAAAACTTTTGTTTTCCATGTAGATATGACCTAAACAAAGCTAAACCAACAAAGAAGCGCGTTGTCTGAACCTCGTACTAAGAAAGCTACAGGGGTAGACCCGCGGGCCCCACCGACTAGGGTTTCTTTGGAAAAGGACCGCCGGAGCTCCTGAATCCCACTAGAACTGGCATGTGGACCTAATATATGTGTCCAAGTGTGGTGGAAGGTCCATGGATGCAATGTCTAGATCCTCGGTCTGACCTTCTTCACATGCGTGTGATAACACTTAGTAGATTCTTAGACGTGTAGGGGTAACAGTCCCGCTGCGGGTATACCGGAGGGCTAGCATGTGCTATAAGGTCCCAACCTTTGTTTTCCATGTAGATAAGACCTAAAAAAAGCTAAATCAACAAAAAAGCGCGTTGTATGAACCTCGTACTAAGAAAGTTACAAGGGTAGACCCGCGGGCCCCACCGACTAGGGTTTCGCTAGAAAAGGACCGCCGGAGTTCCGGAATCCCACTGGAACTTGCACGTGGACCTAGTATATGTGTCCAAGTGTGGTGGAAGGTCCATGGATGAAATGTCTAGATCCCCGGTCTGACCTTCTTCACATGCGTGCGATAACACTTAGTAGATTCTTGGACGTGTAGGGGTAATAGTCCCGCTACGGGTATACCTGGGGGATAGCATGTGCTATAAGGTCCCAACCTTTGTTTTCCATGTAGATATGACCTAAACAAAGCTAAACCAACAAAAAAGCGCGTTGTCTGAACCTCGTACTAAGAAAGCTACAGGGGTAGAGCCGCGGGCCCCACTGACTAGGGTTTCGCTGGAAAAGGACCGCCGGAGCTCCGGAATCCCACTAGAACTAGCACGTGGACGTAATATATGTGTCCAAGTGTGGTGGAAGGTCCATGGATTTAATGTCTAGATCCCCGGTCTCACCTTCCTCACATGCGTGCGATAACACTTAGTAGATTCCTGGACGTGTAGGGGTAACAGTCCCGCTTCGGGTATACCGGGGGGCTCGCATGTGCTATAAGGTCCCAACCTTTGTTTTCCATGTAGATATGACCTAAAAAAAGGTAAACCAACAAAAAAGCGCGTTGTATGAACCTGGTACTAAGAAAGCTACAAGGGTAGACCCGCGGGCCCCGCCGACTAGGGTTTCGCTGGAAAATGACCACCGGAGCTCCGGAATCCCACTGGAACTTGCACGTCGACCTGTTATACGTGTCCAATTGTGGTGGAAGGTCCATGGATGTAATGTCTAGATCCCCGGTCTGACCTTCTTCACATGCGTGCGGTAACACTTAGTAGATTCCTAGACGTGTAGGGGTAACAGTCCCGCTGCGGGTATACCGGGGGGCTAGCATGTGCTATAAGGTCCCAAGAATTCTTTTCCATGTAGATATGACCTAAACAAAGCTAAACCAACAAAAAGGTGCGTTCCCTGAACCTCGTACTAAGAAAGCTACAGGGGTAGACCCACGGGCCCCACCGACTAGGATTTCACTAGAAAAGGACCGTCGGAGCTCCGGAATCCCACTGGAACTTGCATGTGGACCTAGTATATGTGTCCAAGTGTGGTGGAAGGTCCATAGATGCAATGTCTAGATCCCCGGTCTGACCTTCTTCACATGCGTGCGATAACACTTAGTAGATTCTTGGACGTGTAGGGGTAATAGTCCCGCTGCGGGTATACCGCGGGGCTATCATGTGCTATAAGGTCCCAACCTTTTTTTTCCATGTAGATATGACCTAAAAAAAGCTAAACCAACAAAAAAGCGCGTTGTCTAAACCTCGTACCAAGAAAGCTACAGGGGTAGACCCGAGTGCGATAACACTTAGTAGATTCCTGGACTTGTAGGGGTAATAGTCCCGCTGCGGGTATACCGGGGGGATAGCATGTGATATAAGGTCCCAACCTTTTTTTTCCATGTAGATATGACCTAAACAAAGCTAAACCAACAAAAAAGCGCGTTGTCTGAACCTCATACTAAGAAAGCTACAGGGGTAGACCCGCGGGCCCCACCGACTAGGGTTTCGCTGGAAAAGGACCGCCGGAGCTCCGGAATCCCACTAGAACTGGCACGTGGACCTAATATATGTGTCCAAGTGTGGTGGAAGGTCCATGGATGTAATGTCTAGATCCCCGGTCTCACCTTCTTCACATGCGTGCGATAACACTTAGTAGATTCCTGGACGTGTAGGGGTAACAGTCCCGCTGCGGGTATACCGGGGGGCTCGCATGTGCTATAAGGTCCCAACCTTTGTTTTCAATATAGATATGACCTAAACAAAGGTAAACCAACAAAAAAGCGCGTTGTATGGACCTCGTACTAAGAAAGCTACAGGGGTAGACCCGCGGGCCCCACCGACTAGGGTTTCACTAGAAAAGCACCGCCGGAGCTCCGGAATCCCACTGGAACTTGCACGTGGACCTAGTATACGTGTCCAAGTGTGGTGGAAGGTCCATGGATGTAATGTCTAGATCCCCGGTCTGACCTTCTTCACATGCGTGCGGTAACACTTAGTAGATTCCTGGACGTGTAGGGGTAACAGTCCCGCTGCGGGTATACCGGGGGGCTAGCATGTGCTATAAGGTCCCAAGCTTTCTTTTCCATGTAGATATGACCTAAACAAAGGTAAACCAACAAAAAAGTGCGTTGCCTGAACCTCGTACTAAGAAAGCTACAGGGGTAGACCCGCGGGCCCCACCGACTAGGGTTACACTGGAAAAGGACCGCCGGAGCTACGGAATCCCACTGTAACTTGCACGTGGACCTAGTATATGTGTCCAAGTGTGGTGGAAGGTCCATGGATGTAATGTCTAGATCCCCGGTCTGACCTTCTTCACATGCGTGCGATAACACTTAGTAGATTCCTGGACATGTAGGGGTAACAGTCCCGATGCGGGTATACCGGGGGCTAGCATGTGCTATAAGGTCCCAACCTTTGCTTTCCATGTAGATATGACCTAAAGAAATCTAAACCTACAAAAAAGCGCGTTGTTTGAACCTCGTACCAAGAAAGCTACAGGGGTAGACCCGCGTGCGATAACACTAAGTAGATTCCTGGACGTGTAGGGGTAATAGTCCCGCTACGGGTATACCGGGGGGATAGCATGTGCTATAAGGTCCCAACCTTTGTTTCCATGTAGATATGACCTAAACAAAGCTAAACCAACAAAAAAGCGCGTTGTCTGAACCTCGTACTAAGAAAGCTACAGGGGTAGACCCGCGGGCCCCACCGACTAGGGTTTCGCTGGAAAAGGACCGCCGGAGCTTCGGAATCCCACTGGAACTTGCACGTGGACCTAGTATATGTGTCCAAGTGTGGTGGAAGGTCCATGGATGCAATGTCTAGATCCCCGGTCTGACCTTCTTCACATGCGTGCGATAACACTTAGTAGATTCCTGGACGTGTAGGGGTAAGAGTCCCGCTGCGGGTATACCGGGTGGCTAGCATGTGCTATAAGGTCGCAACCCTTGTTTTCCATGTAGATATGACCTAAACAAAGCTAAACCAACAAAAAAGCGCGTTGTCTGAACCTCGTACTAAGAAAGCTACAGGGGTAGACCCGCGTGCGATAACACTTAGTAGATTCCTGGACATGTAGGGGTAATAGTCCCGCTGCGGGTATACCGGGGGGATAGCATGTGATATAAGGTCCCAACCTTTGTTTTACATGTAGATATGACCTAAACAAAGCTAAACCAACAAAAAAGCGCGTTGTGTGAACCTCGTACTAAGAAAGCTACAGGGGTAGACCCGCGGGCCCCACCGACTAGGGTTTCGCTGGAAAAGGACCGCCGGAGCTCCGGAATCCCACTAGAACTGGCACGTGGACCTAATATATGTGTCCAAGTGTGGTGGTAGGTCCATGGATGTAATGTCTAGATCCCCGGTCTGACCTTCTTCACATGCGTGCGATAACACTTAGTAGATTCCTGGACATGTAGGGGTAACAGTCCCGCTGCGGGTATACCGGGGGGCTAGCATGTGCTATAAGGTCCCAACCTTTGTTTTCCATGTAGATATGACCTAAACAAAGCTAAACCAACAAAAAAGCGCGTTGTCTGAACCTCGTACTAAGAAAGCTACAGGGGTAGACCCGCGGGCCCCACCGACTAGGGTTTCGCTGGAAAAGGACCGCCGGAGCTCCGGAATCCCACTGGAACTTGCACGTGGACCTAGTATATGTGTCCAAGTGTGGTGGAAGGTCCATGGATGCAATGTCTAGATCCCCGGTCTGACCTTCTTCACATGCGTGCGATAACACTTAGTAGATTCCTGGACGTGTAGGGGTAACAGTCCCGCTGCGGGTATACCGGGTGGCTAGCATGTGCTATAAGGTCCCAACCCTTGTTTTCCATGTAGATATGACCTAAACAAAGCTAAACCAACAAAAAAGCGCGTTGTCTGAACCTCGTACTAAGAAAGCTACAGGGGTAGACCCGCGGGCCCTGCCGACTAGGGTTCGCCGGAAAATGACCGCCGGAGCTCCGGAATCCCACTGGAACTTGCACATCGACCTAGTATACGTGTCCAAGTGTGGTGGAAGGTCCATGGATGTAATGTCTAGATCCCCGGTCTGACCTTCTTCACATGCGTGCGGTAACACTTAGTAGATTCCTGGACGTGTAGGGGTAACAGTCCCGCTGCGGGTATACCGGGGGGCTAGCATGTGCTATAAGGTCCCAAGCTTTCTTTTCCATGTAGATATGACCTAAACAAAGGTAAACCAACAAAAAAGTGCGTTGCCTGAACCTCGTACTAAGAAAGCTACAGGGGTAGACCCGCGGGCCCCACCGACTAGGGTTTCACTGGAAAAGGACCGCCGGAGCTCCGGAATCCCACTGGAACTTGCACGTGGACCTAGTATATGTGTCCAAGTGTGGTGGAAGGTCCATGGATGAAATGTCTAGATCCCCGGTCTGACCTTCTTCACATGCGTGCGATAACACTTAATAGATTCCTTAACGTGTAGGGGTAACAGTCCCGCTGCGGGTATAACGGGTGGCTACCATGTGCTATAAGGTCCCAACCTTTGTTTTCCATGTAGATATGATCTAAACAAAGCTAAACCAAGAAAAAAGCGCGTTGTCTAAACCTCGTACCAAGAAATCTACAGGGGTAGACCCGCGTGCGATAACACTTAGTAGATTCCTGGACGTGTAGGGGTACTAGTCCCGCTGCGGGTATACCAGGGGGATAGCATGTGATATAAGGTCCCAACCTTTGTTTTACATGTAGATATGACCTAAACAAAGCTAAACCAACAAAAAAGCGCGTTGTGTGAACCTCGTACTAAGAAAGCTACAGGGGTAGACCCGCGGGCCCCACCGACTAGGGTTTCGCTGGAAAAGGACCGCCGGAGCTCCGGAGTCCCACTAGCACTGGCACGTGGACCTAATATATGTGTCCAAGTGTGGTGGAAGGTCCATGGATGTAATGTGTAGATCCCCGGTCTGACCTTCTTCACATGCGTGCGATAACACTTAGTAGATTCCTGGACATGTAGGGGTAACAGTCCCGCTGCGGGTATACCGGGGGGCTAGCATGTGCTATAAGGTCCCAACCTTTGTTTTCCATGTAGATATGACCTAAACAAAGCTAAACCAACAAAAAAGCGCGTTGTCTGAACCTCGTACTAAGAAAGCTACAGGGGTAGACCCGCGGGCCCCACCGACTAGGGTTTCGCTGGAAAAGGACCGCCGGAGCTCCGGAATCCCACTGGAACTTGCACGTGGACCTAGTATATGTGTCCAAGTGTGGTGGAAGGTCCATGGATGCAATGTCTAGATCCCCGGTCTGACCTTCTTCACATGCGTGCGATAACACTTAGTAGATTCCTGGACGTGTAGGGGTAACAGTCCCGCTGCGGGTATACCGGGTGGCTAGCATGTGCTATAAGGTCCCAACCCTTGTTTTCCATGTAGATATGACCTAAACAAAGCTAAAACAACAAAAAAGCGCTTTGTCTGAACCTCGTACTAAGAAAGCTACAGGGGTAGACCCGCGTGCGATAACACTTAGTAGATTCCGGGACATGTAGGGGTAATAGTCCCGCTGCGGGTATACCGGGGGGATAACATGTGCTATAAGGTCCCAACCTTTGTTTTCCATGTAGATATGACCTAAACAAAGCTAAACCAACATAAAAGCTCGTTGTCTGAACCTGGTACTAAGAAAGCTACAGGGGTAGACCCGCGGGCCCTGCCGACTAGGGTTTCGCTAGAAAATGACCGCCGGAGCTCCGGAATCCCACTGGAACTTGCACGTCGACCTAGTATACGTGTCCAAGTGTGGTGGAAGGTCCATGGATGTAATGTCTAGATCCCCGGTCTGACCTTCTTCACATGCGTGCGGTAACACTTAGTAGATTCCTGGACGTGTAGGGGTAACAGTCCCGCTGCGGGTATACCGGGGGGCTAGCATGTGCTATAAGGTCCCAAGCTTTCTTTTCCATGTAGATATGACCTAAACAAAGGTAAACCAACAAAAAAGTGCGTTGCCTGAACCTCGTACTAAGAAAGCTACAGGGGTAGACCCGCGGGCCCCACCGACTAGGGTTACACTGGAAAAGGACCGCCGGAGCTACGGAATCCCACTGTAACTTGCACGTGGACCTAGTATATGTGTCCAAGTGTGGTGGAAGGTCCATGGATGTAATGTCTAGATCCCCGGTCTGACCTTCTTCACATGCGTGCGATAACACTTAGTAGATTCCTGGACATGTAGGGGTAACAGTCCCGATGCGGGTATACCGGGGGCTAGCATGTGCTATAAGGTCCCAACCTTTGCTTTCCATGTAGATATGACCTAAAGAAATCTAAACCTACAAAAAAGCGCGTTGTTTGAACCTCGTACCAAGAAAGCTACAGGGGTAGACCCGCGTGCGATAACACTAAGTAGATTCCTGGACGTGTAGGGGTAATAGTCCCGCTACGGGTATACCGGGGGGATAGCATGTGCTATAAGGTCCCAACCTTTGTTTTCCATGTAGATATGACCTAAACAAAGCTAAACCAACAAAAAAGCGCGTTGTCTGAACCTCGTACTAAGAAAGCTACAGGGGTAGACCCGCGGGCCCCACCGACTAGGGTTTCGCTGGAAAAGGACCGCCGGAGCTTCGGAATCCCACTGGAACTTGCACGTGGACCTAGTATATGTGTCCAAGTGTGGTGGAAGGTCCATGGATGCAATGTCTAGATCCCCGGTCTGACCTTCTTCACATGCGTGCGATAACACTTAGTAGATTCCTGGACGTGTAGGGGTAAGAGTCCCGCTGCGGGTATACCGGGTGGCTAGCATGTGCTATAAGGTCGCAACCCTTGTTTTCCATGTAGATATGACCTAAACAAAGCTAAACCAACAAAAAAGCGCGTTGTCTGAACCTCGTACTAAGAAAGCTACAGGGGTAGACCCGCGTGCGATAACACTTAGTAGATTCCTGGACATGTAGGGGTAATAGTCCCGCTGCGAGTATACCGGGTGGATAACATGTGCTATATGGTCCCAACCTTTGTTTTCCATGTAGATATGACCTAAACAAAGCTAAACCAACATAAAAGCTCGTTGTCTGAACCTGGTACTAAGAAAGCTACAGGGGTAGACCCGCGGTCCCCGCCGACTAGGGTTTCGCTAGAAAATGACCGCCGGAGCTCCGGAATCCCACTGGAACTTGCACGTCGACCTAGTATACGTGTCCAAGTGTGGTGGAAGGTCCATGGATGTAATGTCTAGATCCCCGGTCTGACCTTCTTCACATGCGTGCGGTAACACTTAGTAGATTCCTCGACGTGTAGGGGTAACAGTCCCGCTGCGGGTATACCGGGGGGCTAGCATGTGCTATAAGGTCCCAAGCTTTCTTTTCCATGTAGATATTACCTAAACAAAGGTAAACCAACAAAAAAGTGCGTTGCCTGAACCTCGTACTAAGAAAGCTACAGGGGTAGACCCGCGGGCCCCACCGACTAGGGTTTCACTGGAAAAGGACCGCCGGACCTCCGGAATCCCACTAGACTTGCACGTGGACCTAGTACATGTGTGCAAGTGTGGTGGAAGGTCCATAGATGCAATGTCTAGATCCCCGGTCTGACCTTCTTCACATGCGTGCGATAACACTTAGTAGATTCTTGGACGTGTAGGGGTAATAGTCCCGCTGCGGGTATACCGCGGGGCTATCATGTGCTATAAGGTCCCAGCCTTTGTTTTCCATGTAGATATGACCTAAACAAAGCTAAACCAACAAAAAAGCGCGTTGTGTAAACCTCGTACCAAGAAAGCTACATGGGTAGACCCGCGTGCGATAACACTTAGTAGATTCCTGGACGTGTACGAGTAATAGTCCCGCTGCGGGTATACCGGGGGGATAGCATGTGATATAAGGTCCCAACCTTTGTTTTCCATGTAGATATGACCTAAACAAAGCTAAACCAACAAAAAAGCGCGTTGTCTGAACCTCGTACTAAGAAAGCTACAGGGGTAGACCCGCGGGCCCCACCGACTAGGGTTTCGCTGGAAAAGGACCGCCGGAGCTCTAGAATCCCACTAGAACTGGCACGCGGACCTAATATATGTGTCCAAGTGTGGTGGAAGGTCCATGGATGTAATGTCTAGATCCCCGGTCTGACCTTCTTCACATGCGTGCGATAACACTTAGTAGATTCCTCGACATGTAGGGGTAACAGTCCCGCTGCGGGTATATACCGGGGGGCTAGCATGTGCTATAAGGTCCCAACCTTTGTTTTCCATGTAGATATGACCTAAACAAAGCTAAACCAACAAAAAAGCGCGTTGTTTGAACCTCGTACCAAGAAAGCTACAGGGGTAGACCCGCGTGCGATAACACTTAGTAGATTCCTGGACGTGTAGGGGTAATAGTCCCGCTGCGGGTATACCGGGGGGATAGCATGTGATATAAGGTCCCAACCTTTGTTTTCCACGTAGATATGACCTAAACAAAGCTAAACCAACAAAAAAGCGCGTTGTCTGAACCTCGTACTAAGAAAGCTACAGGGGTAGACCCGCGGGCCCCGCCGACTAGGGTTTCGCTGGAAAAGGACCGCCGGAGCTCCGGAATCCCACTAGAACTGGCACGTGGACCTAATATATGTGTCCAAGTGTGGTGGAAGGTCCATGGATGTAATGTCTAGATCCCCGGTCTGACCTTCTTCACATGCGTGCGATAACACTTAGTAGATTCCTGGACATGTAGGGGTAACAGCCCCGCTGCGAGTATACCGGGGGCTAGCATGTGCTATAAGGTCCCAACCTTTGTTTTCCATGTAGATATGACCTAAACAAAGCTAAACCAACAAAAAGCGCGTTGTTTGAACCTTGTACCAAGAAAGCTACAGGGGTAGACCCGCGTGCGATAACACTTAGTAGATTCCTCGACGTGTAGGGGTAATAGTCCCGCTGCGGGTATACCGGGGGGATAACATGTGCTATAACGTCCCAACCTTTTTTTTCCATGTAGATATGACCTAAACAAATCTAAACCAACAAAAAAGCACGTTGTCTGAACCTGGTACTAAGAAAGCTACAGGGGTAGACCCGCGGGCCCCGCCGACTAGGGTTTCGCTGGAAAATGACCGCCGGAGCTCCGGAATCCCACTAGAACTTGCACGTCGACCTAGTATACGTGTCCAAGTGAGGTGGAAGGTCCATGGATGTAATGTCTAGATGCCCGGTCTGACCTTCTTCACATGCGGGCGGTAACACTTAGTAGCCTGGACGTGTAGGGGTAACAGTCCCGCTGCGGGTATACCGGGGGGCTAGCATGTGCTATAAGGTCCCAAGAATTCTTTTCCATGTAGATATGACCTAAACAAAGGTAAACCAACAAAAAAGTGCTGTTGCCTGAACCTCGTACTAAGAAAGCTACACGGGTAGACCCACGGGCCCCACCGACTAGGGTTTCACTGGAAAAGGACCGCCGGAGCTCCGGAATCCCACTGGAACTTGCACGTGGACCTAGTATATGTGTCCAAGTGTGGTGGAAGGTCCATAGATGCAATGTCTAGATCGCCGGTCTGACCTTCTTCACATGCGTGCGATAACACTTATTAGATTCCTGGACGTGTAGGGGTAATAGTCCCGTTGCGGGTATATCCGGGGGCTAGCATGTGCTATAAGGTCCCAACCTTTTTTTTCCATGAAGATATGATCTAAACAAAGCTAAACCAACAAAAAAGCGCGTTGTCTGAACCTCGTACTAAGAAAGCTACAGGGGTAGACCCACGGGTGATAACACTTAGTAGATTCCTGGACGTGTAGGGGTAACAGTCCCGCTGCGGGTATACCGGCGGCTAGCATGTGCTCTAAGGTCGCAACCTTTGTTTTCCATGTATACATGACCTAAACAAAGCTAAACCAACAAAAAAGCGCATTGTCTAAACGTCGTACAAAGAAAGCTACAAGGGTAGACCCGCGGGCCCCACCGACTAGGGTTTCGCTGGAAAAGGACCGCCGAAGCTCCGGAATCCTACTAGAACTAGCACGTGGACCTAGTATATGTTTCCAAGTGTGGTGGAAGGTCCATGGATGTAATGTCTAGATCCCCGGTCTGACCTTCTTCACATGCGTGCGATAACACTTAGTAGATTCCTTGACGTGCAAGGGTAATAGTCCCGCTACGGGTATACCGGGGGGCTAGCATGTGCTATAAGGTCCCAACCTTTGTTTTCCATGTAGATATGACCTAAACAAAGCTAAACCAACAAAAAAGCGCGTTTTGAACCTCGTACTAAGAAAGCTACAGGGGTAGACCCGCAGGCCCCACCGACTAGGATTTCGCTGGAAAAGGACCGCCGGAGCTCCGGAATCCCATTGGAACTGGCACGTGGACCTAGTATATGTGTCCAAGTGTGGTGTAAGGTCCATGGATGTAATGTCTAGATCCCCGGTCTGACCTTCTTCACATGCGTGCGATAACACTTAGTTGATTCCTGGACATGTAGGGGTAACAGTCCCGCTGCGGGTATACCGGGGGCTAGCATGTGCTATAAGGTCCCAACCTTTGTTTTCCATGTAGATATGACCTAAACAAAGCTAAACCAACAAAAAAGCGTGTTGTTTGAACCTCGTACCAAGAAAGCTATAGGGGTAGACCCGCATGCGATAACACTTAGTAGATTCCTGGACGTGTAGGGGTAATAGTCCCGCTGCGGGTATACCGGGGGGATAGCATGTGCTATAAGGTC
Organism: Avena eriantha; assembly: GCA_910589775.1. Taxonomy (NCBI): domain Eukaryota; kingdom Viridiplantae; phylum Streptophyta; class Magnoliopsida; order Poales; family Poaceae; genus Avena; species Avena eriantha. The sequence goes on along the minus strand of OU342741.1, from coordinate 481,371,370 downwards.
AAAACCTTTGTTTTCCATGTAGATATGACCTAAACAAAGCTAAACCAACAAAGAAGCGCGTTGTCTGAACCTCGTACTAAGAAAGCTACAGGGGTAGACCCGCGGGCCCCACCGACTAGGGTTTCTTTGGAAAAGGACCGCCGGAGCTCCGGAATCCCACTAGAACTGGCATGTGGACCTAATATATGTGTCCAAGTGTGGTGGAAGGTCCATGGATGTAATGTCTAGATCCTCGGTCTGACCTTCTTCACATGCGTGTGATAACACTTAGTAGATTCTTGGACGTGTAGGGGTAACAGTCCCGCTGCGGGTATACCGGAGGGCTAGCATGTGCTATAAGGTCCCAACATTTGTTTTCCATGTAGATAAGACCCAAAAAAAGCTAAACCAACAAAAAAGCGCGTTGTATGAACCTCGTACTAAGAAAGTTACAAGGGTAGACCCGCGGGCCCCACCGACTAGGGTTTCGCTAGAAAAGGACCGCCGGAGTTCCGGAATCCCACTGGAACTTGCACGTGGACCTAGTATATGTGTCCAAGTGTGGTGGAAGGTCCATGGATGAAATGTCTAGATCCCCGGTCTGACCTTCTTCACATGCGTGCGATAACACTTAGTAGATTCTTGGACGTGTAGGGGTAATAGTCCCGCTACGGGTATACCGGGGGGATAGCATGTGCTATAAGGTCCCAACCTTTGTTTTCCATGTAGATATGACCTAAACAAAGCTAAACCAACAAAAAAGCGCGTTGTCTGAACCTCGTACTAAGAAAGCTACAGGGGTAGAGCCGCGGGCCCCACTGACTAGGGTTTCGCTGGAAAAGGACCGCCGGAGCTCCGGAATCCCACTAGAACTAGCACGTGGACCTAATATATGTGTCCAAGTGTGGTGGAAGGTCCATGGATGTAATGTCTAGATCCCCGGTATGACCTTCTTCACATGCGTGCGATAACACTTAGTAGATTCCTGGACGTGTAGGGGTAACAGTCCCGCTGCGGGTATACCGGGGGGCTCGCATGTGCTATAAGGTCCCAACCTTTGTTTTCCATGTAGATATGACCTAAACAAAGGTAAACCAACAAAAAAGCGCGTTGTATGAACCTGGTACTAAGAAAGCTACAGGGGTAGACCCGCGGGCCCCGCCGACTAGGGTTTCGCTGGAAAATGACCGCCGGAGCTCCGGAATCCCACTGGAACTTGCACGTCGACCTGTTATACGTGTCCAATTGTGGTGGAAGGTCCATGGATGTAATGTCTAGATCCCCGGTCTGACCTTCTTCACATGCGTGCGGTAACACTTAGTAGATTCCTGGACGTGTAGGGGTAACAGTCCCGCTGCGGGTATACCGGGGGGCTAGCATGTGCTATAAGGTCCCAAGAATTCTTTTCCATGTAGATATGACCTAAACAAAGGTAAACCAACAAAAAAGTTCGTTGCCTGAACCTCGTACTAAGAAAGCTACAGGGGTAGACCCACGGGCCCCACCGACTAGGGTTTCACTAGAAAAGGACCGTCGGAGCTCCGGAATCCCACTGGAACTTGCACGTGGACCTAGTATATGTGTCCAAGTGTGGTGGAAGGTCCATAGATGCAATGTCTAGATCCCCGGTCTGACCTTCTTCACATGCGTGCGATAAGACTTAGTAGATTCTTGGACGTGTAGGGGTAATAGTCCCGCTGCGGGTATACCGCGGGGCTATCATGTGCTATAAGGTCCCAACCTTTGTTTTCCATGTATATATGACCTAAACAAAGCTAAACCAACAAAAAAGCGCGTTGTCTAAACCTCGTACCAAGAAAGCTACAGGGGTAGACCCGAGTGCGATAACACTTAGTAGATTCCTGGACGTGTAGGGGTAATAGTCCCGCTGCGGGTATACCGGGGGGATAGCATGTGATATAAGGTCCCAACCTTTGTTTTCCATGTAGATATGACCTAAACAAAGCTAAACCAACAAAAAAGCGCATTGTCTGAACCTCGTACTAAGAAAGCTACAGGGGTAGACCCGCGGGCCCCACCGACTAGGGTTTCGCTGGAAAAGGACCGCCGGAGCTCCGGAATCCCACTAGAACTGGCACGTGGACCTAATATATGTGTCCAAGTGTGGTGGAAGGTCCATGGATGTAATGTCTAGATCCCCGGTCTTACCTTCTTCACATGCGTGCGATAACACTTAGTAGATTCCTGGACGTGTAGGGGTAACAGTCCCGCTGCGGGTATACCGGGGGGCTAGCATGTGCTATAAGGTCCCAACCTTTGTTTTCCATGTATACATGAACTAGACAAAGCTAAACCAACAAAAAAGCGCGTTGTCTGAACCTCGTACAAAGAAAGCTACAAGGGTAGACCCGCGGGCCCCACCGACTAGGGTTTCGCTGGAAAAGGACCGCCGGAGCTCCGGAATCCCACTGGAACTTGCATGTGGACCTAGTATATGTGTCCAAGTGTGGTGGAAGGTCCGTGGATGTAATGTCTAGATCCCCGGTCTGACCTTCTTCACATGCGTGCGATAACACTTAGTAGATTCCTAGACATGTAGGGGTAACAGTCCCGCTGCGGGTATACCGGGGGCTAGCATGTGCTATAAGGTCCCAACCTTTGTTTTCCATGTAGATATGACCTAAACAAAGCTAAACCAAGAAAAAAGCGCGTTGTTTGAACCTCGTACCAAGAAAGATACAGGGGTAGACCCGCGTGCGATAACACTTAGTAGATTCCTGGACGTGTAGGGGTAATAGTCCCGCTACGGGTATACCGGGGGGATAGCATGTCCTATAAGGTCCCAACCTTTGTTTTCCATGTAGATATGACCTAAACAAAGCTAAACCAACAAAAAAGCGCGTTGTTTGAACCTCGTACTAAGAAAGCTACAGGGGTAGACCCGCGGGCCCCACCGACTAGGGTTTCGCTGGAAAAGGACCGCCGGAGCTCCGGAATCCCACTGGAACTTGCACGTGGACCTAGTATATGTGTCCAAGTGTGGTGGAAGGTCCATGGATGTAATGTCTAGATCCCCGGTCTGACCTTCTTCACATGCGTGCGATAACACGTAGTAGATTCCTGGACATGTAGGGGTAACAGACCCGCTGCGGGTATACCGGGGGCTAGCATGTGCTATAAGGTCCCAACCTTTGTTTTCCATGTAGATATGACCTAAAAAAAGGTAAACCAACAAAAAAGCGCGTTGTTTGAACCTCGTACTAAGAAAGCTACAGGGGTAGACCCGCGTGCGATAACACTTAGTAGATTCCTGGACGTGTAGGGGTAATAGTCCCGCTACGGGTATACCGGGGGGATAGCATGTGCTATAAGGTCCCAACCTTTGTTTTCCATGTAGATATGACCTAAACAAAGCTAAACCAACAAAAAAGCGCGTTGTCTGAACCTCGTACTAAGAAAGCTACAGGGGTAGACCCGCGGGCCCCACCGACTAGGGTTTCGCTGGAAAAGGACCGCCGAAGCTCCGGAATCCCACTAGAACTGGCACGTGGACCTAATATATGTGTCCAAGTGTGTTGGAAGGTCCATGGATGTAATGTCTAGATCCCCGGTCTCACCTTCTTCACATGCGTGCGATAACACTTAGTAGATTCCTGGACGTGTAGGGGTAACAGTCCCGCTACGGGTATACCGGGGGGCTCGCATGTGCTATAAGGTCCCAACCTTTGTTTTCCATATAGATATGACCTAAACAAAGGTAAACCAACAAAAAAGCGCGTTGTATGAACCTCGTACTAAGAAAGCTACAGGGGTAGACCCGCGGGCCCCACCGACTAGGGTTTCACTAGAAAAGGACCGCCGGAGCTCCGGAATCCCACTAGAACTGGCACGTGGACCTAATTTATGTGTCCAAGTGTGGTGGAAGGTCCATGGATGTAATGTCTAGATCCCCGGTCTCACCTTCTTCACATGCGTGCGATAACACTTAGTAGATTCCTGGACGTGTAGGGGTAACAGTCCCGTTACGGGTATACCGGGGGGCTCGCATGTGCTATAAGGTCCCAACCTTTGTTTTCCATATAGATGTGACCTAAACAAAGGTAAACCAAGAAAAAAGCGCGTTGTCTAAACCTCGTACCAAGAAATCTACAGGGGTAGACCCGCGTGCGATAACACTTAGTAGATTCCTGGACGTGTAGGGGTAATAGTCCCGCTGCGGGTATACCGGGGGGATAGCATGTGATATAAGGTCCCAACCTTTGTTTTCCATGTAGATATGACCTAAACAAAGCTAAACCAACAAAAAAGCGCGTTGTCTGAACCTCGTACCAAGAAAGCTACAGGGGTAGACCCGCGGGCCCCACCGACTAGGGTTTCGCTGGAAAAGGACCGCCGGAGCTCCGGAATCCCACAGGAACTTGCACGTGGACCTAGTATATGTGTCCAAGTGTGGTGGAAGGTCCATGGATGTAACGTCTAGATCCCCGGTCTGACCTTCTTCACATGTGTGCGATAACACTTAGTAGATTCCTAGACGTGTAGGGGTAACAGTCCCGCTGCGGGTATACCGGGGGGCTAGCATGTGCTATAAGGTCCCAACCTTTGTTTTGCATGTATATATGACCTAAACAAAGCTAAACCAACAAAAAAGCGCGTTGTCTGAACCTCGTACTAAGAAAGCTACAGGGGTAGACCCGCGGGGCCCACTGACTAGGGTTTCGCTGGAAAAGGACCGCCGGAGCTCCGGAATCCCACTGGAACTTGCACGTGGACCGAGTATATGTGTCCAAGTATGGTGGAAGGACCATGGATGCAATTTCTAGATCCCCGGTCAGACCTTCTTCACATGCGTGCGATAACACTTATTAGATTCCTGGACGTGTAGGGGTAATAGTCCCGTTGCGGGTATATCCGGGGGCTAGCATGTGCTATAAGGTCCCAACCTTTGTTTTCCATGAAGATATGATCTAAACAAAGCTAAACCAACAAAAAAGCGCGTTGTCTGAACCTCGTACTAAGAAAGCTACAGGGGTAGACCCACGGGTGATAACACTTAGTAGATTCCTGGACGTGTAGGGGTAACAGTCCCGCTGCGGGTATACCGGGGGCTAGCATGTGCTATAAGGTCCCAACCTTTGTTTTCCATGTATACATGACCTAAACAAAGCTAAACCAACAAAAAAGCGCATTGTCTAAACGTCATACAAAGAAAGCTACAAGGGTAGACCCGCGGGCCCCACCGACTAGGGTTTCGCTGGACAAGGACTGCCGAAGCTCCGGAATCCTACTGGAACTAGCACGTGGACCTAGTATATGTTTCCAAGTGTGGTGGAAGGTCCATGGATGTAATTTCTAGATCCCCGGTCTGACCTTCTTCACATGCGTGCGATAACACTTAGTAGATTCCTTGACGTGCAGGGGTAATAGTCCCGCTACGGGTATACCGGGGGGCTAGCATGTGCTATAAGGTCCCAACCTTTGTTTTCCATGTAGATATGACCTAAACAAAGCTAAAACAACAAAAAAGCGCGTTTTGAACCTCGTACTAAAAAAGCTACAGGGGTAGACCCGCGGGCCCCACCGACTAGGATTTCGCTGGAAAAGGATCGCCGGAGCTCCGGAATCCCATTGGAACTGGCACGTGGACCTAGTATATGTGTCCAAGTGTGGTGGAAGGTCCATGGATGTAATGTCTAGATCCCCGGTCTGACCTTCTTCACATGCGTGCGATAACACTTAGTAGATTCCTAGACATGTAGGGGTAACAGTCCCGCTGCGGGTATACCGGGGGCTAGCATGTGCTATAAGGTCCCAACCTTTGTTTTCCATGTAGATATGACCTAAACAAAGCTAAACCAACAAAAAAGCGCGTTGTTTGAACCTCGTACCAAGAAAGCTACAGGGGTAGACCCGCATGCGATAACACTTAGTAGATTCCTGGACGTGTAGGGGTAATAGTCCCGCTACGGGTATACCGGGGGGATAGCATGTCCTATAAGGTCCCAACCTTTGTTTTCCATGTAGATATGACCTAAACAAAGCTAAACCAACAAAAAAGCGCGTTGTCTGAACCTCGTACTAAGAAAGCTACAGGGGTAGACCCGCGGGCCCCACCGACTAGGGTTTCGCTGGAAAAGGACCGCCGGAGCTCCGGAATCCCACTAGAACTGGCACGTGGACCTAATATATGTGTCCAAGTGTGGTGGAAGGTCCATGGATGTAATGTCTAGATCCCCGGTCTCACCTTCTTCACATGCGTGCGATAACACTTAGTAGATTCCTGGACGTGTAGGGGTAACAGTCCCGCTGCGGGTATACCGGGGGGCTCGCATGTGCTATAAGGTCCCAACCTTTGTTTTCCATATAGATATGACCTAAACAAAGGTAAACAAACAAAAAAGCGCGTTGTATGAACCTCGTACTAAGAAAGCTACAGGGGTAGACCCGCGGGCCCCACCGACTAGGGTTTCACTAGAAAAGGACCGCCGGAGCTCCGGAATCCCACTGGAACTTGCACGTGGACCTAGCATATGTGTCCAAGTGTGGTGGAAGGTCCATGGATGAAATGTCTAGATCCCCGGTCTGACCTTCTTCACATGCGTGCGATAACACTTAATAGATTCCTTAACGTGTAGGGGTAATAGTCCCGCTGCGGGTATAACGGGTGGCTACCATGTGCTATAAGGTCCCAACCTTTGTTTTACATGTAGATATGATCTAAACAAAGCTAAACCAAGAAAAAAGCGCGTTGTCTAAACCTCGTACCAAGAAATCTACAGGGGTAGACCCGCGTGCGATAACACTTAGTAGATTCTTGGACGTGTAGGGGTAATAGTCCCGCTACAGGTATACCGGGGGGATAGCATGTGATATAAGGTCCCAACCTTTGTTTTACATGTAGATATGACCTAAACAAAGCTAAACCAACAAAAAAGCGCGTTGTCTGAACCTCGTACTAAGAAAGCTACAGGGGTAGACCCGCGGGCCCCACTGACTAGGGTTTCGCTGGAAAAGGACCGCCGGAGCTCCGGAATCCCACTAAAACTGGCACGTGGACCTAATATATGTGTCCAAGTGTGGTGGAAGGTCCATGGATGTAATGTCTAGATCCCCGGTCTGACCTTCTTCACATGCGTGCGATAACACTTAGTAGATTCCTGGACATGTAGGGGTAACAGTCACGCTGCGGGTATACCGGGGGGCTAGCATGTGCTATAAGGTCCCAACCTTTGTTTTCCATGTATATATGACCTAAAAAAAGCTAAACCAACAAAAAAGCGCGTTGTCTGAACCTCGTACTAAGAAAGCTACAGGGGTAGACCCGCGGGCCCCACCGACTAGGGTTTCGCTGGAAAAGGACCGCCGGAGCTCCGGAATCCCACTGGAACTTGCACGTGGACCTAGTATATGTGTCCAAGTATGGTGGAAGGACCATGGATGCAATTTCTAGATCCCCGGTCAGACCTTCTTCACATGCGTGCGATAACACTTATTAGATTCCTGGACGTGTAGGGGTAATAGTCCCGTTGCGGGTATATCCGGGGGCTAGCATGTGCTATAAGGTCCCAACCTTTGTTTTCCATGAAGATATGATCTAAACAAAGCTAAACCAACAAAAAAGCGCGTTGTCTGAACCTCGTACTAAGAAAGCTACAGGGGTAGACCCACGGGTGATAACACTTAGTAGATTCCTGGACCTGTAGGGGTAACAGTCCCGCTGCGGGTATACCGGGGGCTAGCATGTGCTATAAGGTCCCAACCTTTGTTTTCCATGTATACATGACCTAAAGAAAGCTAAACCAACAAAAAAGCGCATTGTCTAAAAGTCATACAAAGAAAGCTACAAGGGTAGACCCGCGGGCCCCACCGACTAGGGTTTCGCTGGACAAGGACCGCCGAAGCTCCGGAATCCTACTGGAACTAGCACGTGGACCTAGTATATGTTTCCAAGTGTGGTGGAAGGTCCATGGATGTAATGTCTAGATCCCCGGTCTGACCTTCTTCACATGCGTGCGATAACACTTAGTAGATTCCTTGACGTGCAGGGGTAAGAGTCCCGCTACGGGTATACCGGGGGGCTAGCATGTGCTATAAGGTCCCAACCTTTGTTTTCCATGTAGATATGACCTAAACAAAGCTAAAACAACAAAAACGCGCGTTTTGAACCTCGTACTAAGAAAGCTACAGGGGTAGACCCGCGGGCCCCGCCAACTAGGATTTCGCTGGAAAAGGATCGCCGGAGCTCCGGAATCCCATTGGAACTGGCACGTGGACCTAGTATATGTGTCCAAGTGTGGTGGAAGGTCCATGGATGTAATGTCTAGATCCCCGGTCTGACCTTCTTCACATGCGTGCGATAACACTTAGTAGATTCCTGGACATGTAGGGGTAACAGTCCCGCTGCGGGTATACGGGGGGCTAGCATGTGCTATAAGGTCCCAACCTTTGTTTTCCATGTAGATATGACCTAAACAAAGCTAAAATAAAAAAAATGCGCGTTGTTTGAACCTCGTACCAAGAAAGCTACAGGGGTAGACCCGCGGGCCCCGCCGACTAGGATTTCGCTGGAAAAGGATCGCCGGAGCTCCGGAATCCCATTGGAACTGGCACGTGGACCTAGTATATGTGTCCAAGTGTGGTGGAAGGTCCATGGATGTAATGTCTAGATCCCCGGTCTGACCTTCTTCACATGCGTGCGATAACACTTAGTAGATTCCTGGACATGTAGGGGTAACAGTCCCGCTGCGGGTATACGGGGGGCTAGCATGTGCTATAAGGTCCCAACCTTTGTTTTCCATGTAGATATGACCTAAACAAAGCTAAACCAACAAAAAAGCGCGTTGTTTGAACCTCGTACCAAGAAAGCTACAGGGGTAGACCCGCATGCGATAACACTTAGTAGATTCCTGGACGTGTAGGGGTAATAGTCCCGCTGCGGGTATACCGGGGGGATAGCATGTGCTATAAGGTCCCAACCTTTGTTTTCCATGTAGATATGACCTAAACAAAGCTAAACCAACAAAGAAGCGCGTTGTCTGAACCTCGTACTAAGAAAGCTACAGGGGTAGACCCACGGGCCCCACCGACTAGGGTTTCTTTGGAAAAGGACCGCCGGAGCTCCGGAATCCCACTAGAACTGGCATGTGGACCTAATATATGTGTCCAAGTGTGGTGGAAGGTCCATGGATGTAATGTCTAGATCCTCGGTCTGACCTTCTTCACATGCGTGCGATAACACTTAGTAGATTCTTGGACGTGTAGGGGTAACAGTCCCGCTGCGGGTATACTGGAGGGCTAGCATGTGCTATAAGGTCCCAACCTTTGTTTTCCATGTAGATATGACCTAAAAAAAGCTAAACCAACAAAAAAGCGCGTTGTATGAACCTCGTACTAAGAAAGTTACAAGGGTAGACCCGCGGGCCCCACCGACTAGGGTTTCGCTGGAAAAGGACCGCCGGAGCTCCGGAAACCCACTGGAACTTGCACGTGGACCTAGTATATGTGTCCAAGTGTGGTGGAAGGTCCATGGATGAAATGTCTAGATCCCCGGTCTGACCTTCTTCACATGCGTGCGATAACACTTATTAGATTCCTTGACGTGTACTGGTAACAGTCCCGCTGCGGGTATACCGGGTGGTTAGCATGTGCTATAAGGTCCCAACCTTTGTTTTCCATGTAGATATGATCTAAACAAAGCTAAACCAATAAAAAAGCGTGTTGTCTGAACCTCGTACTAAGAAAGCTACAGGGGTAGACCCGCGGGCCCCACCGACTAGGGTTTCGCTGGAAAAGGACCGCGGGTGCTCCAGAATCCCACTAGAACTTGCACGTGGACCTAGTATATGTGTCCAAGTGTGGTGGAAGGTCCATGGATGTAATGTCTAAATCCTCGGTCTGACCTTCTTCACATGCGTGCGATAACACTTAGTATATTCCTGGACGTGTAGGGGTAACAGTCCCGCTCCGGGTATACCCGGGGGCTAGCATGTGCTATAAGGTCCCAACCTTTGTTTTCCATGTAGATATGACCTAAACAAAGCTAAACCAACAAAAAAGCGCGTTGTCTGAACCTCGTACTAAGAAAGCTACAGGGGTAGACCCGCGGGCCCCACCGACGAGGGTTTCGCTGGAAAAGGACCGCCGGAGCTCCGGAATCCCACAGGAACTTGCACGTGGACCTAGTATATGTGTCCAAGTGTGGTGGAAGGTCCATGGATGTAATGTCTAGATCCCCGGTCTGACCTTCTTCACATGCGTGCGATAACACTTAGTAGATTCCTAGACGTGTAGGGGTAACAGTCCCGCTGCGGGTATACCGGGGGCTAGCATGTGCTATAAGGTCCCAACCTTTGTTTTCCATGTAGATATGACCTAAAGGAAGCTAAACCAACAAAAAAGCGCGTTGTTTGAACCTCGTACCAAGAAAGCTACAGGGGTAGACCCGCATGCGATAACACTTAGTAGATTCCTGGACGTGTAGGGGTAATAGTCCCGCTACGGGTATACCGGGGGGATAGCATGTCCTATAAGGTCCCAACCTTTGTTTTCCATGTAGATATGACCTAAACAAAGCTAAACCAACAAAAAAGCGCGTTGTCTGAACCTCGTACTAAGAAAGCTACAGGGGTAGACCCGCGGGCCCCACCGACTAGGGTTTCGCTGGAAAAGGACCGCCGGAGCTCCGGAATCCCACTAGAACTGGCACGTGGACCTAATATATGTGTCCAAGTATGGTGGAAGGTCCATGGATGTAATGTCTAGATCCCCGGTCTCACCTTCTTCACATGCGTGCGATAACACTTAGTAGATTCCTGGACGTGTAGGGGTAACAGTCCCGCTGCGGGTATACCGGGGGGCTCGCATGTGCTATAAGGTCCCAACCTTTGTTTTCCATATAGATATGACCTAAACAAAGGTAAACAAACAAAAAAGCGCGTTGTATGAACCTCGTACTAAGAAAGCTACAGGGGTAGACCCGCGGGCCCCACCGACTAGGGTTTCACTAGAAAAGGACCGCCGGAGCTCCGGAATCCCACTGGAACTTGCACGTGGACCTAGTATATGTGTCCAAGTGTGGTGGAAGGTCCATGGATGAAATGTCTAGATCCCCGGTCTGACCTTCTTCACATGCGTGCGATAACACTTAATAGATTCCTTAACGTGTAGGGGTAACAGTCCCGCTACGGGTATAACGGGTGGCTACCATGTGCTATAAGGTCCCAACCTTTGTTTTCCATGTAGATATGATCTAAACAAAGCTAAACCAAGAAAAAAGCGCGTTGTCTAAACCTCGTACCAAGAAATCTACAGGGGTAGACCCGCGTGCGATAACACTTAGTAGATTCTTGGACGTGTAGGGGTAATAGTCCCGCTGCGGGTATACCGGGGGGATAGCATGTGATATAAGGTCCCAACCTTTGTTTTACATGTAGATATGACCTAAACAAAGCTAAACCAACAAAAAAGCGCGTTGTCTGAACCTCGTACTAAGAAAGCTACAAGGGTAGACCCGCGGGCCCGACCGACTAGGGTTTCGCTGGAAAAGGACCGCCGGAGCTCCGGAATCCCACTAGAACTGGCACGTGGACCTAATATATTTGTCCAAGTGTGGTGGAAGGTCCATGGATGTAATGTCTAGATCCCCGGTCTGACCTTCTTCACATGCGTGCGATAACACTTAGTAGATTCCTGGACATGTAGGGGTAACAGTCTCGCTGCGGGTATACCGGGGGGCTAGCATGTGCTATAAGGTCCCAACCTTTGTTTTCCATGTAGATATGACCTAAACAAAGCTAAACCAACAAAAAAGCGCGTTGTCTGAACCTCGTACTAAGAAAGCTACAGGGGTAGACCCGCGGGCCCCACCGACTAGGGTTTCGCTGGAAAAGGACCGCCGGAGCTCCGGAATCCCACAGGAACTTGCACGTGGACCTAGTATATGTGTCCAAGTGTGGTGGAAGGTCCATGGATGTAATGTCTAGATCCCCGGTCTGACCTTCTTCACATGTGTGCGATAACACTTAGTAGATTCCTAGACGTGTAGGGGTAACAGTCCCGCTGCGGGTATACCGGGGGGCTAGCATGTGCTATAAGGTCCCAACCTTTGTTTTGCATGTAGATATGACCTAAACAAAGCTAAACCAACAAAAAAGCGCGTTGTCTGAACCTCGTACTAAGAAAGCTACAGGGGTAGACCCGCGGGGCCCACTGACTAGGGTTTCGCTGGAAAAGGACCGCCGGAGCTCCGGAATCCCACTGGAACTTGCACGTGGACCTAGTATATGTGTCCAAGTATGGTGGAAGGACCATGGATGCAATTTCTAGATCCCCGGTCAGACCTTCTTCACATGCGTGCGATAACACTTATTAGATTCCTAGACGTGTAGGGGTAATAGTCCCGTTGCGGGTATATCCGGGGGCTAGCATGTGCTATAAGGTCCCAACCTTTGTTTTCCATGAAGATACTATCTAAACAAAGCTAAACCAACAAAAAAAGCGCGTTGTCTGAACCTCGTACTAAGAAAGCTACAGGGGTAGACCCACGGGTGATAACACTTAGTAGATTCCTGGACGTGTAGGGGTAACAGTCCCGCTGCGGGTATACCGGGGGCTAGCATGTGCTATAAGGTCCCAACCTTTGTTTTCCATGTATACATGACCTAAACAAAGCTAAACCAACAAAAAAGCGCATTGTCTAAAAGTCATACAAAGAAAGCTACAAGGGTAGACCCGCGGGCCCCACCGACTAGGGTTTCGCTGGACAAGGACCGCCGAAGCTCCGGAATCCTACTGGAACTAGCACGTGGACCTAGTATATGTTTCCAAGTGTGGTGGAAGGTCCATGGATGTAATGTCTAGATCCCCGGTCTGACCTTCTTCACATGCGTGCGATAACACTTAGTAGATTCCTTGACGTGCAGGGGTAAGAGTCCCGCTACGGGTATACCGGGGGGCTAGCATGTGCTATAAGGTCCCAACCTTTGTTTTCCATGTAGATATGACCTAAACAAAGCTAAAACAACAAAAACGCGCGTTTTGAACCTCGTACTAAGAAAGCTACAGGGGTAGAACCGCGGGCCCCACCGACTAGGATTTCGCTGGAAAAGGATCGCCGGAGCTCCGGAATCCCATTGGAACTGGCACGTGGACCTAGTATATGTGTCCAAGTGTGGTGGAAGGTCCATGGATGTAATGTCTAGATCCCCGGTCTGACCTTCTTCACATGCGTGCGATAACACTTAGTAGATTCCTGGACATGTAGGGGTAACAGTCCCGCTGCGGGTATACGGGGGGCTAGCATGTGCTATAAGGTCCCAACCTTTGTTTTCCATGTAGATATGACCTAAACAAAGCTAAACCAACAAAAAAGCGCGTTGTTTGAACCTCGTACCAAGAAAGCTACAGGGGTAGACCCGCATGCGATAACACTTAGTAGATTCCTGGACGTGTAGGGGTAATAGTCCCGCTGCGGGTATACCGGGGGGATAGCATGTGCTATAAGGTCCCAACCTTTGTTTTCCATGTAGATATGACCTAAACAAAGCTAAACCAACAAAGAAGCGCGTTGTCTGAACCTCGTACTAAGAAAGCTACAGGGGTAGACCCACGGGCCCCACCGACTAGGGTTTCTTTGGAAAAGGACCGCCGGAGCTCCGGAATCCCACTAGAACTGGCATGTGGACCTAATATATGTGTCCAAGTGTGGTGGAAGGTCCATGGATGTAATGTCTAGATCCTCGGTCTGACCTTCTTCACATGCGTGCGATAACACTTAGTAGATTCTTGGACGTGTAGGGGTAACAGTCCCGCTGCGGGTATACTGGAGGGCTAGCATGTGCTATAAGGTCCCAACCTTTGTTTTCCATGTAGATATGACCTAAAAAAAGCTAAACCAACAAAAAAGCGCGTTGTATGAACCTCGTACTAAGAAAGTTACAAGGGTAGACCCGCGGGCCCCACCGACTAGGGTTTCGCTGGAAAAGGACCGCCGGAGCTCCGGAAACCCACTGGAACTTGCACGTGGACCTAGTATATGTGTCCAAGTGTGGTGGAAGGTCCATGGATGAAATGTCTAGATCCCCGGTCTGACCTTCTTCACATGCGTGCGATAACACTTATTAGATTCCTTGACGTGTACTGGTAACAGTCCCGCTGCGGGTATACCGGGTGGTTAGCATGTGCTATAAGGTCCCAACCTTTGTTTTCCATGTAGATATGATCTAAACAAAGCTAAACCAATAAAAAAGCGTGTTGTCTGAACCTCGTACTAAGAAAGCTACAGGGGTAGACCCGCGGGCCCCACCGACTAGGGTTTCGCTGGAAAAGGACCGCGGGTGCTCCAGAATCCCACTAGAACTTGCACGTGGACCTAGTATATGTGTCCAAGTGTGGTGGAAGGTCCATGGATGTAATGTCTAGATCCCGGTCTGACCTTCTTCACATGCGTGCGATAACACTTAGTAGATTCCTGGACGTGTAGGGGTAACAGTCCCGCTGCGGGTATACCGGGGGCTAGCATGTGCTATAAGGTTCCAACCTCTGTTTTCCATGTAGATATGACCTAAACAAAGCTAAACCAACAAAAAAGCGCGTTGTTTGAACCTCTTACCAAGAAAACTACAGGGGTAGACCCGCGTGCGATAACACTTAGTAGATTCCTGAACGTGTAGGGGTAATAGTCCCGCTACGGGTATACCGGGGGATAGCATGTGCTATAAGGTCCCAACCTTTGTTTTCCATGTAGATATGACCTAAACAAAGCTAAACCAACAAAAAAGCGCGTTGTCTGAACCTCGTACTAAGAAAGCTACAGGGTAGACCCGCGGGCCCTACCGACTAGGGTTTCGCTGGAAAAGGACCGCCGGAGCTTCGGAATCCCACTAGAACTAGCACGTGGACCTAATATATGTGTCCAAGTGTGGTGGAAGGTCCATGGATGTAATGTCTAGATCCCCGGTCTGACCTTCTTCACATGCGTGCGATAACACTTAGTAGATTCCTGGACGTGTAGGGGTAACAGTCCCGCTGCGGGTATACCGGGGGGCTCGCATGTGCTATAAGGTCCCAACCTTTGTTTTCCATGTAGATATGACCTAAACAAAGTTAAACCAACAAAAAAGCGTATTGTATGAACCTCGTACTAAGAAAGCTACAGGGGTAGACCCGCGGGCCCCACCGACTAGGGTTTCGCTGGAAAAGTACCGCCGGAGCTCCGAAATCCCACTATAACTTGCACGTGGACCTAGTATATGTGTCCAAGTGTGGTGGAAGGTCCATGGATGAAATGTCTAGATCCCCGGTTTGACCTTCTTCACATGCGTGCGATAACACTTAGTAGATTCCTTGACGTGTAGGGGTAACAGTCCCGCTGCGGGTATAACGGGTGGCTAGCATGTGCTATAAGGTCCCAACCTTTGTTTTCCGTGTAGATGTGATCTAAACAAAGCTAAACCAAGAAAAAAGCATGCTGTCTGAACCTCGTAGTAAGAAAGCTACAGGGGTAGACCCGCGTGCGATAACACTTAGTAGATTCCTAGACGTGTAGGGGTAATAGTCCCGCTGCGGGTATACCGGGGGGATAGCTCGTGCTATAAGGTCCCAACCTTTGTTTTCCATCTAGATATGACCTAAACAAAGCTAAACCAACAAAAAAGCGCGTTGTCTGAACCTCGTACTAAGAAAGCTACAGGGGTAGACCCGCGGGCCCCACCGACTAGGGTTTCGCTGGAAAAGGACCGCGGGAGCTCCAGAATCCCACTGGAACTTGCACGTGGACCTAGTATATGTGTCCAAGTGTGGTGGAAGGTCCATGGATGTAATGTCTAAATCCCCGGTCCGACCTTCTTCACATGTGTGCGATAACACTTAGTAGATTCCTAGACGTGTAGGGGTAACAGTCCCGCTGCGGGTATACCGGGGGGCTAGCATGTGCTATAAGGTCCCAACCTTTGTTTTGCATGTAGATATGACCTAAAAAAAGCTAAACCAACAAAAAAGCGCGTTGTCTGAACCTCGTATTAAGAAAGCTACAGGGGTAGACCCGCGGGGCCCACTGACTAGGGTTTCGCTGGAAAAGGACCGCCGGAGCTCCGGAATCCTACTGGAACTTGCACGTTGACCTAGTATATGTGTCCAAGTATGGTGGAAGGACCATGGATGCAATTTCTAGATCCCCGGTCAGACCTTCTTCACATGCGTGCGATAACACTTATTAGATTCCTGGACGTGTAGGGGTAATAGTCCCGTTGCGGGTATATCCGGGGGCTAGCATGTGCTATAAGGTCCCAACCTTTGTTTTCCATGAAGATATGATCTAAACAAAGCTAAACCAACAAAAAAGCGCGTTGTCTGAACCTCGTACTAAGAAAGCTACAGGGGTAGACACACGGGTGATAACACTTAGTAGATTCCTGGACGTGTAGGGGTAACAGTCCCGCTGCGGGTATACCGGGGGCTAGCATGTGCTATAAGGTCCCAACCTTTGTTTTCCATGTATACATGACCTAAACAAAGCTAAACCAACAAAAAAGCGCATTGTCTAAACGTCATACAAAGAAAGCTACAAGGGTAGACCCGCGGGCCCCACCGACTAGGGTTTCGCTGGACAAGGACCGCCGAAGCTCCGGAATCCTACTGGAACTACCACGTGGACCTAGTATATGTTTTCAAGTGTGGTGGAAGGTCCATGGATGTAATGTCTAGATCCCCGGTCTGACCTTCTTCACATGCGTGCGATAACACTTAGTAGATTCCTTGACGTGCAGGGGTAATAGTCCCGCTACGGGTATACCGGGGGGCTAGCATGTGCTATAAGGTCCCAACCTTTGTTTTCCATGTAGATATGACCTAAACAAAGCTAAACCAACAAAAAAGCGCGTTTTGAACCTCGTACTAAGAAAGCTACAGGGGTAGACCCGCGGGCCCCACCGACTAGGATTTCGCTGGAAAAGGACCGCCGGAGCTCCGGAATCCCATTGGAACTGGCACGTGGACCTAGTATATTTGTCCAAGTGTGGTGGAAGGTCCATGGATGTAATGTCTAGATCCCCGGTCTGACCTTCTTCACATGCGTGCGATAACACTTAGTAGATTCCTGGACATGTAGGGGTAACAGTCCCGCTGCGGGTATACCGGGGGCTAGCATGTGCTATAAGGTCCCAACCTTTGTTTTCCATGTAGATATGACCAAAACAAAGCTAAACCAACAAAAAAGCGCGTTGTTTGAACCTCGTACAAGGAAAGCTACAGGGGTAGACCCGCATGCGATAACACTTAGTAGATTCCTGGACGTGTAGGGGTAACAGTCCCGCTGCGGGTATACCGGGGGGATAGCATGTGCTATAAGGTCCCAACCTTTGTTTTCCATGTAGATATGACCTAAACAAAGCTAAACCAACAAAGAAGCGCGTTGTCTGAACCTCGTACTAAGAAAGCTACAGGGGTAGACCCACGGGGCCCACTGACAAGGGTTTCGCTGGAAAAGGACCGCCGGAGCTCCGGAATCCCACTGGAACTTGCACGTGGACCTAGTATATGTGTCCAAGTATGGTGGAAGGACCATGGATGCAATTTCTAGATCCCCGGTCAGACCTTCTTCACATGCGTGCGATAACACTTATTAGATTCCTGGACGTGTAGGGGTAATAGTCCCGTTGCGGGTATATCCAGGGGCTAGCATGTGCTATAAGGTCCCAACCTTTGTTTTCCATGAAGATATGATCTAAACAAAGCTAAACCAACAAAAAAGCGCGTTGTCTGAACCAAAAAAGCGCATTGTCTAAACTTCATACAAAGAAAGCTACAAGGATAGACCCGCGGGCCCTAGCGACTAGGGTTTCGCTGGACAAGGACCGCCGAAGCTCCGGAATCCTACTGGAACTAGCACGTGGACCTAGTATATGTTTCCAAGTGTGGTGGAAGGTCCATGGATGTAATGTCTAGATCCCCGGTCTGACCTTCTTCACATGCGTGCGATAACACTTAGTAGATTCCTTGACGTGCAGGGGTAATAGTCCCGCTACGGGTATACCGGGGGGCTAGCATGTGCTATAAGGTCCCAACCTTTGTTTTCCATGTAGATATGACCTAAACAAAGCTAAAACAACAAAAAAGCGCGTTTTGAACCTCGTACTAAGAAAGCTACAGGGGTAGACCCGCGGGCCCCACCGACTAGGATTTCGCTGGAAAAGGACCGCCGGAGCTCCGGAGTCCCATTGGAACTGGCACGTGGACCTAGTATATGTGTCCAAGTGTGGTGGAAGGTCCATGGATGTAATGTCTAGATCCCCGGTCTGACCTTCTTCACATGCGTGCGATAACACTTAGTAGATTCCTGGACATGTAGGGGTAACAGTCCCGCTGCGGGTATACCGGGGGCTAACATGTGCTATAAGGTCCCAACCTTTGTTTTCCATGTAGATATGACCTAAAAAAAGCTAAACCAACAAAAAAGCGCGTTGTTTGAACCTCGTACCAAGAAAGCAACAGGGGTAGACCCGCATGCGATAACACTTAGTAGATTCCTGGACGTGTAGGGGTAACAGTCCCGCTGCGGGTATACCGGGGGGATAGCATGTGCTATAAGGTCCCAACCTTTGTTTTCCATGTAGATATGACCTAAACAAATCTAAACCAACAAAGAAGCGCGTTGTCTGAACCTCGTACTAAGAAAGCTACAGGGGTAGACCCACGGGCCCCACCGACTAGGGTTTCTTTGGAAAAGGACCACCGGAGCTCCGGAATCCCACTAGAACTGGCATGTGGACCTAATATATGTGTCCAAGTGTGGTGGAAGGTCCATGGATGTAATGTCTAGATCCTCGGTCTGACCTTCTTCACATGCGTGCGATAACACTTAGTAGATTCTTGGACGTGTAGAGGGTAACAGTCCCGCTGCGGGTATACCGGAGGGCTAGCTTGTGCTATAAGGTCCCAACCTTTGTTTTCCATGTAGATATGACCTAAAAAAAGCTAAACCAACAAAAAAGCGCGTTGTATGAACCTCGTACTAAGAAAGTTACAAGGGTAGACCCGCGGGCCCCACCGACTAGGGTTTCGCTGGAAAAGGACCGCCGGAGCTCCGGAATCCCACTGGAACTTGCACGTGGACCTAGTATATGTGTCCAAGTGTGGTGGAAGGTCCATGGATGAAATGTCTAGATCCCCGGTCTGACCTTCTTCACATGCGTGCGATAACACTTAGTAGATTCCTTGACGTGTACGGGTAACAGTCCCGTTGCGGGTATACCGGGTGGTTAGCATGTGCTATAAGGTCCCAACCTTTGTTTTCCATGTAGATATGATCTAAACAAAGCTAAACCAATAAAAAAGCGTGTTGTCTGAACCTCGGACTAAGAAAGCTACAGGGGTAGACCCGCGTGCGATAACACTTAGTAGATTCCTGGACGTGTAGGGGTAATAGTCCCGTTGCGGGTATACCGGGGGGATAGCATGTGCATTAAGGTCCCAACCTTTGTTTTCCATGTAGATATGACCTAAACAAAGCTAAACCAACAAAAAAGCGTGTTGTCTGAACCTCGTACTAAGAAAGCTACAAGGGTACACCCGCGGGCCCCACCGACTAGGGTTTCGCTTGAAAAGGACCGCGGGAGTTCCAGAATCCCACTAGAACTTGCACGTGGACCTAGTATATGTGTCCAAGTGTGGTGGAAGGTCCATGGATGTAATGTCTAAATCCTCGGTCTGACCTTCTTCACATGCGTGCGATAACACTTAGTAGATTTCTAGACGTGTAGGGGTAACAGTCCCGCTCCGGGTATACCCGGGGGCTAGCATGTGCTATAAGGTCCCAACCTGTGTTTTCCATGTAGATATGACCTAAACAAAGCTAAACCAACAAAAAAGCGCGTTGTCTGAACCTCGTACTAAGAAAGCTACAGGGGTAGACCCGCGGGCCCCACCGACGAGGGTTTCGCTGGAAAAGGACCGCCGGAGCTCCGGAATCCCACAGGAACTTGCACGTGGACCTAGTATATGTGTCCAAGTGTGGTGGAAGGTCCATGGATGTAATGTCTAGATCCCCGGTCTGACCTTCTTCACATGCGTGCGCTAACACTTAGTAGATTCCTGGACGTGTAGGGGTAACAGTCCCGCTGCGGGTATACCGGGGGCTAGCATTTGCTATAAGGTTCCAACCTCTGTTTTCCATGTAGATATGACCTAAACAAAGCTAAACCAACAAAAAAGCGCGTTGTTTGAACCTCGTACCAAGAAAGCTACAGGGGTACACCCGCGTGCGATAACACTTAGTAGATTCATGAACGTGTAGGGGTAATAGTCCCGTTACGGGTATACCGGGGGATAGCATGTGCTATAAGGTCCCAACCTTTGTTTTCCATGTAGATATGACCTAAACAAAGCTAAACCAACAAAAAAGCGCGTTGTCGGAACCTCGTACTAAGAAAGCTACAGGGTAGACCCGCGGGCCCTACCGACTAGGGTTTCGCTGGAAAAGGACCGCCGGAGCTTCGGAATCCCACTAGAACTAGCACGTGGACCTAATATATGTGTCCAAGTGTGGTGGAAGGTCCATGGATGTAATGTCTAGATCCCCGGTCTGACCTTCTTCACATGCGTGCGATAACACTTAGTAGATTCCTTGACGTGTAGGGGTAACAGTCCCGCTGCGGATATACCGGGGGGCTCGCATGTGCTATAAGGTCCGAACCTTTGTTTTCCATGTAGATATGACCTAAACAAAGCTAAACCAACAAAAAAGCGTGTTGTATGAACCTCGTACTAAGAAAGCTACAGGGGTAGACGCGCGGGCCCCACCGACTAGGGTTTCGCTGGAAAAGGACCGCCGGAGCTCCGGAATCCCACTGGAACTTGCACGTGGACCTAGTATATGTGTCCAAGTGTGGTGGAAGGTCCATGGATGAAATGTCTAGATCCCCGGTTTGACCTTCTTCACATGCGTGCGATAACACTTAGTAGATTCCTTGACGTGTAGGGGTAACAGTCCCGCTGCGGGTATAACGGGTGGCTAGCATGTGCTATAAGGTCCCAACCTTTGTTTTCCATGTATATGTGATCTAATAAAAGCTAAACCAAGAAAAAAGCATGCTGTCTGAACCTCGTAGTAAGAAAGCTACAGGGGTAGACCCGCGTGCGATAACACTTAGTAGATTCCTAGACGTGTAGGGGTAATAGTCCCGCTGCGGGTATACCGGGGGGATAGCTCGTGCTATAAGGTCCCAACCTTTGTTTTCCATCTAGATATGACCTAAACAAAGCTAAACCAACAAAAAAGCGCGTTGTCTGAACCTCGTACTAAGAAAGCTACAGGGGTAGACCCGCGGGCCCCACCGACTAGGGTTTCGCTGGAAAAGGACCGCGGGAGCTCCAGAATCCCACTGGAACTTGCACGTGGACCTAGTATATGTGTCCAAGTGTGGTGGAAGGTCCATGGATGTAATGTCTAAATCCCCGGTCTGACCTTCTTCACATGTGTGCGATAACACTTAGTAGATTCCTAGACGTGTAGGGGTAACAGTCCCGCTCCGCGTATACCGGGGGGCTAGCATGTGCTATAAGGTCCCAACCTTTGTTTTGCATGTAGATATGACCTAAAAAAGCTAAACCAACAAAAAAGCGCGTTGTCTGAACCTCGTATTAAGAAAGCTAGAGGGGTAGACCCGCGGGGCCCACTGACTAGGGTTTCGCTGGAAAAGGACCGCCGGAGCTCCGGAATCCCACTGGAACTTGCACGTTGACCTAGTATATGTGTCCAAGTATGGTGGAAGGACCATGGATGCAATTTCTAGATCCCCGGTCAGACCTTCTTCACATGCGTGTGATAACAGTTATTAGATTCCTGGATGTGTAGGGGTAATAGTCCCGTTGCGGGTATATCCGGGGGCTAGCATGTGCTATAAGGTCCCAACCTTTGTTTTATATGAAGATATGATCTAAACAAAGCTAAACCAACAAAAAAGCGCGTTGTCTGAACCTCGTACTAAGAAAGCTACAGGGGTAGACCCACGGGTGATAACACTTAGTAGATTCCTGGACGTGTAGGGGTAACAGTCCCGCTGCGGGTATACCGGGGGCTAGCATGTGCTATAAGGTCCCAACCTTTGTTTTCCATGTATACATGACCTAAACAAAGCTAAACCAACAAAAAAGCGCATTGTCTAAACATCATACAAAGAAAGGTACAAGGGTAGACCCGCGGGCCCCACCGACTAGGATTTCGCTGGACAAGGACCGCCGAAGCTCCGGAATCCTACTGGAACTAGCACGTGGACCTAGTATATGTTTTCAAGTGTGGTGGAAGGTCCATGTATGTAATGTCTAGATCCCCGGTCTGACCTTCTTCACATGCGTGCGATAACACTTAGTAGATTCCTTGACGTGCAGGGGTAATAGTCCCGCTACGGGTATACCGGGGGGCTAGCATGTGCTATAAGGTCCCAACCTTTGTTTTCCATGTAGATATGACCTAAACAAAGCTAAACCAACAAAAAAGCGCGTTTTGAACCTCGTACTAAGAAAGCTACAGGGGTAGACCCGCGGGCCCCACCGACTAGGATTTCGCTGGAAAAGGACCGCTGGAGCTCCGGAATCCCATTGGAACTGGCACGTGGACCTAGTATATGTGTCCAAGTGTGGTGGAAGGTCCATGGATGTAATGTCTAGATCCCCGGTCTGACCTTCTTCACATGCGTGCGATAACACTTAGTAGATTCCTGGACATGTAGGGGTAACAGTCCCGCTGCGGGTATACCGGGGGCTAGCATGTGCTATAAGGTCCCAGCCTTTGTTTTCCATGTAGATATGACCTAAACAAAGCTAAACCAACAAAAAAGCGCGTTGTTTGAACCTCGTACCAAGAAAACAATAGGGGTAGACCCGCATGCGATAACACTTAGTAGATTCCTGGACGTGTAGGGGTAATAGTCCCGCTGCGGGTATACCGGGCGGATAGCATGTGCTATAAGGTCCCAACCTTTGTTTTCCATGTAGATATGACCTAAACAAAGCTAAACCAACAAAGAAGCGCGTTGTCTGAACCTCGTACTAAGAAAGCTACAGGGGTAGACCCACGGGCCCCACCGACTAGGGTTTCTTTGGAAAAGGACCGCCGGAGCTCCGGAATCCCACTAGAACGGGCATGTGGACCTAATATATGTGTCCAAGTGTGGTGGAAGTTCCATGGATGTAATGTCTAGATCCTCGGTCTGACCTTCTTCACATGCGTGCGATAACACTTAGTAGATTCTTGGACGTGTAGAGGTAACAGTCCCGCTGCGGGTATACCGGAGGGCTAGCATGTGCTATAAGGTCCCAACCTTTGTTTTCCATGTAGATATGACCTAAAAAAAGCTAAACCAACAAAAAAGCGCGTTGTATGAACCTCGTACTAAGAAAGTTACAAGGGTAGACCCGCGGGCCCCACCGACTAGGGTTTCGCTGGAAAAGGACCGCCGGAGCTCCGGAATCCCACTGGAACTTGCACGTGGACCTAGTATATGTGTCCAAGTGTGGTGGAAGGTCCATGGATGTAATGTCTAAATCCTCGGTCTGACCTTCTTCACATGCGTGCGATAACACTTAGTAGATTTCTAGACGTGTAGGGGTAACAGTCCCGCTCCGGGTATACCCGGGGGCTAGCAGGTGCTATAAGGTCCCAACCTGTGTTTTCCATGTAGATATGACCTAAACAAAGCGAAACCAACAAAAAAGCGCGTTGTCTGAACCTCGTACTAAGAAAGCTACAGGGGTAGACCCGCGGGCCCCACCGACGAGGGTTTCGCTGGAAAAGGACCGCCGGAGCTCCGGAATCCCACAGGAACTTGCACGTGGACCTAGTATATGTGTCCAAGTGTGGTGGAAGGTCCATGGATGTAATGTCTAGATCCGCGGTATGACCTTCTTCACATGCGTGCGATAACACTTAGTAGATTCCTGGACGTGTAGGGGTAACAGTCCCGCTGCGGGTATACCGGGGGATAGCATGTGCTATAAGGTCCCAACCTTTGTTTTCCATGTAGATATGACCTAAACAAAGCTAAACCAACAAAAAAGCGCGTTGTCGGAACCTCGTACTAAGAAAGCTACAGGGTAGACCCGCGGGCCCTACCGACTAGGGTTTCGGTCGAAAAGGACCGCGGGAGCTCCAGAATCCCACTGGAACTTGCACGTGGACCTAGTATATGTGTCCAAGTGTGGTGGAAGGTCCATGGATGTAATGTCTAAATCCTCGGTCTGACCTTCTTCACATGCATGCGATAACACTTAGTAGATTTCTAGACGTGTAGGGGTAACAGTCCCGCTCCGGGTATACCCGGGGGCTAGCATGTGCTATAAGGTCCCAACCTGTGTTTTCCATGTAGATATGACCTAAACAAAGCTAAACCAACAAAAAAGCGCGTTGTATGAACCTCGTACTAAGAAAGCTACAGGGGTAGACCCGCGGGCCCCACCGACTAGGGTTTCGCTGGAAAAGGACCGCCGGAGCTCCGGAATCCCACAGGAACTTGCATGTGGACCTAGTATATGTGTCCAAGTGTGGTGGAAGGTCCATGGATGAAATGTCTAGATCCCCGGTTTGACCTTCTTCACATGCGTGCGATAACACTTAGTAGATTCCTTGACGTGTAGGGGTAACAGTCCCGCTGCGGGTATAACGGGTGGCTAGCATGTGCTATAAGGTCCCAACCTTTGTTTTCCATGTAGATGTGATCTAAACAAAGCTAAACCAAGAAAAAAGCATGCTGTCTGAACCTCGTAGTAAGAAAGCTACAGGGGTAGACCCGCGTGCGATAACACTTAGTAGATTCCTAGACGTGTAGGGGTAATAGTCCCGCTGCGGGTATACCGGGGGGATAGCTCGTGCTATAAGGTCCCAACCTTTGTTTTCCATCTAGATATGACCTAAACAAAGCTAAACCAACAAAAAAGCGCGTTGTCTGAACCTCGTACTAAGAAAGCTACAGGGGTAGACCCGCGGGCCCCACCGACTAGGGTTTCGCTGGAAAAGGACCGCGGGAGCTCCAGAATCCCACTGGAACTTGCACGTGGACCTAGTATATGTGTCCAAGTGTGGTGGAAGGTCCATGGATGTAATGTCTAAATCCCCGGTTGACCTTCTTCACATGTGTGCGATAACACTTAGTAGATTCCTAGACGTGTAGGGGTAACAGTCCCGCTGCGGGTATACCGGGGGGCTAGCATGTGCTATAAGGTTCCAACCTTTGTTTTGCATGTAGATATGACCTAAACAAAGCTAAACCAACAAAAAAGCGCGTTGTCTGAACCTCGTATTAAGAAAGCTACAGGGGTAGACCCGCGGGGCCCACTGACTAGGGTTTCGCTGGAAAAGGACCGCCGGAGCTCCCGAATCCCACTGGAACTTGCACGTTGACCTAGTATATGTGTCCAAGTATGGTGGATGGACCATGGATGCAATTTCTAGATCCCCGGTCAGACCTTCTTCACATGCGTGCGATAACACTTATTAGATTCCTGGACGTGTAGGGGTAATAATCCCGTTGCGGGTATATCCGGGGGCTAGCATATGCTATAAGGTCCCAAACTTTGTTTTCCATGAAGATATGATCTAAACAAAGCTAAACCAACAAAAAAGCGCGTTGTCTGAACCTCGTACTAAGAAAGCTACAGGGGTAGACCCACGGGCCCCACCGACTAGGGTTTCTTTGGAAAAGGACCGCCGGAGCTCCGGAATCCCACTAGAACGGGCATGTGGACCTAATATATGTGTCCAAGTGTGGTGGAAGGTCCATGGATGTAATGTCTAGATCCTCGGTCTGACCTTCTTCACATGCGTGCGATAACACTTAGTAGATTCCTGGACGTGTAGGGGTAACAGTCCCGCTGCGGGTATACCGGGGGCTAGCATGTGCTATAAGGTCCCAACCTTTGTTTTCCATGTATACATGACCTAAACAAAGCTAAACCAACAAAAAAGCGCATTGTCTAAACGTCATACAAAGAAAGCTACAAGGGTAGACCCGCGGGCCCCACCGACTAGGGTTTCGCTAGACAAGGACCGCCGAAGCTCCGGAATCCTACTGGAACTAGCACGTGGACCTAGTATATGTTTTCAAGTGTGGTGGAAGGTCCATGGATGTAATGTCTAGATCCCCGGTCTGACCTTCTTCAGATGCGTGCGATAACACTTAGTAGATTCCTTGACGTGCAGGGGTAATAGTCCCGCTACGGGTATACCGGGGGGCTAGCATGTGCTATAAGGTCCCAACCTTTGTTTTCCATGTAGATATGACCTAAACAAAGCTAAACCAACAAAAAAGCGCGTTTTGAACCTCGTACTAAGAAAGCTACAGGGGTAGACCCGCGGGCCCCACCGACTAGGATTTCGCTGGAAAAGGACCGCCGGAGCTCCGGAATCCCATTGGAACTCGCACGTGGACCTAGTATATGTGTCCAAGTGTGGTGGAAGGTCCATGGATGTAATGTCTAGATCCCCGGTCTGACCTTCTTCACATGCGTGCGATAACACTTAGTAGATTCCTGGACATGTAGGGGTAACAGTCCCGCTGCGGGTATACCGGGGGCTAGCATGTGCTATAAGGTCCCAACCTTTGTTTTCCATGTAGATATGACCTAAACAAAGCTAAACCAACAAAAAAGCGCGTTGTTTGAACCTCGTACCAAGAAAGCTACAGGGGTAGACCCGCATGCGATAACACTTAGTAGATTCCTGGACGTGTAGGGGTAATAGTCCCGCTGCGGGTATACCGGGGGGATAGCATGTGCTATAAGGTCCCAACCTTTGTTTTCCATGTAGATATGACCTAAACAAAGCTAAACCAACAAAGAAGCACGTTGTCTGAACCTCGTACTAAGAAAGCTACAGGGGTAGACCCACGGGCCCCACCGACTAGGGTTTCTTTGGAAAAGGACCGCCGGAGCTCCGAAATCCCACTAGAACTGGCATGTGGACCTAATATATGTGTCCAAGTGTGGTGGAAGGTCCATGGATGTAATGTCTAGATCCTCGGTCTGACCTTCTTCACATGCGTGCGATAACACTTAGTAGATTCTTGGACGTGTAGGGGTAACAGTCCCGCTGCGGGTATACCGGAGGGCTAGCATGTGCTATAAGGTCCCAACCTTTGTTTTCCATGTAGATATGACCTAAAAAAATCTAAACCAACAAAAAAGCGCGTTGTATGATCCTCGTACTAAGAAAGTTACAAGGGTAGACCCGCGGGCCCCACCGACTAGGGTTTCGCCGGAAAAGGACCGCCGGAGCTCCGGAATCCCATTGGACCTTGCACGTGGACCTAGTATATGTGTCCAAGTGTGGTGGAAGGTCCATGGATGAAATGTCTAGATCCCCGGTCTGACCTTCTTCACATGCGTGCGATAACACTTAGTAGATTCCTTGACGTGTACGGGTAACAGTCCCGCTGCGGGTATACCGGGTGGTTAGCATGTGCTATAAGGTCCCAACCTTTGTTTTCCATGTAGATATGATCTAAACAAAGCTAAACCAATAAAAAAGCGTGTTGTATGAACCTCGTACTAAGAAAGCTACAGGGGTAGACCCGCGTGCGATAACACTTAGTAGATTCCTGGACGTGTAGGGGTAATAGTCCTGCTGCGGGTATACCGGGGGGATAGCATGTGCATTAAGGTCCCAACCTTTGTTTTCCATGTAGATATGACCTAAACAAAGCTAAACCAACAAAAAAGCGTGTTGTCTGAACCTCGTACTAAGAAAGCTACAAGGGTACACCCGCGGGCCCCACCGACTTGGGTTTCGGTCGAAAAGGACCGCGGGAGCTCCAGAATCCCACTGGAACTTGCACGTGGACCTAGTATATGTGTCCAAGTGTGGTGGAAGGTCCATGGATGTAATGTCTAAATCCTCGGTCTGACCTTCTTCACATGCATGCGATAACACTTAGTAGATTTCTAGACGTGTAGGGGTAACAGTCCCGCTCCGGGTATACCCGGGGGCTAGCATGTGCTATAAGGTCCCAACCTGTGTTTTCCATGTAGATATGACCTAAACAAAGCTAAACCAACAAAAAAGCGCGTTGTATGAACCTCGTACTAAGAAAGCTACAGGGGTAGACCCGCGGGCCCCACCGACGAGGGTTTCGCTGGAAAAGGACCGCCGGAGCTCCGGAATCCCACAGGAACTTGCATGTGGACCTAGTATATGTGTCCAAGTGTGGTGGAAGGTCCATGGATGAAATGTCTAGATCCCCGGTTTGACCTTCTTCACATGCGTGCGATAACACTTAGTAGATTCCTTGACGTGTAGGGGTAACAGTCCCGCTGCGGGTTTAACGGGTGGCTAGCATGTGCTATAAGGTCCCAACCTTTGTTTTCCATGTAGATGTGATCTAAACAAAGCTAAACCAAGAAAAAAGCATGTTGTCTGAACCTCGTAGTAAGAAAGCTACAGGGGTAGACCCGCGTGCGATAACACTTAGTAGATTCCTAGACGTGTAGGGGTAATAGTCCCGCTGCGGGTATACCGGGGGGATAGCTCGTGCTATAAGGTCCCAACCTTTTTTTTCCATGTAGATATGACCTAAACAAAGCTAAACCAACAAAAAAGCGCGTTGTCTGAACCTCGTACTAAGAAAGCTACAAGGGTAGACCCGCGGGACCCACCGACTAGGGTTTCGCTGGAAAAGGACCGCGGGAGCTCCAGAATCCCACTGGAACTTGCACGTGGACCTAGTATATGTGTCCAAGTGTGGTGGAAGGTCCACGGATGTAATGTCTAAATCCCCAGTCTGACCTTCTTCACATGTGTGCGATAACACTTAGTAGATTCCTAGACGTGTAGGGGTAACAGTCCCGCTGCGGGTATACCGGGGGGCTAGCATGTGCTATAAGGTTCCAACCTTTGTTTTGCATGTAGATATGACCTAAACAAAGCTAAACCAACAAAAAAGCGCGTTGTCTGAACCTCGTATTAAGAAAGCTACAGGGGTAGCCCCGCGGGGCCCACTGACTAGGGTTTCGCTGGAAAAGGACCGCCGGAGCTCCCGAATCCCACTGGAACTTGCACGTTGACCTAGTATATGTGTCCAAGTATGGTGGATGGACCATGGATGCAATTTCTAGATCCCCGGTCAGACCTTCTTCACATGCGTGCGATAACACTTATTAGATTCCTGGACGTGTAGGGGTAATAATCCCGTTGCGGGTATATCCGGGGGCTAGCATGTGCTATAAGGTCCCAAACTTTGTTTTCCATGAAGATATGATCTAAACAAAGCTAAACCAACAAAAAAGCGCGTTGTCTGAACCTCGTACTAAGAAAGCTACAGGGGTAGACCCACGGGTGATAACACTTAGTAGATTCCTGGACGTGTAGGGGTAACAGTCCCGCTGCGGGTATACCGGGGGCTAGCATGTGCTATAAGGTCCCAACATTTGTTTTCCATGTATACATGACCTAAACAAAGCTAAACCAACAAAAAAGGTCATTGTCTAAACGTCGTACAAAGAAAGCTACAAGGGTAGACCCGCGGGCCCCACCGACTAGGGTTTCGCTGGACAAGGACCGCCGAAGCTCCGGAATCCTACTGGAACTAGCACGTGGACCTAGTATATGTTTCCAAGTGTGGTGGAAGGTCCATGGATGTAATGTCCAGATCCCCGGTCTGACCTTCTTCACATGCGTGCGATAACACTTAGTAGATTCCTTGACGTGCAGGGGTAATAGTCCCGCTACGGGTATACCGGGGGGCTAGCATGTGTTATACGGTCCCAACCTTTCTTTTCCATGTAAATATGACCTAAACAAAGCTAAACCAACAAAAAAGCGCGTTTTGAACCTCGTACTAAGAAAGCTACAGGGGTAGACCCGCGGGCCCCACCGACTAGAATTTCGCTGGAAAAGGACCGCCGGAGCTCCGGAATCCCATTGGAACTGGCACGTGGACCTAGTATATGTGTCCAAGTGTGGTGGAAGGTCCATGGATGTAATGTCTAGATCCCGGTCTGACCTTCTTCACATGCGTGCGATAACACTTAGTAGATTCCTGGACATGTAGGGGTAACAGTCCCGCTGCGGGTATACCGGGGGCTAGCATGTGCTATAAGGTCCCAACCTTTGTTTTCCATGTAGATATGACCTAAAAAAAGCTAAACCAACAAAAAATCGCGTTGTTTGAACCTCGTACCAAGAAAGCTACAGGGGTAGACCCGCATGCGATAACACTTAGTAGATTCCTGGACGTGTAGGGGTAATAGTCCCGCTGCGGGTATACCGGGGCGATAGCATGTGCTATAAGTTCCCAACCTTTGTTTTCCATGTAGATATGACCTAAACAAAGCTAAACCAACAAAGAAGCGCGTTGTCTGAACCTCGTACTAAGAAAGCTACAGGGGTAGACCCACGGGCCCCACCGACTAGGGTTTCTTTGGAAAAGGACCGCCGGAGCTCCGGAATCCCACTAGAACTCGCATGTGGACCTAATATATGTGTCCAAGTGTGGTGTAAGGTCCATGGATGTAATGTCTAGATCCTCGGTCTGACCTTCTTCACATGCGTGCGATAACACTTAGTAGATTCTTGGACGTGTAGGGGTAACAGTCCCGCTGCGGGTATACCGGAGGGCTAGCATGTGCTATAAGGTCCCAACCTTTGTTTTCCATGTAGATATGACCTAAAAAAAGCTAAACCAACAAAAAAGCGCGTTGTATGAACCTCGTACTAAGAAAGTTACAAGGGTAGACCCGCGGGCCCCACCGACTAGGGTTTCGCTGGAAAAGGACCGCCGGAGCTCCGGAATCCCACTGGAACTTGCACGTGGACCTAGTATATGTGTCCAAGTGTGGTGGAAGGTCCATGGATGAAATGTCTAGATCCCCGGTCTGACCTTCTTCACATGCGTGCGATAACACTTAGTAGATTCCTTGACGTGTACGGGTAACAGTCCCGCTGCGGGTATACCGGGTGGTTAGCATGTGCTATAAGGTCCCAACCTTTGTTTTCCATGTAGATATGATCTAAACAAAGCTAAACCAATAAAAAAGCGTGTTGTCTGAACCTCGTACTAAGAAAGCTACAGGGGTAGACCCGCGTGCGATAACACTTAGTAGATTCCTGGACGTGTAGGGGTAATAGTCCCGCAGCGGGTATACCGGGGGATAGCATGTGCATTAAGGTCCCAACCTTTTTTTCCATGTAGATATGACCTAAACAAAGCTAAACCAACAAAAAAGCGTGTTGTCTGAACCTCGTACTAAGAAAGCTACAAGGGTACACCCGCGGGCCCCACCGACTAGGGTTTCGCTGGAAAAGGACCGCGGGAGCTCCAGAATCCCACTGGAACTTGCACGTGGACCTAGTATATGTGTCCAGGTGTGGTGGAAGGTCCATGGATGTAATGTCTAAATCCTCGGTCTGACCTTCTTCACATGCGTGCGATAACACTTAGTAGATTTCTAGACGTGTAGGGGTAACAGTCCCGCTCCGGGTATACCCGGGGGCTAGCATGTGCTATATGGTCCCAACCTGTGTTTTCCATGTAGATATGACCTAAACAAAGCTAAGCCAACAAAAAAGCGCGTTGTCTGAACCCCGTACTAAGAAAGCTACAGGGGTAGACCCGCGGGCCCCATCGACTAGGGTTTCGCTGGAAAAGGACCGCCGGAGCTCCGGAATCCCACTGGAACTTGCACGTGGACCTAGTATATGTGTCCAAGTGTGGTGAAAGGTCCATGGATGCAATTTCTAGATCCACGGTCTGACCTTCTTCACATGTGTGCGATAACACTTAGTAGATTCCTGGACGTGTAGGGGTAATAGTCCCGATGCGGGTATACCGGGGGGCTAGCATGTGCTATAAGGTCCCAACCTTTGTTTTCCATGAAGATATGATCTAAACAAAGCTAAACCAACAAAATGGCGCGTTGTCTGAACCTCGTAATAAGAAAGCTACAGGGGTAGACCTGCGGGCGATAACACTTAGTAGATTCCTGGACGTGTAGGGTAACAGTCCTACTGCGGGTATACCGTGGGGCTAGCATGTGCTATAAGGTCCCAAACTTTGTTTTCCATTTATACATGACCTAAACAAAGCTAAACCAACAAAAAAGCGCGTTGTCTGAACCTCGTACAAAGAAAGCTGCAGGGGTAGACCCGCGGGCCCCACCGACTAGGGTTTCGCTGGAAATGGACCGCCGGAGCTCCGAAATCCTACTGGAACTGGCACGTGGATCTAGTATATGTGTCCAAGTGTGGTGGAAGGTCCATGGATGTAATGGCTAGATCCCCGGTCTGACCTTCTTCACATGCGTGCGATAACACTTAGTAGATTCCTTGATGTGTAGGGGTAACAGTCCCGCTGCGGGTATACCGGGGGGCTAGCATGTGCTATAAGGTCCCAACCTTTGTTTTCCATGTATATATGACCTAAACAAAGCTAAACCAACAAAAAAGCACATGGTCTGAACCTCGTACTAAGAAAGGTACAGGGGTAAACCCGCGGGCCCCACCGACTAGGGTTTCGCTGGAAAAGGACCGCCGGAGCTCCGGAATCCCACTGGAACTTGCACGTGGACCTAGTATATGTGTCCAAGTGTGGTGGAAGGTCCATGGATGTAATTTCTAGATCCCCGGTCTGACCTTCTTCACATGCGTGCGATAACACTTAGTAGATTCCTGGACGTGTAGGGGTAACAGTCCCGCTGCGGGTATACCGGGTGGCTAGCATGTGCTATAAGTCCCAACCTTTGTTTTCCATGTAGATATGACCTAAACAAAGCTAAACCAACAAAAAAGGGCATTGTCTGAACCTCGTACTAAGAAAGCTATAGGGGTAGACCCGCGTGCGATAACACTTAGTAGATTCCTGGACGTGTAGGGGTAATAGTCCCGCTGCAGGTATACCGGGGGAATAGCATGTGCTATAAGGTCCCAACCTTTGTTTTCCATGTAGATATGACCTAAACAAAGCTAAACCAACAAAAAAGCGTGTTGTCTAAACCTCGTACTAAGAAAGCTACAGGGGTAGACCCGCAGGCCCCACGGACTAGGGTTTTGCTGGAAAAGGACCGCCGGAGCTCTGGAATATGACTGGAACTTGCACATGGACCTAGTATATGTGTCCAAGTGTGGTGGAAGGTCCATGAATGCAATGTCTACATCCCCTGTCTAACCTGCGAACTGTTATCGCATGCGCGCGAACTGTCTTTCACCCCACATGTTCAGTTATTTTAGGACAACACACAAGTTTTCATGGGATTCCTGCAATTACGTAGATGGAGACTACTATTGGGACGGTACAAATGACTACAGTCGGAGTAATATATAAATTAGTATCAAATATATGGCTAAAAGAGAATGAATGAGAAATAGGGAGGTTGTGCCGACGGCTTAGCCGTCGGCGTAGCGTCTCCCCCGGCCAACCGACTCCGTGCAGACATCCTGAGGTCTACGCCGACGGCCTGGCCGTCGGCACAGCCTGCCTATCTAACGCCGTTCTCATCGCCGTGTCCGAACCAGGGCTACGCCGAGGGTCGGGAGTACGCCGAGGGCCACCGTCGGCACTGCCGGATCTGCTACGCCGACAGCCCCTCTTCGCCGAGGGCACCTTTGGCTACGCCGACGGGGGGAGCTCCGCTGACGGCCGGAGTGGGCAGCTGGCCTGGGGAGGCCTCTACGCCGATGGCGCCGACAAATGGCCGTCGGCGTAGTTGTTCGGCCGTTGGCGTCTCCGCTTTCTCCTGTAGTGTCCAGGCGGAACTCGTGGCGGTCCGTCGCCTCCTCCACAAGGCACGATGCGAGGGGCCTCCGGCCAAGAGGAGCAAGAAGGCATCACCTCCTTCCGTGACCGTGATCAAGGCGCCCAAGAAGCAGATGACGTAGGATGAGAGGGAGCTGGTGGCGGGCGACCTGGCGGGGCTAGCGGCGCAACTTCCCGATAATATCGTCGAGTTCTTGGAGAAGCAGTGCTGCGGCAAAGGCGGCGGCAAAATGGAGATCGACATCCATGCCCTCCAAGACGCGGCCATCGTCGAGTTACAACAGAAGCTTGACGAGTTTGCTCGGAAGAAGGCGAATCCGTCTGTGCAACACAGCGCCAACAGCAAGATGGCGACCAAGGAAGAGGAGGAGGAAGACATTGACATCCTTGGTGGCGTCTCCCCCTTGGCGACAGTGCAGACACCGCTGAAGCTCGCCGGAGAGGAGGAGGACGTGGACATCTGCAGTGACGCGTTACCGGTGGCGATGCTGAAGAAAGTGTTAGAAATAATGGGCTAATTTATTTAAGCCCATATGTGATTTCAGTTTATCCCTAAATCTCAAAACCCATGTGTGTGGAAGCCCATATGTGATTTAGCCCAATTTGGTGGCAGCTCACATATGAGTGGAGTGGGAGCTAAAGTTTAGTCCCACATGGAAAGTTGGAGGAGAGTTACACCACCTTATAAGGTGGAGTGGTTCACCACTTAGTAAAGTGAGTGAGAAGAGAAGAACTACACGCGAGCTCCTCCTCCGACGCTCGCCCGCCCGCCCGCCCACCCATCACGACGCGCGCGCGGGTTGCGGGTTGCTCGCCGAGCCGAGCTTTATTTTTGCTGCTTGGAAAAACTTGTGCGGTTTTGACAGACGTGTCAACAGTCAGCCTATTTGGGCTGCTCCCGGATTGTGGGCTATCTGTAACCGACCCGAACATGCGCAACATGGGCTTGGTCCACGACGTACCCTATGCGGGATTCCCGAGCCGCTCTATATAAACGCCAGTGCGGCTTCCACCATGAACAGACCGAAAACCAATCTAGGGTTTTGCCTCCTCTCTACCTTGCGCCGCCACCGTAATCTACTCCAGCCCGCTTGCCGACGTGCACCGGCAAACGGGAGAGCAGGTCTCCGAAACAACTCGCCTTTGCGATCCTGTACGTGAGAGGGCGAATAAGGTTTTTGGGAAGCGCTCTGCGCGACTACTCGAGTTCTGCATCACGGCTCGTCTTCCATCCAAGTCGGGCGGTGCTGTCTATCATCGTCTTCGTCGCCGTCTGCTTCGATCAATCTTCCCCAAGTTTACTGCTGCGACTACTGCAATTGAACGGTACGTGCGACGTGCTGCTGTCTGGTTATTCATCATGTTCTGCGAGTACATGTTTAGTTGTTGCCTGTTCGATTTATATATGCTAGTAGCTGGTATTGTCATGTTTAATATTCTGGAATTAATCATGGAAATTATGCCTAATTATCCAACAGAAAGTTGGCAATGACGAAACCATCAGCGGCAGCCCTTGCTCAAGCAGCGATTCAGATTCGGACTCGGGAAGCGACAACGATCCAGATTCAGACTCGTCAAGCGACAACAGTAGTGATTCAGAATCTGATGAAGATGAGAGTGTCGGCAGAGTGCACCGCCACGCCTCCAGGAACGAAGCTGATCGCCCGTGCCAAGGAGCCTCTCGAAAAGCAAAAGAAGGAGACGGGATGCAGGGCAAGGGAGGTGGCCCGTCAGGAGGTGCTGGAAACGGAGACGACGGCAATGACCGACGAGACCGTGCACTGGACTGTCCTGAAGAGTCTCCACATTGTTGAGTACTGATGGGTTCGTAGCATGGAAAACAAAAAATTTCTACCGCAAGAACAAACAAAACCCAGATCTAATCTAGATAAAAGCCAAGATCTAATCTATTAGAGATGTGCAACGAGATAGATCTGTACTAACCCTTGTAGATCCGAAAGCGTTACGAGATTGGATCTCGTGGTTGATGTAGTCGATCACTTGCCGATCTCAAGATCGAGTGGACGATCCTTCCGGCGCCGCGTTCCGGCAGCGCTTCCGCAGTCGGTCACACGTGCGGAGTCGAAGCAGACCTTCCTCTCCTCGTTCCAGCGAGCAGCGGAGGTAGTAGATCTTCTCCACGGAATCCCAGCAGCACGACAGCGTGGTGGTGGTGGTGGACTAGAGAATTCTGCAGGGCTTCGCCTAAGCCTGAGCAGAAGAAAGGAGGAGGAGAGAGGCGGCTAGGGTTTGGAGTAGTGGAGGGGGCCGGGGGGTGGCGCCTCCACCCCTCTATTTAAAGGAGGGAGGCGCCATGGGAGGGGGAGTCCTAGACTCCCCTCCCTTCCTTGGCCGGCGGATTGGGAGGGGGGAGGAGTCCTCCTCCCCCACGACTCCTTGTCTTGCCCCACAAGGACTCCTTGATCCTTTCTTGGTTTTCAAGCAAACTCCAACAAATCTTCCAGAACCTTCCAGAACATTCTGAAACCTTCTAGAATCCTCATACAAATACTCCGGAATATTTCCTAACTCAGAAAATGATTACCAATATATGAATCTTATTCTCCGGACAATTCCGGATCTCCTCGTGATGTCCCGGATCCAATCCGAGACTCTGAACAACATTCGGTCTCCAACGCACATTCCATATCTACTTAAAAACAACTTCGAACCTTAAGTGTGTCACCCCACGGTTCGTGAATATGCAGACATGATGAAGACACCTCTCCAATCAATAACCATCAGCGGGATCTGGAGATCCATAACGGCTCCCACATACTAAACGATGACTTTGTGATCGATAGAACCATTAACATACGAAACCAATTCCCTTTGTCACGCGATACTATACTTATCCGAGGTTTGATCGTCGGTATCTCCATACCTAGTTCTACCTCGTTACTGATAAGTACTCTTTACTCGTTCCATGTTATGTCATCCCTTGTGTCCCAGTCACATGCTTGCAAGCTAACTAGATGACATTCCACCGAGAGGGCCCAGAGCATATCTATCCGTCATATGGATGGACAAATCCCAATCTTGGTCCATGCGCTTCAACACATACTTTCAGAATACCCAATGACACCTTTATAACCACCCAGTTACGAAGCGGTGTTTGATGTCATCAAAGTACCCATCCGGTGATGGTGATTAACACAACCTCATGGTCGAAGGATTAGGTTACTATGCATTTAAAAGCTTATAGCAATACGAACTTAATGACTTGATCTTATGCTACGCTTACTATGGG
This sequence comes from Avena eriantha, assembly GCA_910589775.1. NCBI lineage: Eukaryota > Viridiplantae > Streptophyta > Magnoliopsida > Poales > Poaceae > Avena > Avena eriantha. The sequence goes on along the minus strand of OU342741.1, from coordinate 481,334,452 downwards.
TGTGTGTCCATCACATCATTCTCCTAATGATATAACCTTGTTATTAATCACATCCAATGTCCATGATCAGGAAACCATGATCATCAATTAATCAACAAGCTAGTTCAACAAGAGGCTTACTAGGGACTCTTTTATGTTTACAAAACACACATGTATTAGTGTTTCCTAATAATACAATTATAGCATGGGATGTAAACATTCATCATAAACACAAAGATATAATAATAACCACTTTTATTATTGCCTCTTGGGCATATCTCCAACAGTCTCCCACTTGCACTAGAGTCAATAATCTAGATTACATGGTAATATACCTAACACCCATGGCGTTCTGGTGCTGGTCATGCTTTGCTCTAGGGAGAGGTTTAGTCAACGGATCTGCCACATTCAGATCAGTGTGTACTTTGCAAATCTTTATGTCACCATCTCGGACATACTCGCGAATAGCGTGGAAACGTAGCTTTATGTGCTTCAGCTTGCTATGTGACCTTGGCTCCTGTGCATTAGCTATGGCCCCTGTGTTGTCACAGTAGATGGCCATCGGGTCCAACGTACTGGGAACCACGCCAAGTTCAGTAATGAATTCCTTCATCCATATGGCTTCTTGTGCAGCCTCCGAAGCAGCTATGTATTCCGATTCAGTTGAAGATTTCGCCACAACGCTTTGCTTGGCACTCCTCCAGCTCACTGCAGCACCATTCAAAATAAATACGTATCCCGACTGTGACTTCGAGTCATCCGGATCGGTGTTCCAACTAGCATCGGTGTAACCATTTACAACAAGCTGTTCATCACCTCCATAAGAAAGAACCATATCCTTAGTCCTATTTAGGTACTTTAGGATATTCTTGACCGTTGTCCAGTGTTCCATTCCAGGATCACTTTGATATCTGCTAGTCAAACTAACAGCATGTGCTATATCCGGTCTTGTACACAGCATGGCATACATGATAGAACCTATGGCCGAGGCATAGGGAATATTATTCATTTTCTCTCTATCTTCTGCCGTAGCTGGACTTTGAGTATTACTCAAGGTCTTACCTGACAACATGGGCATGAACCCTTTCTTGCTCTCTTCCATTCTAAACTTCTTTAGAACTTTGTCTAAGTATGTACTTTGTGAAAGCGCTATTAGGCGTCTTGATCTATCTCTATAAATCTTGATGCCTAGAATATATGCCGCTTCGCCAAGATCCTTCATTGAAAAACTATTATTGAAATAGGATTTGACACTATTAAGAAGTTCTATATCATTCCCAATCAATAATATGTCATCTACATATAGTACTAGGAATGCTACAGAGCTCCCACTCACTTTCTTGTAAATACAAGCTTCTCCATAAGTTTGTATAAATCCAAAGTTTTTGATTACTTTATCAAAACATTGATTCTAACTCCGGGATGCTTGCTTCAGTCCATAAATGGAGCGCTGAAGTTTGCATACCTTGTCAGCATCTTTAGGATCGACAAAACCCTTGGGTTGTACCATATACAACTCTTCCTCAATGTCACCATTAAGGAACGCCATTTTGACATCCATCTACAAAATCTCATAATCGAAATATGCAACAATTGCTAACAAAATCCTCACAGACTTTAGCTTCGCTACTGGTGAGAATGTCTCATCATAGTCAACTCCTTGAATTTTTCGGAACCCTTTTGCGACAAGTCGAGCTTTATAGACGGTAATATTACCATCATCATCTGTTTTTCTCTTGAAAATCCATTTGTTCTCGACAGCCTTACGGCCATCCGGTAAGTCCACCAAAGTCCACACTTGGTTTTCGTACATGGATTCCATTTCAGATTTGATGGCTTCTAGCCATTTGTCGGAATCTGGGCTCACCATAGCTTCTTCATACGTTGCAGGGTCATCATCGTTGTCCACCAACATGACGTTCAAGGCAGAGTCATACCAATCAGGAGTGGTACGAACCCTCGTTGACCTGCGAGGTTCAGTACTAACTTCGTTCGAAGTTTCATGATCATTATCATTAGCTTCCTCTCCAATTGGTGCATGCGGTAGAAAAACATCTTCCGGTGCTGCGCTACTCTCAAATCCGAGAGAAGGTTCAATAACCTCATCGAGTTCTACTTTCCTTCCAGTCACCTCTTTCGAGAGAAACTCCTTCTCAAGAAAGGATCCATTCTTTGCAACGAAAACTTTGCCTTCGGATCTATGATAGAAGGTATACCCAATTGTTTCTTTAGGGTATCCTATGAAGACGCATTTCTCCGCTTTGGGTTCTAGCTTATCAGGTTGTAACTTCTTTACATATGCTTCGCAACCCCAAACTTTAAGGAACGACAACTTAGGTTTCTTACCAAACCACAATTCGTACGGTGTCGTTTCAACGGATTTAGATGGTGCCCTATTTAAAGTGAATGCGGCTGTATCTAATGCATAGCCCCAAAATGATAGCGGTAAATCTGTAAGAGACATCATAGACCGAACCATATCTAAGAGATTTCGATTACGACGTTCGGACACACCATTACGCTGTGGTGTTCCCGGCGGTGTCAACTGCGAAAGTATTCCACATTTCTTTAAATGTATGTCAAACTCATAACTTAGATATTTACCTCCGCGGTCAGAACGCAGAAATTTAATCTTCTTGTTATGATGATTTTCCACTTCACTTTGAAATTCCTTAAACTTCTCAAAAGTTTCGGACTTATGTTTCATAAAGTAGACATACCCATATCTACTTAAGTCATCCGTGAAAGTGAGAACATAACGATATCCACCACGCGATGCTACACTCATTGGACCGCACACATCGGTATGTATTATTTCCAATAAGTCTGTAGCTCTCTCCATTATTCCAGAGAATGGAGTCTTAGTCATTTTTCCCATTAGACATGCTTCGCATCTTTCAAGTGATTAAAAATCAAGTGATTCAAGAAGTCCATCAGAATGGAGTTTCTTCATACGCTTCACTCCAATGTGACCAAGACGACAGTGCCACATGTATGTAGAATTATCATTCAATTTTGTTTGTTTAGCATCTATGTTGTGAACATGTGTATCACTACTATCGAGATTCAGTAAGAATAAACCATTCATCTCAGGTGCATTACCATAAAATATATTACTCATATAAATCGAACAACCTTTATTCTCGGACTTAAAAGAGTAACCGTCTCACAACAAACAAGATCCAGATATAATGTTCATGCTTAACGCAGGCACCAAAGAACAATTATTTAAATTTAAAACTAATCCCGAAGGTAGATGTAGAGGGAGCGTGCCGACGGCGATCACATCAACCTTGGAGCCATTTCCAACGCGCATCGTCACCTCGTCTCTCGCTAGTCTTCGCTTATTCCGCAGATCATGTTTCGAGTTACAAATATGAGCAACCGAACCAGTATCAAATACCCAGGCACTACTACGATTACTAGTAAGATACACATCAATAAGATATATATCAAATATACCTTTCTTCTTGATGTTGCCATTCTTCAGATCGGCCAGGTGCTTGGGGCAGTTACGCTTCCAGTGACCAGCACCCTTGCAGTAGAAGCACTCAGTTTCAAGCTTGGGACAAGCCTTGGGCTTCTTTGCAGGTGCGGCAGCTTTCTGGCCGTCCTTCTTGAAGTTGCCCTTGTTCTTAGGCTTGCCCTGTCTCTTGAAATTGGTGGTCTTATTTACCATCAACACTTGGTGCTCCTTCTTGATCTCCACTTCAGCAGTTTTCAGCATGGACGATAGTTCAGGCAACGTCTTGTTCATGCAGTGCATATTGTAGTTCATCACAAAGTTCTTATAACTCGATGGCAGTGATTGGAGGAGACGGTGAATCCCTTACTCATTAGGAATCGATATCCCCAACTCTTGGAGCTTGTTTGCGTACCCAGACATGGTGAGCACGTGCTCGCTAACGGAGCTACCCTCTTCCATCTTACAGTTAAAGAACTTTTCGGAGGCCTCATAGCTCTCCATGGCCGCGCGATTCTCAAAAATTATCCTGAGCTCCTTAATGATCTCGAACGGGTCGTGGTGCTCAAAATGCTTCTGAAGCTCCACTTCTAAACCGTACAGGATGGCACACTGAACTGTGGAGTAATGATTTTTCCGAGTGGCGCAAACATTCTTTACATCATCGGTGGCATCTTCTGCAGGTGGGTCACCTAGCGGTGCTTCGAGCACATAGGTCAACTGACCAGCCCTGAGGACGATCTTTAGTCCACGGAACCAGTCCGTGAAATTGCTTCCATTGTTGTTAAGCTTTTCTTTCTCTAGGAACGCATTGAAATTGATGGAGGGGGTCGCCATAATCTACAACAAATTTGCAAGTAGTTTAGACTAAGTTTATGATAAATTGAGTTCAAATTTAATTCTTAAATTAACTAGGTGAACTTCCACTCAAAACAACATCCCTCACATTGTCTTAGTGATTAGACGAACCAAGTCCACTACACCAAGTCCGATCTTCATGAGAGAAGATGTAGTTTCATCGCCGAACAATCTTCATGTTCATCATACCATTTATATGACTCATGCTCTAACTTTCGGTATTCCGTGTTTCGAGACCATGTTTGTACATGCTAGGCTCGTCAAGATAACCTTAGTTTCCGCATGTGCAAATCTGGCTTGCACCCGTTGTATGCACACGTAGAATCTATCACATCCGATTATCACGAGATGCTTCGAAACGACGAGTCTTAGCAATGGTGCCAACTAAGGGTGAACACTTTATTACTTGATATTTAGTGAGAGGGATCATCTTATAATGCTACCATCGCGATCTAAGCAATACAAGATGCATAAAGGATTAACATCACAAGCAATTCATAATTAGTGTGATATGATATGGCCCTTTCTTCTTATGCCTTTGATCTCCATCTCCAAAGCACGAACATGATCTCCATCATCACCAGCATTGCGTCAAGGTCAGTGGCGCCGCTTCATGGTTGTCCATCATCACTAGCAACTATTACAACTACTTGGAATAAAGCTATTACAAGATGAATAGACACGCAGGTCTTAACAGAATTAAAGACAACCATTAGGCTCCTGCCGATTGCCATATTACAACAAGGATCATTGCATACATCAAATATAATCACAATCACATGAAGGCCATATCACATCACAAAACCCCTGCAAAAACAAGTTAGACGCCTCTAATTTTCTTTGCATGTTTTACGTGGTTTGGGGCTTTCGAATAAGAACGGATCTTACCTACGAAACTGAACCACAACGTTGATACAAGTGCTATCAAGTGCAAAGTGTAAATTAGATCTATACTATGGTGGGAGACACAGACACCCGCAAAGCCACTTGTGCAAAGCAAGTTACACGTCAAGCGTGGAGCAAGTCTCATGTGCGATGACATGTAAGGTTAGCCCGAGCCGCTTCATCCCACCATACCGCAAGATGCAAAGTACACAAAGCAAAAGACGGCACGAGCACCAACGCCCACAAAACCATTGTGTTCTACTCGTGCAACAGATCTACGCATAAACCTGGCTCTGATACCACTGATGGGTTCGTAGCATGGAAAACAAAAAAATTCTACCGCAAGAACGAACAAAACCCAGATCTAATCTAGATAAAAGCCAAGATCTAATCTATTAGACATGTGCAACGAGATAGATCTGTACTAACCCTTGTAGATCCGAAAGCGTTACGAGATTGGATCTCGTGGTTGATGTAGTCGATCACTTGCCGATCTCAAGATCGAGTGGACGATCCTTCCAGCGCCGCGTTCCGGCAGCGCTTCCGCAGTCCGTCACACGTGCGGAGTCGAAGCAGACCTTCCTCTCCTCGTTCCAGCGAGCAGCGGAGGTAGTAGATCTTCTCCACGGAATCCCAGCAGCACGACGGCGTGGTGGTGGTGGTGGAGTAGAGAATTCTGCAGGGCTTCGCCTAAGCCTGAGCAGAAGAAAGGAGGAGGAGAGAGGCGGCTAGGGTTTGGAGTAGTGGAGGGGGCCAGGGGGTGGCGCCTCCACCCCTCTATTTAAAGGAGGGAGGCGCCATGGGTAGGACTCCCCTCCCTTCCTTGGCCGGCGGATTGGGAGGGGGGATGAGTCCTCCTCCCCCACGACTCCTTGTCTTGCCCCACAAGGACTCCTTGATCCTTTCTTGGTTTTCAAGCAAACTCCAAGAAATCTTCCAGAACCTTCCGGAACATTCTGAAACCTTCTAGAATCCTCATACAAATACTCCGGAACATTTCCTAACTCAGAAAATGATCCCCAATATATGAATCTTATTTTCCGGACAATTCCGGATCTCCTCGTGATGTCTCGGATCCAATCCGAGACTCCGAACAACATTCGGTCTCCAACGCACATTTCATATCTACTTAAAAACAACTTCGAACCATAAGTGTGTCACCCTACGGTTCGTGAATATGCAGACATGATGAAGACACCTCTCCGATCAATAACCATCAGCGGGATCTGGAGATCCATAACGGCTCCCACATACTCAACAATGACTTTGTGATCGATAGAACCATTAACATACGAAACCAATTCCCTTTGTCACGCGATACTATACTTATCCGAGGTTTGATCGTCGGTATCTCCATACCTAGTTCTACCTCGTTACTGATAAGTACTCTTTACTCGTTCCATGTTATGTCATCCCTTGTGACCCAGTCACATGCTTGCAAGCTAACTAGATGACATTCCACCGAGAGGGCCCAGAGCATATCTATCCGTCATATGGATGGACAAATCCTAATCTTGGTCCATGCGCTTCAACACATACTTTCAGGATACCCAATGACACCTTTATAACCACCCAGTTACGAAGCGGTGTTTGATGTCATCAAAGTACCCATCCGGTGATGGTGATTAACACAACCTCATGGTCGAAGGATTAGGTTACTATGCATTTAAAAGCTTATAGCAATACGAACTTAATGACTTGATCTTATGCTACGCTTACTATGGGTGTGTGTCCATCACATCATTCTCCTAATGATATAACCTTGTTATTAATCACATCCAATGTCCATGATCAGGAAACCATGATCATCAATTAATCAACAAGCTAGTTCAACAAGAGGCTTACTAGGGACTCTTTTATGTTTACAAAACACACATGTATTAGTGTTTCCTAATAATACAATTATAGCATGGGATGTAAACATTCATCATAAACACAAAGATATAATAATAACCACTTTTATTATTGCCTCTTGGGCATATCTCCAACAAGTACAACATGGCGCGGCCCGACAACTTGTTGCGGCAGCTTGGGCTCTTCCTCAAGGATGACAACTACGGCATCGAGGAGCAGCAGCAGCATCATCATCATCGCCAGATCTTCCAAGAAGACTTGGAGGAAGGGGAGATTCGAGTGTGATCTTGATTCTTGGCTAACAAGATACTGCATACACTTGATAGGAATTGATGTGTTCTTGATGCCTCAAAGAAACAAGGCTTGTAAACTCTGTAAAATGTATGCTAAACGTGATTGAAAATATTCAATTTTTTTTTTGATCGATTGATTTGAGTATCAGCCCAATTAGTGATTTCTGCTGTTCTGTACATGCATGTTTGAGTTGCCTAAAATGGTTATCTCACAATTGATCCGTTTCTGCAAAAAGAGGAAGATACATTGCCTTCACATTACTTGTGTTTTTGTGTTCAAAGTTCAAACACCATATGGGTTGTTCTTGTCCACAACTCTACGAAAATCAGGGATGTGAATTCTCAACTGTACACTTGTGTCCTTCAGATTCTTGTGAAGATCTCAACATGACCATGTTGTACCCCACTTCATACCTCAATTTGCTATGATTGCCTTACAGTTGCTCTATTCCTGCAAAAGGGCAACATAAAGGCAGCAGCGAAAGCTATAAAGCAAAAACAATTTTAACATGAACTAGTAGTTCTATAAGCCACATAAAATTTCGGCTTCCATATTTAGTGGGAACTGGGTAGTAATCAGTTGAGCTAGTAGAGTAACTTAGACAAAAAGTACCTTGATGACGTTGGCACAAGCGAAACCCCAGCAAATTCCTTGATACTACTAGTAGAAGAAGTTTCCATAGTAATTAATTGCCAGTAGTACAACGTACAGAACATACCAAGTTTTATATTACACATGTCAGCCCGTCTAGCTCAGTTGGTAGAGCGCAAGGCTCTTAACCTTGTGGTCGTGGGTTCGAGCCCCACGGTGGGCGCAGCCATTTTGTTTTTCTTTGTTGTGTACTTGGAGACGGTACATAATTTTCCTTTCCCAATATTTACTCGCATATTTCTGACTTGCCGAAAGTTTGTTTATGCATGTGAAGATATAACAACAGCAGTGCGCTCTCCCAAGATATGCATCTTTTTGGCTCATCCATGAGTAAGATGTCTAGACTGTCTCAACTGATAGGATGGACCAGTGTCCAGTAGCGTTAAGATGATCTAGGAAGAAGAGGGAGCCTGAATCGGAGTCTGTAAAATGTATGCTAAAAGTGACATAATATCTGAATTTATTTGGTCGATTAATCCGACTATCAGCTGCATTTGTGATCTATGTTGTTCCGTACATATATACATGTTTGATTTGAGTAAGTGCGTAAAAAGGTTGTCTTTATTGCTCCATTTCTGCAAAAAGATTAAATAACCATTTTAACACGAAGTAGTTATACTAGTTGAATGCCAATGTGTTGCTACAGAACGATGATTTAATGGACGAAAATGATTGAAATACGGTTCTGTTATATGACATGAGCGCCTCACAGTCTCCTGGTCTCATGACAAACCTATAGTTGCCTTGGTATACATGCAAATAAGTTTACGTAAACATGCATTCCCTTTGAACAATAATACTGTATTTTGACTTACATGGCCAGCCCTGGCATGGAGGAGAGAAAAAATAAGGAGGGACGACGGGTTCTGTGCGAACAGTTTTTTGTTGTTGACTTATAGTGGTACATGCGGGTAAGTGTTTACCTCGTGGAGGGCAAAATCATCCAAAAAATGTTGGGAGGAAAATTTTGGTGCACCAACCTATCTCAAGCAATTTAATAATATAGATATGGTGGAAAGCCAAAATCGTCCAAAAATATTGGGAGATTTTTTTGGTGGATATACCTCAAAGCAATTTAATCTTTACTATTAAAAATAAGTTGGTGTTGGTACGTCCACTTTGACACTTTGACATCAAACATTGGAGGCATCTAGACCATCCGACCTCTCGCGGGTTCCGCAACCGAATAAGGAAAGATCTAGAATAATCACCTCGTAAACAAAAAATCCCGGATTACATGCACAATTAAAGAGGATAATAATAATAATTGTTTTCTAAGTAATGATCTTGGGAATCTTGGGAATTTAATGTGTAAATTTGAAATATGCATGTTCCATGGATTAAGGCATGATTTACAAGTAGTGCTTATTTAGTCCCTTCGTTGCTCTCCTCTGATTACTCTCCACTGCAGCCTTCTCCCCTTTATACCGTTGATAACAATCACGATCCGAAGAGATTAATTCACCGTGGGCGATCCGCTTGAAAGGAAACCTATCAATGCATGCCCGCTTTAATCTCTAGAATTGGTTAATTGGAAACTGTGACAACGCAAGAATGTAAAACTAAGCACACAGAGAAATATTTTCACTGTAAACCCCTTGGTCGATCACCCTGCATTGGAGTATACGTGATTTGTAAAAAATTAGAAAGATTTTTTTAGACCCAATAGTCTATTGCCTTGGTCACGATGAAATCAACAATTGTCTTACCAATGAAATATTTTATAGCTCTAATCGCAATAAATAGAAGTATAGAACTATAACCAACTTAGAAAAATATTGCAAGTAAAGCAAGGAAGCAAGTAACTATAACCAAACAAGAAACCAAGGAGTGAGAGGGAGAATAAGAAGAAGAGATGTCGAACGAGATGGGGAGTATACGAGGAAGAAAAGATATGGAAAGATTGACCCGTGAATTAATGCATGCAACCGGTAGTCGGGGCAAAAGGTCCACGTCGCACTTGTTTCGGCTCCTCTCTACAATATGCATCTTAAAACTAGAAATCTGTGAAAAAATTATACGAATCGTAAAATGAGAGGGAGGGAGTACCACGATCAATTCGTTCTTTCTATATGACCATATACAATGTTTGGTTCATTTAATTTGTACGGTGGGTATTCCATATTTTTTATTCTCATGTGATATTTTCATGCTAATAATAAATAATTTCATGTAGGATGGTTACGAGCAGAGGAAGAAAATCTTAATACACTACACCTGCTCAAGTATCGGGTAAATACGGCAAAAAACAACATCCCTTAAATTATATGATAATATCTAAAGGCGTGTCAAAGAGTAGAAATTAGTTAGATCCTTAAGTTATAATCATAAAATTAGACCTTTTACCGAAATACAATTTAAGTGAGGTGAAATACAATTATGTGTTATCATTCTTATACTACCCCTCTCGTTAGGGTTCAGTTTCCTCGTGCCGACAGAGACGGCATCGAGATCTTCTACCCCTCGGTCCTCCCTCCGTGATATCGCACCAGGGCTGTCTCCTTGGACTGGTGTGGTGCGGGCGGGTGCTGCGTGTTGGGAAATCTTTGCTGATCGAAGGCCCTGCCTAGGGTTTGGGAGATGGCTACGAGCGCTTCTGGTTCTGGATCGTCTGGGAAGGATGATCTTGAGGAGATGATGAAGAAATTAGGGCTTTGGGAAGAAGACCTCGACGACGTTGTCTTCGAGGATCAGATCCCGCCACCGGTTGAGGCTACGAGATGGTTGGCCATTGCTAGGGTGCATACTACGCGTGAATTCAGCGACTTCTGGTTCTACAAAAATATGAGAACGGCATGGGATCTTGCCCAAGAGGTGAAGTTCAGATCACTTGAGGATAATCTCTTCACGATGCAATTTTCATGTCTTGGAGACTAGGATAAAGTGATGGAAGTAGGACCCTGGACTTTCAGAGGGCATACGGTTGTTTTAGCTCCTGACGATGGCTTTACTAAACCATCTGAGATATCGCTGAATAAATTTAAGATATGGATCCAAATCCACGATCTGCCAGATGGGTTCAAGCCGATGTTAGAGGCCCTAGCTGCCAAGGTTGGGAAGGTTGATCATGCGGAACCAAATACGGGAGACTTTGTTGGGAACTTTTTCAGAATTCAAGTCTGGCTAGATGTGGAGAAACCTTTGAAAAACCATGTGTTAATTATTAGAGAGGGGAAACATCAGATCTTCCTAGTGAAGTATGAACGCCTCCCGGATTGGTGTGCTTTTTGTGGGATGATTGGTCACCTTAGTACTGAACACGGAGATGGTATCCATGCACCATCGTCTCTAGTGTTTAAAGATTTAAAGTCTGATTGGAGCATGCGATCTACGGGTCGCGGACGTGGTCGTGGAAGGGGTTCTGGATATGGTCGAGGAGGCTTTGCTGGCCGCTCTGGCCATGGGCGGACAGGATGGTCTGAACCGCAGGAAGATGATCTTATGTCAGAGGATGACCCTGATCTTAATAGGAAGAGAGTTGCCGTAATTACTGCAGTTGTTGAACAGCCGCATAGTCAGGTTGCCTTTAGATCAATGGTACTAGCTGATGACAAAGTTGGGACAATGATTAACCAATTCGAACCGCTTGCGCCACCAAGTCCCAATATTGTGAGGGACCCTAAGAGGATTAAGAAAATGGATGAGGTTGAATCAACCAACATTAACATAATATCGGCGGGCTCCCTCGAGGAGGGCCGCCGGGACCAATGAAAATATTAGGAGTGAACTGTCGGGTTTTTTTTCAACTAACAAGGATCTCTCCCCACTTCCATTCAAGCAATGAAACTTACAGAGTTCACAAGAGTAACAAAGCAACACCAAAAGGATTGTAGTAACACTCTAGTCTAGCATCTACTCAAGCTACCACCAAAACGCTAAACTGGCAGTAAAACCGAGCTCCAGGGCCTAAATAAAGAGTACTATCCAAAAGACCACGACCAAAGAAATATTAGAGAATTACAGACCCTCAGAATTATCACAGTCGCAACATCAATCTATCAGATCACCACATGAATCGAGTCAGATTGCTCAGGGTGTTCCTGAAGTTGCTCCAGTGATGCTGCCCCTCCATAGGTTGAGGCTGTGGTATTCTTCCAAGTGGAAATCCACCCAAAGTCCACACACTTCAAGGCGCTGGGAGGGTCAGCGGGTTTCTTAGGTTTTGCATCATCATGGTCATGAAACAATCGATAAGCCCTCCCTCCAAATCTTTGAAAGGGACCTTCCATTCCTTCAAATAGAGCAAAACCAGACGCCAAACCTGTTTCATATTAATCCAAGTTTTTCTATTAAAAACAATACTATTTCTATTATTCCACAGCGCCCAAAGGACAGCCGAGGTCACAACATTAAAATGTAAGAACCTCTTATTAGCAAGCCATTTAGAAGCTACAGATTCATAATCCACGACATGAAAGGAAAACACTTCAAAAACCTCCTCCCAAAGCTGCCTAGGTACAACGCATTCGAAAAGGAGGTGTTTGACCGTTTCAATGTCCTTACAAAGCTCGCATTCTAGTGGCTTTGGCATTCCTCTATCCCTCAGATTATCTCTAGTCATGATCTTATTCTGAGACACCAGCCAAAGAAACACTTGGATTCTAGATGGAATTTTTAGATTCCAAACAGCAGGGAGATAACTGGCTTAATCCCTCTAAAATTCACTAAAGCATACATGGATTTGGAAGAATAAAACCCATTAGTTTCATATTGCAAGATTAGTTGATCCTCTTCATAAAAAAAACAAATGTTCTGGCAATATTCTGTAGGTCAAACCATTGAACCATCATATCATCAGAGAAGGTTCTCCTAAAATCACATTTTAGCTGGGATCCATCCCAAAGGTCAGCAATGGTTTTAATTTGCTGGTTAGAAACAATATACAAATCCCAACATTGTGAGGCTAAAGGTGAGTTTCCAAACCAGATATCCTCCCAAAATCTGACCTTCCTACCATTCCCAACATGCCATCTATACCCAAACTTAGTTGCTCTAGTAGCCCACATCACACCTTTCGAGAAGGTAGAAGGATGGGTTTCTTGGCAACATAGGATATTTGGGTTTTTTGTGTTATATTTAGAATCAATCACTCTCCTCCAAAGAGCCCCCTCTCTTTGAATATACCTCCTAACCCAAGACCCTATTAAGCACAGGTTTAGATCTTGCAGGTTTGGTATACCCATCCCTCCAAAATCGTTTTTCATGCATACTGAGGGCCAGTTGGCTAGGTGAATCTTATGGTTCCCTTCCTCATCATTCCAAAAGAAATTTGCTATTTGGGTATCGATCAGACTCAGAGCCCACTTTGGAAACTTGAAAAAGGAAAGCAAGTAAATAGGTATACTAGCTAAACATGCTTGTATAAGAACTCTTTTTGCAGCAGAGGAGAGTAGCTTCCCCCTCCAGCTAGTAATCCTTCTAATGATATTTTCTATCAAAGGTTGCAAATTTTCTCTTCTCAATTTACTGTGATGAAGAGGGATCCCTAGGTACTTAACAGGGAAGTCACCAGCCACACATTGAAAAATCTCAATGAAAGGCTGGAGTTCCTCCTTTGACATGTTAATGGGGATCAATTCACTCTTGTGATAATTGATCCTCATTCCTGAAAGTTGTTCAAAACAGGTTAATATCCATTTGAGGTTAATTGCTACCCTATCATCATATTCTATGAATAACAAAGTGTCATCTGCATATTGTAGACATGCAACACCACCAGACAATAAATTAGGACAAAGCCCTCTAATAAGCCCTTGGTTGGCCCCTTTAACCAGCATCTTAGAGAAAACATCTACAACAATGTTAAAAAGCAGGGGAGCAATAGGGTCTCCTTGCCTCATCCCTTTTCCTGTCAAAAAGAAGTCACTTTCAGTATCATTCACCTTGACACCAACTGATCCTCCTTGAGTGATCTGTCTAATTAATCTAATGAATTGAGGACAAAAACCCCTAACCTCTAAAATTTCAAACAGAAAATCTAAATTCACTCTATCATAGGCTTTTTCATAGTCAATTTTAAAGACCATCCCTTTCTGCTTTTTCCTATGTACCTCATGAATAATTTCATGAGCAGTGACTACACTTTCAAGAATAAACCTACCCCTGATAAAAGCAGATTGTTGATGATCTATCAGTCTACCAATCACAGTAGCTAATCTGTTGGTCATAACCTTAGCGAAGATCTTAAAGGAACAGTTCAACAAGCTAATAGGCCTAAACTTTTTCATTTCCTTAGCATCATCTTCTTTTGGAATAAGAGTAATCATAGCAAAGTTCAGTCTATAAAGGTCTAGTTCATCCATTTTCCAGGCATTAAACATATCTAACAAATCAAAGGAAACAATATCCCCGAAATGTTGATAAAACATGAAAGAGAGGCCATCAGGCCCAGGAGCCCCATCAGAATAGGAACCAAAGACAGCTTCTTTGATTTCCTCTAATGTAAAGGGAGCTCCCAGCAATTCATTTTTACTATCTTTAATCTTCTCTTCTTCAGTAAAGAAGTCCTGCCTTAGTCTAATATCAAGTCTTTCTTCTTTACTAAAGAGTATCTTATAATACTCAAAGGCTACCCCTAGCATATCTTTAATCTCAGTGACTGGTCCTTCTGGTCCAACCAACACATGAATTAGCTTTTTCCTACGTCTCTGGTTAGCCACTGCATGAAAGTATGCTGTATTTCTATCTCCTTCTACAATATCCCTATCTCTAGATCTTTGTCTGGCCTTGGTTTCCTCCATGATCTAGTGACTATTCATCTCTTGGAGAATAGCATCAAATCTGAGCTTTTCTCCAACAGAGAGAGACTGAGATTCAGACTTAATATCTAAACTGTCATATTCTTCCATTAGAGCCTTTTTATGTTTTCTAAGGTCAGACTCTAGATTAATACTCCAATCTTTAGCTAGCCTCCTAAACAATCTAACCCTACCCTACCATCTATCCATGACATTAGCACTATTAGACTGTAGGGACAAAGCTTTAATGACTATCTCTCTAAACTCTAGTCTGGCAATCCACCACTTTTCAAATTTAAAACTACTCTTTTTAGGAAAATGACCTTCCCCAGAGTCCCAAATAATTGGAGTATGATCACTTCCCATTCTAGCTAAAGCCCTAGCACGGGCAAGAGGAAAATGTGCATCAAACTCAGTAGTACGAAATAATCTATCAATTCTACTCATAATCAGGTCTTCCTGATTATTCCCCCAAGTAAAGGTTCTATTAGCTAGACCAATCTCCATCAGAGCCCACAAATCTGTTGGAGATATGCCCAAGAGGCAATAATAAAGTGGTTATTATTATATCTTTATGTTTATGATAAATGTTTACATCCCATGCTATAATTGTATTAACCGGAAACATTAATACTTGTGTGTTTTGTAAACATAAAAGAGTCCCTAGTAAGCCTCTTATTAAACTAGCTTGTTGATTAATGGATGATCATGGTTTCCTAATCATGGACATTGGATGTCGTTAATAACAAGATCATATCATTAGGAGAATGATGTGATGGACACACACCCGTAGTAAGCATAGCATAAGATCAAGTCATTAAGTTCGTTTGCTATAAGCTTTAAAATACATAGTAACCTAATCCTTCGACCATGAGGTTATGTTAATCACCATCACCGGATGGGTACTTTGATGACATCAAACACCGCTTCGTAACTGGGTGGTCATAAAGGTGTCATTCGGTATTCTGAAAGTATGTGTTGAAGCGCATGGACCAAGATTGGGATTTGTCCATCCATATGACGGATATGACCAAGATTGGGATATGTTAATGGTTCTATCGATCATGAAGTCATCGTTGAGTATGTGGGAGCCGTTATGGATCTCCAGATCCTGCTGATGGTTATTGATCGGAGAGGTGTCTCCATCATGTCTGCATATTCACGAACCGTAGGGTGACACACTTAAGGTTCGAAGTTGTTTTAAGTAGATATGGAATGTGCGTTGGAGACCGAATGTTGTTCGGAGTCTCGGATTGGATTCGGGACATCACGAGGAGCTCCGGAATTGTCCGGAGAATAAGATTCATATATTGGGGATCATTTTCTAAGTTAGGAAATGTTCCGGAGTATTTGTATGAGGGTTCTAGAAGGTTTCGGAATGTTCCGGAAGGTTCTGGAAGATTTCTTGGTGTTTGCTTGAAAACCAAGAAAGGATCAAGGAATCCTTGTGGGGCAAGACAAGGAGTCGTGGGGGAGGAGGACTCCTCCCCCCCTCCCAATCCGCCGGCCAAGGAAGGGAGGGGAGTCCTACTAGGACTCCCCCTCCCATGGCGCCTCCCTCCTTTAAATAGAGGGGTGTAGGAGCCACCCCCTTGCCCCCTCCACTCTTGCCCTAGCCGCCTCTCTCCTCCTCCTTTCTTCTGCTCAGGCTTAGGCGACGCCCTGCAGAATTCTCTACTCCACCACCACCACCACGCCGTCGTGCTGCTGGGATTCCGTGGAGAAGATCTACTACCTCCGCTGCTCGCTGGAACGAGGAGAGGAAGGTCTGCTTCGACTCCGCACGTGTGACCGACTGCGGAAGCACTACCGGAACGCGGCGCCGAAAGGATCGTCCACACGATCTTGAGATCGGCAAGTGATCGACTACATCAACCACGAGATCCAATCTCGTAACGCTTTCGGATCTACAAGGGTTAGTACAGATCTATCTCGTTGCACATGTCTAATAGATTAGATCTTGGCTTTTATCTAGATTAGATCTGGGTTTTGTTTGTTCTTGCGGAAGAAATTTTTTGTTTTCCATGCTACGAACCCATCAAAAGCTACCTAGGCATTAAACTTGTTAGCCCATCTATAAGCTATATTGTGATTGCTCTTATCCTCAACTGATCTTACTAAATTGAAATCCCCTCCCACTATGGCAGGGCCCTGCCAATCAATGAAAAGTTCATGGAGTTCAGAAATAAACTCATGTTTCCTCTCCTCATAAGTAGACCCTGCTCATCCACTTCCGTAGGCATTTGTCCCTTCTTGTTTAACCTTTTGATGGCTGCCGCCTTTTCCTCGTGTAGCATCTGCCTCACTTTATTAGTAAAGTTCTCCTCCAAGACAGCATCTGCTTTCTCTTGATTTAATGGGTCACACTTGAAACGCCACTGTCAGAGAACACACAAAATATTAGCTCTTGTTAGTTTTGCATTTGTGGAAGTGAACATAGGAGTATTCGAGAACAGTCAAATTTTCAAAATTCGTGGATTGCGCCTATACAAAATTAATGATGCACCCCTCCTAATATACCATGTGTACTACCTAGTTATACAAACAAGTGACATCGCAAGATGAACTTCAGTTCCTTGAATTAAAAAACAAATTGGCAAGCTAGGATTTTTCATGTAGTAAACATTCTAGAACATAATCATTTTTATTGTAAACAAAAGAGTGCAAATGGAAGTAATCTCAAGATTCACACATGTAACAGTAATCTGGCATGAGCATTTAGCTTCATCCATTAAACATACAGTAAGAGCACAAAAATGATGAGAGGATGGGTGGATGCAAAAATTACTTTGCTATCGCTCTATATAAGTAAATCAGAACAGGTAGCCTAATTTAGTAGTTAAAATGGACATTTATAACAAGCTAAATTACCTAATATCAGATTTATTAGGTAGTCCTTTTGTCTGAGAGAAAATCATTATGAGCTAAAATCAACAACATAACATAGTATCTTTATGCATGTCTATGAACAAACCAAATAAGTCTAACTACTAGTACCCATTGACCTATTTCAGAATTCTCAAAATATTTACGTAAACCATACTTACAGTTGGATAAACTTACCCAAAATTCCTCCATAATTCTGGAAGCTGCTGTTCTTACTCCTGCACCAGGGGACCACTTGTAGTCCTCCCAACACAATACCGGTTTCGGATCACCAGCTGGACCAATTGGCTCCGGATACATCTGGCGTACTAATGCGCCTTGCACCGTTGACGGTTCACGAGCAGTGTATGGGTGCTTTTCCCATAGACTATTATGAATAGATATTACACAAAGTTAGTATAGGAATATTTCCCCAACAAAAACTCAACTATTTGAAATATTTAATACTAACATGCCATGAGGAACTATAAGGGGTCGATCAATTTCCTCTAGTCTGTTACCAGCTTTTGTCTTTCTTCTAGGGGTCCTAGCCTTTTTAGTCTGCTCAGTTGACTGAGATGATCTATTGTTTCCCACAGAGGCAGCAGAAGATGATCTGTTTGATCTAGTTACTGAGACGCGCCTATGGCTCAGCCGGCCAGTCCTGCTACAATTTGACAAAATCCATGCTATTAGTTATATATAAAATTTCAACGAAACCATTATCGAAGGCATGGAAATGAAATGAAACGTAATAGTATGTAACAAATAGATAACCAAGAGACATAATTTTTATTCAGCGGTAATATAGTTTTATAACATTAACTAATACTAAGAAACCAAATGACACTAAAGGGCAGAAGTTATAATTCTTAGTAATCATCATCGTCGTATTCAGAGTCATGCTCTATTGTTCCATCCTCATCTTCATCCTCATCTGTCTTTTCTTGCCCTTCCTCTTCTTCTTCATCACTACTTTCTTCTAGTTCCTCTTCTGGTCCTTCAGCTTCTTTTTCATTATCATCACTGTTTTGATTTTCTATCGTTTCAATTTCAGCAGGATCAAGTACATCATCTGACTGATTTCTAGACACAGTGAACTCATCAACAAAGTTGCCAATATCTACAGAAAAGCTACCCTGCTGACCATCTTCTTGGAAAAAATCATTTGTACTGGATGGATCATTCTCATCAAGGTTACTCAATCTACTACTTGGCTGAATCTTGTACACGACCTGCCAATCACGAAGATCTCACTTGGGGGATGCGTACTTTAAGTAATAAGCTTGTGTAGCTTGGTGAGCCATGGCAAACGACTCAAAAATTTTAAGCCTAGAAGATGAGTTTATCTCCACCATACCCAATTTTGCATCTGACCTCATGCCCTTGGTGGGGTCAAACCAACGACATTTGAGAGTACCATCTCTATTTTTCTGCCAGCCGTGAAGGATAGTTTGATGATATCCTCAATGACACCATAGTAGTCAAGTTGTTCACCTTCAGTGGTGAAGGAAGACAAACAAACCCCTGTGTTCACCGTTTTCAACCTCCTACAATTTTTCTCATATAGCTCTGACCTAAAGCGAAAGCCATTAACGTCATATGAACTATAGGAATAGAATCGAGAGCTACATCCATTAGCTAAATTCCACAAGTCTTCATCAAAATCTGGATCACTTTTACACTACATAAAGGGAAAACACTTCTATTACTAAACATAGTAGTAACCGAATGCAAAAGATATAAGGCTAGTTAAACTATGCTTACACCAATCTTGAACCACTCCACAAATTCTTCTGTCATAAATTTGTCAAGGCCCGCATTTGTCAAATTGGGGTGCTCCAAGTATTTTACTTCAGTAAAAGCTCTGTAGATGGCCTATGATTAGAAACAATTTGCATAGAGTAGTACATGAAGGATAAATTATTTATCACTTACTCTATAAATCTGTCAACAGCAGAACAGTTCATCAAAATGTATAACCTAGCCGCATTCAACTCTTGCGGCGTGAGGTCAAGAGCATTACCCCTTCCACGAAGGTTTCCTTCATACTGAAACACATCTAGGGTACACCCATCATTGTGCACCCGTGTTCCTTCAATATTGTAACGAGGATTTTTCTTCCATATAGTGTGGACATGGTCGCTGAAGTACAAAGAAACACAATTTGTGATCTCTTGTACAATGCAAGCTTCCACAATTGAACCCTCCACTCTTGCCTTGTTACACACTTTTAAGCGCAGATGGTGCATTGCCCTATAACGAATTACTAGAAATTTGAGCGATACATGACATGAATATATTATAGTAGAATATACAAATTAATGTCAGAGTGTTTAGCATACCTCTCAAAAACATACATCCAATGATATGCCACATGGCCCCCAACCCTTGCCTCATAAGGGAGATGCACCATCAAGTGTTGCATTACATTGAAAAAGCCGGGAGGGAACATTTTCTCAAGATTGCACAACAAAACTGGAATTTCATTCTCAAGTTCACGCATCCGTTCTGGCTTAATTTCTTTGGCACATAGTTGTCGGTAAAAATAACTTAACTCAGCTATGATCTTCCATTCCCTTTCTGGGATGAAGCCTCGTAATGCAACTGCTATAAGGCGTTCAATGATGATGTGGTGGTCATGGCTTTTCAACACGATAAATCTTTTCTGGGCCAAGTTAACAGCTTTACTCAAATTAGCAGCATACCCATTAGAAAACTTCACTTCTTTAAACCACTTAAAGATGATGATTTTATCATCCTTCTCAACACAATAATTTGCTTTTGGTTTTTGCCACACACCCTTGGAATCCTTTGTTAGATGAAGCTTTGTTCGATCACAATATTTAGCAATATCAAGACGTGCTTTAGTATTATCCTTAGTTTTATCAGGAATATCAAGACACGTGCTTATTAATGCCTCAGAAACATTTTTCTCATTGTGCATTACATCAATGTTATGGCGAAGCAACAACTTACTAAAATACTCTAGCTGCCACAAACCACTTATAGCAATCCAGTTGTGCTCCACTCCAAACCCTTCAAATGTATTCTTACCAGTTTCGTCAAGGACAAGACTTTGAAGTTCTTTATACACATCATCTCCCGACATGGGCTTTGGTGGAGGATTTAAAACTTGTTTTTTCTTACGAAAACATCTCCTATGGCAGTCAAACCAACAAGGTTTTCTCCCATGCTTCAACGAAAATGTGTTTATGTCAGATCCACATATAGGACATGCAAGCTTTCCATGTGTACTCCAACATGCTACTAATCCATAAGCTGGAAAGTCATGAATAGTCCACATTAAAGCTGCCTTTAGGATGAAGTTTTTATTACAAAGACTATCATAAGTATTTACTCCATTTTTCCATAAATCATCAAGTTCATCAATTAAAGGCTGCATGGACACATTTAGGGTCTTCCCTGGATAATCTGGACCAGGAATGACTAGTGCAAGTATCAAGTTACTTTGCTTCATGCACATTTCCGGTGGCAGGTTATAAGGTACGACAAATACTAGCCAACAAGAATATGATGCTGCTGTCATACCGAAAGGTGTGAAGCCATCTGTCGCTAATCATAACCTCACATTTCTAACCTCTGCTGCAAACTCCTTGAATTCTTTATCAAATTCCTTCCAGGCTTCTCCATCAGAAGGATGAACCATTATTTTCTCGCTGTCACGAGGCCTAGCATGATAATCCATGTGCTTAGCAGTTCTTTGTGACATGTACAACCGTTGTAGCCTAGGAGCAATAGGAAGATAGCGCAAAAAATTTCTTGGTATCTTCCTAGAGTTATTTTTTGTGATAGTTTCCTCATAGCGAGGTTCTTTGCATATGGTGCATTTATCCTTATTCTCAGTCTCCTTATAATAGATCATACAATTATTGGGGCATGCATGAATCTTGACGTATGACATTGCTAGACTATGCACAAGCTTCTTTGACCTATGAAAGTTTGTCGAGAGATCTTTTGTAGCATCATCCCCAACAATGTCATATATAACACTCATTATATCATTGTAACAAGATTCCGATAGGTTATGCTGTGTTTTAATAGTCATTAGCCGTCCTACAATGGATAGACGTGATTGTGTGGTCTTCTCATGCAGAGGTTTGTCAGCTTCCACTAACATTTCATAGAATTTCTTTGCAGCTTCTGTTGGCTCATCGCGTACAGAAACACCTCCTGCAGCGATTGCATCAATTAGCATGTCATCCATACGATCTACATCCGCATCATTATCTTGTTCTACAATTTCAGGTGTATCAGACTCCCCGTGGCTAGTCCATACCTTGTATCCTAACATGAATCCATTGTGGCACAAATGTCTGGTCATTTCATCTCTTTTGTGCTTATGACGACAAAAACACTTGGTACAGGGACAATGTGATACCCCATCTACTACAACATCAGGCGATGAGAATGCATGCTCCAAAAAATTATCTAATCCATGTTGCCAAGCTTGAGTGATCATCTTTCCCTTTCTCTCTTTGTACATCCAACTACGATTGTCATCTACATTGCTATAGAAATAAAGAACAAATTGGTTTCACAATTACTTATACACAAGCGGGAGGTATAGTATAAACAAATCATGGTTGTAGAGTGTATCAGCAGCCAAAAATCATATTTTTAATGTGTAGATGTGGATAATTTAATTTAGTATCCAACTTGCAGACCAAAGTTTAGTGTAAGAGAGAAAATAATAGTTATCTATATCCTGCATGCACTGACCATAGTTCAGTATTAGGTATTAGGGAACTTGACATTGCAGCAATCAAACAATTTTGCATCGTCCTTGCAATGACCATACCAGATATAATTATCAATAATTAATACATCTAGATAACCTCTGGGCAGATCTATTGCCAGCTCTTCAAACCCCAAACTAAAGGAATTGAGTTCCGGCGTATACTGTAATATGTCCATCTGTAGCATTTAACAAAAGGATACCTAAATCGATTTTTGCAATCAAGCTAGGAAATTCATGGATGCTATATGTCTTCATTAATTGAATCAGGGAAGGGGAACACACATGTATCAAGTTGCTACTAGCTAACGAATTTAACTCAAGCATCAAATTACTTATCTATTGCTGCACAAAACATATGAATTGCAATCAAAAAACATTGTACAAAGAGCACACAAAGAAGCACATAGTCATAACTCGGCTAGGTCCAGTGTGAGACAGGCCGAGAGACAGGGGAAGAGGGGAAGAAGAGATGGATACCTCGGCGCCCCACTTTGGTCGCTCTGTGCCGATTGATCGGCCATCACAGAGGATCTCTACGGAACTCGTCGTAGAGAAAGCAAGCCTCGCCCTAGATCGGTTCTGGAGAAGGACGGTGAGGAAGAGTTTGTTTTGGAAGGGGGCAGGAGACTGCGGCAGTTTAGGACTTAGTTGGGGGCGTGGTGCGTGCGCGGGCGAGATTCTTTTGGTGCGCGCGCCACGAAATCAGCACCAAATCGCCAAAAATAAGAGCCCAGCTCAGCCAATGAGTCCAACCAGGCAACTGAAAGTCCTCAAAACCCAACACGACTTGAATCTAAACATATAACAGAAAAAATAAAAAATAATTGGTACAAATGTGTGCATAATCACCATGGTCGGTTATTAGCAGTCATACCCGAGAGGTTTCCGGTAACCGTCGGTCATGAATGGTACCGTCGGTTATTAGCATATTAACCGACGGCCTATCGGTTATTAGAATTTCCCGTCGGATATCTGGGGATTTCTAGTAGTGTAAACAGCCTAGGAAACGGTTACGTAAGGCACAATTTTTTTTGGAAAAAGCCTGAACGGTCCAATAAACATGAGAATGATAAAATCGCAAAAGAAATGGCAAGGCTGATTGAATTGTTGCTAGAACAAGAAGAAGTGCATTGGATGCAACGTTCTCGTGCAAATTGGCTGATGCAAGGTGATAGAAATACGGCTTTTTTTCATCAGGTTGCTTCGGCTCGTCAGAAGAGGAATATGATAAAGAAATTGAAGGACGGAAATAATAATTGGGTAGAAGGTACTGAAATGCTTAAACCCATTATTTTTCAGTATTTCTCTAACCTTTTTACTTCGGAGGTTCAGGCAACCAACCCAACGGTGCTTGACAAGGTCCAGCCGAAAGTTTCAGAGCAAACGAATGAGAAATTGCTGGCTCCTTTTACCTATGAAGACGTGAAAAAAGAAGCGTTTAGCATCGGAGATTTTAAAGCCCCTGGCCCGGATGGCCTCCATGCGATCTTCTATAAAAAATCGGTCACTATTTGGTGATCAGATTACTGTTGAGGTTTTGCAGGCTCTCTCAACACTGGGATTATACCTGATGGATGGAATGACACCACGATTGTTCTTATTCCAAAGGTTGATGGACCAGAGCTTGTTACACAGTATCGCCCCATTAGCTTGTGTAATGTGATCTACAAGATAATTTCCAAGATGCTGGCTTATCGACGGAAGCAAGCGCTCCCTGAGGTAATATCTCCTATGCAAAGTGCTTTTGTCCCGGGTAGCTTATAACTGATAATGTTTTGGTGGCCTATGAATGTGTACATACGATCAAAAACAAAAAATCTGGGAATAATGGAGCATGTGTAGTAAAATTGGATATGCATAAGGCTTACGATAGGGTAGAATGTGTCTTTTTGGATAATATGATGAGAAAGTTGGGGTTTGACGAAAGATGGATTTATTTGATGATGGCTTGTGTTACTTCAGTGAGATACCAAGTAAGATTTATTTCTGAAGAGATCAAGAAGTTTACACCTACTAGGGGACTCCGTCAGGGGGACCCTCTCTCTCTCCTTATTTCTTCCTAATATGTGCTGAAGGTTTATCTAGTCTCTTGTCGCATGAAGAATAAGTTGGTGGCATTGATGGGATAAGAGTGTGTAGGCGGGATGCACCATTAGTCTCTCATTTACTTTTTGCTGATGATTCTCTTATTCTTATGAAGACAGATATGACTAATGCAGCTTCGCTTTAACAAGTGCTAGATACCTATTGTGCAAATTCAGGCCAATTGGTGAGTTTGGCTAAGTCAAGCATCTATTTTTCTCCTAATACTAATGCTCTTGTGAGAACGAAGATTTGTGAGACGTTTCATATTGACACAGAGGCTCTTTCTGATAAATATTTGGGATTGTCAGCGCTTGTGGGAGCTGACAGGAGTGGTTGCTTTATTCATTTTGTTGAAAGAATTATTCAGAGAATTAATGGGTGGAAAGAAAAATGCTTATCTATTGGAGGAAATAAGATCTTGCTAAAAGCAGTGGCTCAAGCAATTCCTGTGTATGCAATGTCAGTGTTTCAGATTCCAGTTGGTGTGTGTAAGAGGATGACTGACGTTATATCCCAATTTTGGCGGGGTGATGATGATAATAGTAAAAAAATGCACTGGTTTTCCTGGTGAAAACTTTGTGTTCCCAAAGGAGATGGTGGTATGGGTTTTAGAGACTTCCATTCTTTTAATTTGGCTATGTTAGCTAAGCAAGTCTGGCGACTCATTAGCGAGCCTGAATCACTGTGCGCTAAGGTTCTCCATGCTAAATATTTTCCTCCTGGTGATATCTTAAAGGCGGGACCTAAAGCTGGATCATCCTACACATGGCAAAGCATTTTAGCCGGTCTCACAACATTTAAACGTGGATATATTTGGAGGGTTGGCAACGGTGAGAGCATAAACATCTACAATGATCCATGGATTCCTAACAGTGTAGACAGGAAGATTATTTCACCAAGAGGAGATGTGGTTTACACAAAGGTTTCTCAACTTATTAGCCCGGTTGATGGTCAATGGGATGAGGCTCTCTTGCGCTCACTTTTCTGTCCTGTAGATGTCAATCGCATCCTTCTAATACCTTTGAATAATCAAGGTTTTCGTGACTTCATAGCTTGGAATTGTACAAAGAATGGTAGGTTCTCCGTACGGTCTACATATCATCTACAATGGAAGTCCCAGTTTGGACTGAGATCCACACTCGTGTCTTTGCCGGGACAATCTATAAATAATCCAATCTGGAAGGTTATATGGAAACTGAAGATTTCAAGTAAAGTAAAAATATTCCCGTGGAGAGCTCTACACGGTATCCTTCCTTTGAAATCAATTTTGCTAAATAGGCATATTGGTAATAGTGGGGAATGTCCCGTTTGCCACCTAGAAGCCGAAGACATTTTGCACCTTTTGTTTCAGTGTCAACCGGCTCATAATCTATGGGAGGCTTTGGGTATTTCATATCACATCGAGGAGGCAATGGTCATAGACCGTTATGGGTCGGTAGTCCTGGAATCCTTGCTTGATAGACCAACTACTACCCTCCCAGGTTTTGATAATTTGGGAACCGCTGAAGTTATTGCTATTGGGTGCTGGTATTTATGGTGGGTGCGACGTAGAATAACACATGATGAATCAGTCCCTCCTATTAACTAGTGCACACTGTCGGTTCTTTCAATTGCAGCTAATGCAGCAAAGTCTATGGCGAAACCCAGTGTTCCTACTATTAAATGGATGAGGCCGGGGTCCTAGACAAGTTAAGCTGAACATGGATGGTTCTTTTCACCATGAATCTTTTTCAGGTGCTGCAGGAGCAATCTTGCGCGATCAGGACGGAATGTTTATTACTGCTTCCACACTATAACTCCCAAATGTTGATTCAGTGGCTGCAGAAGCAATTGCTATGAGGGAAGGTTTAACTCTAGCTAATCGACATGGGTGTAATAATATTTTAGCAGAGTCTGACTCTACAGATACTATTGATGCCTGTTCGGGAGAAGAAGCGTGGTGGGGTGCATCATCAGCAGTGTATGTGAGTTGCATTGACGAAGCCTCTATGATTGGTATAGTTCAATTTCAATATTGTCCGAGGGAAGCAAACGGAGTTGCTCATGAGTTAGCTAGGACTTGTTTTAATAATAAATCTTCTTGTAATTGGGTCGATGAGCCCCCTAGCTTTATTTTGTATAAACTCATAGATGATGTAACTTTGGTTTGATATTAATAAAGCATCGCAGCCGAACGAAGTCCGGCTGTTTCCCTAGAAAAAGGTATTATCTTTTCCATACACGTGAATATTCACATATATTATTTATGTTGCATTATATATGTGTTGTGATAAATATGTGAAACCGTAGCAACTTCACGTGCATCTAGCTAGTAGTATAGATAATAACCAGTTCGGTGTATCTGCTATCTTGATATCTTGGCAATTCAGAACAAAATAATCTGAACCTTTAAAAGAGTGCTCTTAGAGGCCACTAGCATCATGCACCGTTGGATTGGACTTCTAAATCGATTCTAGCCGTCCATATTTGTCACGCGCTCGCAAAGGATAACCTCTAGCTACCTACACTGACGGTGGGGTCTACGCGCCGCACGACCCGTTCATCGGTGTAGCCCCAAGGGATCTTAGAGGCCACCAGCATCATGCACCGTCGGATTGGCTTCCAAACCGATCGTTCATATCTGCCACGCGTTTCTACCCGCACAGGTACAACCTCTAGCTACCTACACTAACGGTGTGGGCCTACGTGCCGTAGGGCCCGCTCGTCGGAGACTAGGTGTACGTGGTGGTCCGTGTGAGACGAAATCGGAGGGAAAGGTGCGGTGGCAATCCTGTAGTTTCGTTGGATGGCCGGGGGCAGAATCGTCTTTCCATCTCTCTCAATGTGTGCAGCTCATGTGGAGGATGGCCATGGCGATCTGCCGTTCGCCGGCGGGTACGGGGCTCGCCGGGCATGCTTGGATTGGACCCGCCGCTAGCCTATAGAGAGAGGGGTAGGGTTGGCCCTGGCCTCCACTCACTCTCATGCCCTCTTCTCTCCCTTCCTCCGCCTCCCCTGTTCAAAACCCTAGCCGCTGCCACTAGTTTCTCCCCGTCAGGCCGAGCAGCAGGTCGACAAGCAGGGCGGCGGCAACATCCTCTGAGCGGCCGGCCTTGGGAGGAGCACAATGGCGATAAGACGAGCAGATCGACCGTCGGCCGTCGCGAGCAGCAGTACGCAGGGATCGTGTCCATCCGCTGCGAGGCCTGTTCGCACTCTTCTCGCGCCGCCACCTCCCGTTCAGGCCCCTCCATCTTCTCCACTCGCGCCACCACTCCTCCATCTCCTCTTCGTCACGAGGTCCACCGCCACCATCCCTTCCCGGAGCTCGGACGGCTCCAGCCCCAGCCCCTTGTACAGGGGTGACCCAAGCTTCCAGCCTCCAGCCCCGGATGTTGACAGGTGGAAAAGCGACACATGGATTCTTGTAATTTCTCTGCCTGTTTCATGGTCGGTTTATGATGTCATTATTTTCATGTTCGTTTTGCTTGATGAACAAATACGATGGTGATGTGTTTGTTGTGTGATTAATGATTTTTGCAGTTAGTACCTTGCGACTGCCCGTCGACCACCAGAAGCCAGGGCCTTGCACTCAGGTCCTGCCCATCTGTAGGCTGTAGCAAGCTGCTACGCCAAGGTGAGATATTTTGATTCCCGCCTTGTTATTTGTACATGCTAGTGTGATTTTCTTATCATTATGGGAGAAGTTCATCTGCAACCATGACTACAGAAGTAAATGGCTGCAATGCTTGCATAGTGCTCGCTTTGGATTGTATTGACGGTAGCTGTGTTCTTGTGTACTCTCTTTGAGATTTGTATTGTGATGTTTTAGTTCATCAGTGAGAGTAGGTGGTTCCGGATTGGTCGATACTGATGTAACTACTATGTTTGTGATGATGTAGATCAAACTTCTTGACTGACATATCTCTCCTTTTTTTACAACTAACGTATATGATACTTCTTATATATGCACAGCTGGTGATTTGTTCTGGGTATGCCATATAGCACATAGGTCCAGCTTCCGCTTCATGGTCGACCTTAGATTGACTGTTCAACATGCTCACATAGGCAGATCGGAGGCTGGAAGTCCAAGGTCAATCTCTTGTCATTAATTCAATCATCATGCCACTTGAGGTGTAGTTCACTTCCTATTTTCTGGACTATTTAGGATGTCTGACACTTTTGTTGTCATCGCATCGAAGGTGGAACTTCATGGCTTAGTGTATGGTGATTATTTTCTCCCTCTTGCATTTTCCACTTCAGTTGCCTCCAATTAGAAAATTCTGACCCAAGCCTCTTTAATAGAACAACGCACTCTCTTATATTTGTTTGTAAACTTATGCTTCTAATAACCGATGTGCGACGGACTTGGTTCGTGATTGCTTTCATAAGTATCTTGTTGTCAGATGTGTGCATACCTGGGCGTGGGCAGCCCGGCCCGGCCCGAAAAAAGCCCGACGGGCCGGGCTTTTGAGGCCCGCGGGCCGAGCCTGGGCTCCAGTTTTGTGGTCCGAAGGTGTCACGGGCCGGGCTCGGGCTTCATCAATGCGCAAAATAGGGAAAGGCCCGGCGCGAGGAAAAACGTGCATCACGGGCCGAGCCTGGGCTTAATTTTTAGGCCCGACAGCCAGGCCGGGCCGGGCTCGGGCCTGGGATTTTCACGGGCGGGCTTGGTCAGGCCCGGCCCGAAAAATGCCCAGGTATAGATTTGTGTACTCTCCAAACGCTAAAAAACGTACTAAGGGCTTTCAGGGCTTTTGTGCGGAGTTTTATGCTAAAATTTAGTATGGTTAAAGTACCAAAAAATATCTATTCGCCTTGAGATTTCCTCACTATGTAGATTGGCAACATGTTTTCAGCAGCTTCCTAGCTATCATATTGGAATGAATTTTTTTACACCGTGCACATATTTTTTGTACTATCTGGATCTTACTTGCTTAGTTTCATTTTCTTAAATTTTGTGGGTATTTTTACGGTTACTATTGGCATTACCAGTTTACCACAACAATGTCTGATCTACCCACTGTTCCTGTATGAGGAAAGCGTTCACCTTTTTTTAGGTGAATCTGAAGCCATTAGATGTTGAGTAATTTCTCCATTCATGAATGCTACTATATACAAAACTATCTTCCTTTGTGAAACTCATGCTTTCAATGGGCAGCAAGCTATTAGCACTATTGTCTTGCGGTAGTGCGCTTCGTTGATGTTTTATTTTGATGCTAGGTGCTGGACAAATTGTCCAGGTGGGCTAATGATTTTTGTGTGGTTGTGGTGCAGGCTGCAGGTGATTGGAATTTGGGATGGTGCATCTATGATTAATGGCTCCCAGAGCTTTGATCTGACAAACATATTTGAAGGATGTGCTTTTGCATATATTACTTTCTATAATTGCGTCTTTACATTTTCTTATATTGTTGTCGATCTATTATCACAAAGTGTTTATCTCTGTTCTCTTTGCTAATTGTTTACTCTTGATGCTCAGTCTATACTGTTGCTTTGGAGATGAAGAGGTAACACACACACAGATATATATATATATATATATATATATATATGCTTTTGCATATATTACTTTCTATAATTGCGTCTTTACATTTTCTTATATTGTTGTCGATCTATTATCACAAAGTGTTTATCTCTGTTCTCTTTGCTAATTGCGACAACAATATAAGAAGAGTAAACAATTAGCAAAGAGAACAGAGATAAACACTTTGTGATAATAGATCGACAACAATATAAGAAAATGTAAAGACGCAATTATAGAAAGTAATATATGCAAAAGCACATCCTTCAAATATATATATATAAATATATATATATATATATATATATATATATATTTAGACACACACACACTATTTTATGTCTTTTTTGGATAGCTGGGAGAATCTCTTACAATTTGTTGTTGCAGTTTTTGGTTGCCTCTCTCTGTGTTTTAGTGGAAGGAGCATGCTTCCTCCTTTGCTTATTCTGAACCGAGCTTCGCGAAGTGCAGCATTGCCGAGTGCGGATGTGTTTATTAGTGTTGCAAAGGGTAAATGGATTTGCTTGGAATTTAGATTCTCTTACACAGTCGAACCATATTTAGTATTCTATTGGGTCTCCATGTTGACACATCTTAGTAGGTGGTTTTACACCAATATGATGGTAATTGTTATTCTGCTTGTGCACATGAATTCTGTTTAGTCCTCTATACCTTTAGAAACATAGATGATGGGCTCATATCTACATGACTCTTTAGATTTTTTTTACAGTTCTTTGCTGCTACTGCGCGTAATATTTTTCCATTTCTGGTTTGAGGTACTATAGCTGCTAGAAAGTGGGCACAACGCAAAGCTTTGGAATGCATCGGTTGTTTATTAGTATGAGCTGTTCTCCGCTACAGCACATTAGATGCTTAGTTAGCGTGCCGTGTATGCATACAGCCCTTAAGCCACGGATGTATACCACTGGGGCTCCCTACACGATGAAGCAAAGAAGGCCAAGAATCATATTAACCTAAGTATATGCTGTGTCTCTGGTCAACTATCAACTATCATGCATGGGGATCTATATGTGTAATTGGATCGAGGACGATGCAACATGCAAGGAACCAGATCGATTCTTCGAAGGGCTTACAGTACAGAATTGCCACTCCCAGATATTTGGTGCCTGGCATGCATTCATATGTTTGAGATCTGCCCCGTATGCATGCATGTTAGCTTTGCTTGGAACTGTGAGAAGTCGGTCCTCTTTTCGTGTAGTAGAAAAGTTTCTTATTGAGTACAGTACGTACGTAGCTGGATCGAGGGGTGTCTTGGTCTTCTAGCAAGATGTTGCACTCGGAGTCATGGACGATTGAGTGAAGTCTTTTATCAGTGGCAGGCCCGGCCATAAGAATGCTGCATTCATGATATTCACCTGAAAGAACTTTTCAACATACTTAAGTTTTAATTAGTCCTCATATTTAGCTCTATTTACGATGAGTCTTTAACCAAAAATTAATCAGTTACAATTTTATACAACAAAAAATGATATATCTAAATTCGATCGTACTGACAAAATACTTATTTGTCGCTGTGATTTTGTATCACATAAGTCACCTATCGACCACTGTTGGCCAAATTAAGGCTATAATATGTGGTATAATTTGAAATGGAGTGAGCAAGTAATTAGCTCAGGGAAAGATTTTATCGTCTCTACTTACGTACTGCTTGCGCCAATCTCGATTATTCCCATCATATGGAATATATTTATTTCACCGTCATCTCACAAATCCTCGAAACAGGCCCGCGCGTCGTGTTATAAATAAAGCAACATCTAGATATAACGAGTTCCACCACAACACATAACCATCCGGAGCCAAAGAAAAAGAAAAACATGATAGTCCGCTGGGCCTCAACACAAGATAGCCCAAAGAAAGAAAAAGAGCGACACCAATGAAACAAGCTCGGAGGCACGAAGGACGCCTGGATCACGTGCGGTCGGGGGCCGAGAAGGGGTGTGCCGCCGCCCTTAGAGCCTGGAGGATGTCGTCCAGGTGCTTCTGATCCCGCTGCCTAGCCAACGGGTACCACTACTGCAGGTAGGCGAGAAAAGAGAAAATGGAGTCAGAAGCACGGTTGGAAAAGATCCGCTCAATCACCATCTTGTTCCGCACATTTCATAAGATCCATGCTAGGGCCCACAAACACTAGCCAGAAGAGTCGGCGCATCCTTCCAGCACGGTTTACCTCAGTTTGTAGGAACTCCCCGAGGTCCTGGGCCTGCCAAGCAGGCCCAAGGGCTTCCCGGAAGAAGCTCCATAGGAACTGATCCGTGGTGCATGTGGACATAATGTGAGCACACGTCTCCGGTGTCCCACATAGCGGATACAATACCATTGCCAGGGCCATTACGCTTCGCCACCTCAACTCCCGAGGAAAGGGGATCACGGAGAAGTTGTTAGACGAATATACAAATACTAAGAGGGAGGGGGCCTTCTAGAGGGGTGTGGTCCAGCCTAGCTTTGGTCCTTGGAAGAGGGCTCTATACGCCGAGCTAACCAAAAATTCCCCCGCCGGGGTCAGACGCCATGAGATAGAGTCACTCTCCTCAGAGAGGGAATCTGGGCGAGAGGACATTAGTCTCTGGTAACCCGCAGCCTCGGCCAGGCTAAAGGTCCGGACGAACAAGATGTTCCAGCGTCCCTATTGAAGGCCTCGACCACCAACATCAAGGGGGAGGTGCTAATGGAAACCAAAGGTAAGTGTTTATGGGTGAAGACTCTGTCACGCTCAAAGTTGTCACAGGTCTTCGAGTGAATTGACTGCAAGTGTGAAATAAGAACAAAATTTGGATTAAACTGGATGTATTTAAATAAAACTAAAATGTAAACTTCAGAAATAAAAAGCATAAAAGCAAAGAACGATTCAGTTGTTTGTTGTTTTCTGCAGATGACTAAGAAGACGCGGGGAGATACAGTTCATGGTGATAGTGACTGTGCTAGGTGGACGAGTGATAAGTGTAACGATTGTAATCTTATAAGTATATGTGTAAGCGAGCAACCCATAATTAGCTGGAACTCCTCTTGGTAGATTTCATCCCAACTTCAATAATCCTACTAGTTTGTTACCAAAACCATGGTCAGACACTAGATGATTAAGATCCTTCAGATTGCTTAGCAATTAAGCTCCTTGGATCGGACTAATGCAATAAGCAGAATGGTTCCTCGTTATCCTCGAGTCAACTAGTTTCCCATTGATATCTCCGTGTCACTCGAGGGTTGCCAGTCTGCTAGCCCATAGATAGTCAAGCACACATAATATAGTAATTAAAATCAATCACAAACTAATAGAAACTATACGGAGGCACATCACATCTCACCAATACCTTACATCTCCCACGCCCAAGGAACTTACTCACACATGAGAGAAGAAAGCATCATCGATATGATTAAATAAACAAAGTTCTTCTCGATATTACTGTGGAGATCCACAATAAGAATGGAAAAGTAATCTAACACAATTCAAGATAGGAAGAAACAATCTCAAACCCTAATGTTGCAAGGTGAAGATCTCTCTCTCTCTCTCAAGTACAAGTAATGGCTATGGGGGTGTGATGGCTAGGAGGTCAAAGATCATGGAGCGAGATGAAGAACGTCTCCCCCTTATTCTCCGGATCTCTTCTATCTCCTTTCTGGATGGGATGGTGGCTGCCGTGTTATGATTTCGTGTTCGGCCTCTTCACGGAAGTTGTCCCTTTTGACAAGACGAAGGCGGCGGCATCTATACGGTGGCAACTATATAGCCGAAAAAATGTTCCTGCCATATAGTTGCTCGTTAAAGCCTTTGTATGCCTCCCTCGATTGCTTTCAAAGAGAGACTTGCTTGTTTTTTCCTGAATATTATGTTTCTCTTGTTAAAACCTTCTGTTGCCATTCAGAACCTAAAACACACATTAAAAACAAGTTTTCTTCGCTACGAAAGTATTAGCGTTATATAAAGCTAGAAAACGATCAAATTCGGGAGAAAACGATCAATAAAAACCATCAAAAATGTGTCGAACCTCACAGCTATCACGGGTCTAGCCATAGACAACCTTTCTCACATCGCCAATACTAAAGATAGTCCCCTGCTGAATGAACTTCTTGATTTCCTGAATGGATCGCCAAAATTGGGAGCCCTCTCGATGTGCGCATGCTAATAGGGGCCGACTTCGGAGATATTTGGCTCTGATAAGCTATAGCCAAAGACCTCCATCGTCCCTAAGGATACGCCAAACCCATTTTAGCATCAGGGCCACATTAAAGTGGCATGAGTTAAGGATACTTATGCTCCCAAGAATCTTAGGGGCACACATGTCCGCCCATTTAACCATATGGTATTTCTGTCGACCGTCTCTAGCTTCCCAGAAGAACCGGGAAAATTCTTTAACGAAGTACGCATGAGTCCCTTCTAGTAGCAGGTACAACCCCATTTGGTACATGAGGAGGTTGGATAAGCATGAGTTGATCAAGATCGTCTTTCTTACCTTAGTCGTGAGTCTAGCTCGCCAGGGCTCAGCTTTCGACCGAACCCTCGTGACTAGGGGAGCAAGATCCTTGATCAACACCCGTGTCTTCTGAATGGGCATCCCTAGGTATGTGATAGGGAAGTCAGGCAATCTATTGAGGTTGTCAGCTATGCGATGTCTTTCCTCATCTGAGTAGCCCAGGACCATAACCTCGCTCTTATCGAAGTTTATCTTTAGGCCTGGCATGGATTCAAAGCAGAGGAGCGGAAACTTGAGGTTGATGATGTCAAGATCCGAGCCCTGCACCATAATCATGGTATCGTCCGCATAATGGAGGTGTGAGATACCACCTCCAGGGATAAGATGCCCAACCACACCAGAGATGTGGCCAATGATTTTGGCTCTATCCTAAATCTGTGCCAGCATCCACTACTGAGTTAAAAAGGAGGTGCAAGATGGGGCCCCCCTGTCTCACTCTACAGGATGGCTTAAAATAGGGGCCAATCTCCCCATTGACATTGATCGCGGTATTTCCACTCACAAGGAACTGCATGATCCAGCATATCATCCTGTCATAAAGTCCCCTCCTCTCCGGGACTAACCAGAGGAAGGCCCAGTCTAGGCGTTCATAAGCCTTCTAGAAGTCCAACTTCAGGAACACTCCCTTCTAATGGCGAACCTTGACTTCATGAATAATTTCATGTAGGGAAAGTACACCATCATGGATCAAGCGTACCTTAAGGAAGGAAAACTATAGAGGATGGGTGAGACACTCGTTAACTAGAGCAAGCCTCAATACACAAACCATAACAAAGATACGTTGGATGATGTTGATCACCATAATCAGTCTAAATTGGTGGATATTCGTGGCCCCCACTACTTTGGGGATCAGGGTAATCACGCCAAAGTTCAGACAAGACATCACAAGAGTCC
The DNA here is from genome assembly GCA_910589775.1 of Avena eriantha. NCBI lineage: Eukaryota > Viridiplantae > Streptophyta > Magnoliopsida > Poales > Poaceae > Avena > Avena eriantha. Next base: position 481,299,135 of record OU342741.1, on the reverse strand, counting down.
CCATGTAGAACTCTTGGAACATCTTCATGATCATTGACTGTAGCTAATCCCAAAAGGGCTGGAAGAAGATAACCGGCAGGCCATCTAGCCTAGGGGCCGAATTGGTCTTCATAGACTTAAGAGCGGCGGCTACCTCTCTCGGAAGGAATGGAAGTGTGAGCACCCCATTCTTGGTGGGTTAACCATAGCCACCTCAGTCCAGAAGTCTAGGGCCAGCGAGATCCGAGATCACGACACGAACGTAAATATTGCTTTATAGAAGGAATAAATATGGGAGGAGATTTCCATAGGGTCCTCCCATAAGGGAGTCCTCCTCCTCAAGAAAGGGGATCGAACACTTCCTCCTCCTGCCATTAGCAATGTCATGGAAGTAAGCCATGTTCGATTCCCCTCAGAGGGTCCAGTTCTAACGACTCTGTTGTCACCAAAACACCTCTTATCCTTTGCAGATATCCATAATGGAGGTATCAAGGGAGTACCTATGGGACCAGACATCAGCCGAGAGGCCGACCTGGTCGGCCTCCTGGTCAAGGGTCTGAATCTCCTAAAGCAACGCCTCCTTCTGTCCTTGCAGGGCTACCCCTAAGTTACCCCCCAACCTCGCATGAATTGTTAGGAGAGCTTGGCACAATGGTGCTGGGCGTTGTTAGAATTTGATGAGTATTGGGCTGTTGGCCCATTAGACAAATTCTGAAATTCTCTTTGGCCCATTTGTGCATGGCAATACATTGCAGTGCTAGTGGTGCTAAAGTTTAGTCCCACATTGCTAGTTGAGTGAGAGTTACACCTCCTTATATACTAGGTTGTTCCACCACTCACTAAGGTGTGAGAAGAAGAGAAGCTCTCGTGCACTCCTCCTCCGACGCCTGCCTCGCCATGCCTCGCCTCGACACGACGCGCGCGAGCCGCGGGTTGCGAGAATCTCACCGATCCGAGCTTTAATTTTGCTAGTCAGGGAAATTAATCATAGATTAAATACGAGTTATTAATGGACGCATTAATTAGTCAGCCGTTTCTAGTCTTTATGGGACGTGGGCTGTTACCGGCTCGGACATGGGCTAAGTCCCACGATCTCCCTGACCTACTCTATATAAGCGTCTGAGCTAAACCTAATCGACACCGCTTACCACACGCATCTCCTTCTAGTCTATTGCACCGCCGCCTTCATTTTCCCCATCCCAGCTTGGGGCATGCACCGCAGATCGGGACAATAGGCCTCCGGAACCCCGCCTCTTGTGAACCTATACGGGTGAGGGGCGATCAGGTTTTTGGGGAGTGCTTCCGCGCAACTACTGACGCCATCACAGACGACTCCTTCCCTAACGAGGACTTCTTCCCGGACATCAGTAGCCTCTACATCGATGATATGGTCGCCGAAACTACTTCCACCGCTGCAGCTACTACTGCTGCTACCGCCACGGCTGTTGCTGCCACCGTTACACCGTATGTGGTCTTGAACTATCTCTTTCAGATTATGCTAGAGTTCTTTATTCTAGCGATTGGTGTAGATGTGTTAGGTTTATCTTATTTAGATGTAATATGTTCATCTACTTTGTTAATCTGCATGATTAGTTTTGGTGATGTTTGTATAATCATGTTTTGCTAGTTTATTATTCAGATTAAATCATATGGATCATTGCTTATACTTTCAACAATCCAAAAACCTAATTACAGGCAACTGAATTCCACTGGTGTAGCCGCAGCTACTAGGCCGCCTTCGTTTGATGGTATGCACTATAAGAGATGGCGCGCGAGAGCAATTCTATGGTTTAAAAACTTAAACTACTATAGTGCCACTCTTGGCAAACCTGAAGGAGATCTTTCTGCTGAGCAGGAAGCGGCCTTTAAGAAAGTCGATACCATGTTTATGGCGGCTCTGTTCAGTATTCTTGGGGACAACATTTTTGACCCATACATGTCATTTGATAATTGCAAAGACGCGTGGGATGCGCTCGAGGCCAAGTTTGGGGTCTCGGACGCTGGCACTGAGTTGTATGTCATGGAGAAATTCTATGACTACAAGATGGTTGATGAGCACTCCGTCGTTGAGCAAGCTCATGACATAAAATCACTTGCCAAAGAACTTGAGCAGTTCAAGTGTACCTTACCGGACAAGTTTGTGGCCGGAGGCATTATTGCCAAGCTTCCTCCCATGTGGAGGAACTTTGCTACTTCTCTGAAACATAAGAGACAAGAGCTTTCCGTTACGGATCTCATGTGGAAGAGAAGGCGAGATCAAAGGACACACATGCTCGAGGATTTGATGGAGCTTCTAGTGCCAATTTGGTACAGAAGAAAAAGTTCCAATCCCACAAGTTCAAGAATAAGAACAAATCTGATGGCAAAGGGAAGTTTGATGGCAAGAACAAGGCCACTCACTCAACCAACTTTAAGAGGAAAAATGATAAGAAGAAAGGCTCTTGCCACGTCTATAGTGATCATGATCATTGGGCTCCTAGCTGCCCTAATCGCTTTGACAAGCGGCAACATGGGAACCACGACAAGACCACTAATGTTGTTATTATAGATACTGAGATGAAGGACACCGTGTACGGTATTTTACCTACTATCCTTTCAGTATGTCATTCTCCTGATTGGTGGATTGACACGGGTGCTAATACACATGTATGTTCTGATATTTCCATGCTCTCTTCTTATCAGGTCGCAAGGACTTCCTCCGTGCTGATGGGAAACGACTCATGTGCTTATGTTCATGGTGTTGGTATGGTAAATCTGAAGTTTACTTCGGGGAAGACCGTACAGCTAAAGAATGTGAAGCACGTTCCCTCCGTCAATAAGAATCTCGTCAACGGATCACTTCTATGTCGAGATGGCTTTAAGTTGGTTTTTGAGTCCAATGAAGTTGTAATTTCTAAGTATGTACAATTTGTTGGAAAGGGTTATGAGTGCGGAGGTCTGTTCTGCTTATCTTTGTCAGACTCATGTACTAAAGTTATTAATCATGTTTGCAATGATAATGAGTCCAATATTTGGCATTCACGACTTTGTCATATTAACTTTGGTTGCATGACGCGGCTAGCCAATATGAGTTTAATTCCGAAATTTACCACTGTCAAAGGTTTTAAGTATCAAGTTTGTGTGCAAGCAAAGCAACCCCGCAAGTCTCAGAAGGTTGCGGAACCGTGAAACTTAGCACCACTAGAACTTATAAATTCAGACCTTTGTGAGATGAATGGTGTGTTGACAAGAGGTGGAAAAAGATACTTTATGACGTTGATTGATGACTCCACTAGATACTGCTACATTTATCTTCTGAAATCTAAAGATAAAGCTTTGATTTATTTCAAAAACTATAAAGCTGAAGCAGAAAACCAACTTGATCCTAAAATCAAGTGGCTAAGGTCGGATCGTGGTGGAGAGTACTTTTCAAATGAATTTGATCTATTATGTATGGAACATGGTATTATCCATGAGAGGACGCCTTCCTACTCACCTCAGTCAAATGGGGTGGCCAAAAGAAAGAACCGATGTAACATCCCAAATCTTTAATCAAGCTATCAAGATCCAAATCACCCAATTTAGGGTTTACAAAAACTTTTTATTATTAAAATCAATTATGAATGCATGTGTGTTTGCATTAATATAGATTGTTTGGAATTGCCATGTTTGATTATTCTAATGGTTGTAAAATGATTCAAAGGTGAATGCCACATCATCTAGATCATTCCCAAATAAAATGCAAAGAAAAAGAAATCAAATAGGATTAATAAATGCAAATGGTCATTTGTGCCATTTTAATCCACTAGGCCACTTTAGGTGTTCCTAGAAGACAAATCTTTGCAGAAGCTTTTCTAGATCTTTTCACCCCTTGCTAGTACAAGTAAATATCTACCAAGGCCCACTTTGAAATCTTACAAAAACATTTAACCACTAATTTTAAATGGCATTTGAAAATGAAATCCATTTCATATGCATAGATCCCACTTTTTCAAAAACCACTCAAATAAATTTCCCTTGACCTCTCCAAGAAAACTTAGAATCTCAAGCTTAAGTGGAGAGCACTCAAAAAATTTGAATCCAAAATTCAAAAATATTTTTCTTGCGGCCATTTTGTCGAACACATGACAGGCACATAATAAGAACTAGAGTAGCTTCACTGTTTGGTACAGTGAGCATCGACCAATTGGTCTCCATCTTAACCCCTTGTCCCCCTAGCATCTACCCCAGCCCAGACAACATCCCCCTTCGTCGCTAGCAGTAGTGGCGCGTCGCCCAAATATGGTCATCGCTGGCCAAACGTGGACAACGTGCCAAAGACAACGCCGCGCCAAACCAGCTCGTCCCCTAGATCCGCCGCACCCTACCGCGATCCCCTGTCCACCATACAGAAGCAGCCGAGCACTGGACCACCAAGGAGCAGCCGTGCACCGCCGCCTCTATGCCATGCCGAGCACGCGCCAGTGCACCGCGCCCGACAAGGCAGCACATGCTGCCCCTCGACCACAGCCTGCGCGCGCCGCTCCGCCTGGACCCCAGCACACTCCCGGACATGCCCTTTTCCCGCCGCGCGACCTGCAGCCACCGCACGACGCGTCGAGCACCGCCGCTCCCACTCAGAGCGCCAGCCTCGCCCGACCAAAAGCCACCGCCCCTAGCTGAGCCATTGCGCCGTAGATGACCGCCAAGAGGCAGCGCACCGTCCGTCTACCCCGCCCATGCCATTAGCACCCTATACCACCGTCACCGACGAGCTCACCGCCGCACCCTTCGGTCCCCTCGTCGACCTATAAAAGGAGGCCTCCTCCATCCCATTTCTACACACCATTCACCTCCCCTCTCACCACTGAATCACTCACACCATCCCCGGAGCCGCTCGAGCCCGCAGTTCGCCGGAATTTCCACCGGAGCCGCCGCAGCAGAGGAGAAAGGGGGCAGTCGTTTGCGACCACCCCAGGAGCCGCCGTGACCACCAATCGCTCCGCCATCGTCCACCAGTTCGATCGCCCCCATCGCCATGTTAGCTGGAGACCTGGTAAGCCCCCAATCGACCCCCACCGAGCCGCTAGGGTTAACTCTCGCCGGCGACCTGTTCATCGTCGATGATGATCCACGATCGATGATCTCCGTTCTAATCGCACGACCCACATCGCCTCGTACCGCTTCGCGTTAGGTCGCCCTCTGCACCGCGGAGCGCCACTGGGCCGGCCCATTTAGTTTCCCGCCTTAGCCTGTAGATTCAAATAAAGATTTTTCTTTTTAGACTTAAACTCAATTCTGTACACTAGTTTAAAAATCAATTCAGAGAGTTCTACTAAACCAAAATTCATGATTCAAACTTTGTTAGAAAGATAATTAAAATATCTATCCAAGCCGTTGGATTTAAATCAATTGGATTTATAGCTCACATATAGTAAAAATAACAAAACAGAGACTTTTCTACATTCAAACATTTTTCATAAATCAACCATCATAGATTTTGAGTTCATTCCAACTCTCAAAAATCACATTTGATAATACGTATCTGAATATGTAATAATATCTAGGTTGATTGCAGCGACTTTGGACTAGTGCCAAAATAATTCTATATAGGCATTTCTAGTCACTTTAAATCATTTAAATATTAAACTTAGACTTATTGAAATATGATCAAAAATTTAAATTATATTCCCATGCATTAGAATATGTGGTGATGACATGTGTCCACATGATCCCATATTTTAATTGGAGAATACTAAATCTTAATGAATTTCAATGAGTAGAAATTACTTTTCTCAAATAAAATAAATGAAACTAGTTCATTAAATCTTGTGATGAATGTGATGATACTAGATCATCAAGTGTATGCCTTAGTGTGCTAAATAGACTAGTTAAGTATTGTTTGGTGATTGTGTCTCCCGTATGTATTTATAGACGATAGTACCGACCAAGTCTACGAAGAGGAGGAGTTCTACCCCGAGGAAGACGAGGAGAATTTCAACCACCAAGGCAAGCTATCATTGGCAAGCTATTGTTATCAAGTTAGAACTAAGCAAGTTAACACTTGCCCCCTTAACTTAAGAAAATGCTTTAGACATGCTTTGGTTATACCTTTGATTTTAACCATCCCAAGTTTTACTTGCAAGCTCTACTTTCTTTTACTTTACCAAAGCTCCTTAATTTTATTTATAGCTAGCCTAAAGAGTATAAAACTAGTACTATCTAGTTAGACTTAGATGTCAATCTATGGCATGAGATTGAAGATTAGCATCCCACCTTAGTGAACACTCTTAACTTAGTAGCTAGTGCTAAGCATAAAACTTGATCACTTTAGATGGGAATACTTGGTGAAAATGCTTATGAAAACCTTGGAATGATGAGTCATTCTATTGAGATGTTTTGACATGTTTTGATAAACACAAATGGTTTATGATGATGAAAATGTTGAGGCATGAGCCTTACCCCTTTATAAAAACTAATGGTTGGGTTCGGATGCGATACCATTCCAAATTTATCGTACAACCACAATACCTGAATTGGGTAGGGCTTAGCCGGAAGTTTATATGCATTAGTATGGGTTCCCTCACGAAAGAGGTTTGAGCTGAGGGTACCTCTTGATGTTGTCCACCTATGCAGTGCCCATGATGGCAGATGGCCATTGCTGGGAGGCCAAGCTTATAGGAGAGGTGCTTATACTAGAGTGTGTAAAGGAAAGGTTATGATCGATTATCCGCATACTAAGTATGATGATTCAGGGTTATCCCTGACGGATGTATCGAATTTTGTGGTGAAAGTGTACCACCTCTACAGAGTGTCAACCTATTCGAATAGCCGCGTCCGCGGTCATGGACAGTTAGAGTGACCATACTGTTCCGTCGTCAGATGTTTTCAAAATGACTTGTGAAATGAATGATGACTTTGACTTGACCACAACATGGTTGTGACTATGAAAACTAAGTTCCCACTTAGGTGATTTAGAACATTATTTTATCTTTCTTTGTTTCTGAACTCAACTTAGGTTTCAAACTTAGCTTTGCAAATAAGCTTAGAACTTAGCATTCCTACTAGAACAACCTTACTTGTTAGTGATAGATTGCGAGTACTTAAAGAGTACTCATGGCTTTGTCCCTGGCTATTCCCGTGGCCAGACTATGAGGAGGACTACCAAGAGGAAGGACATCAGGATGGTTACGACAACTAGGATCATCTCCCATCGTCAGCATTGCCTGTGACCCTGAAGATGGACCACACCGCTACGCTTATTATTATTCCGCTGCTTGATTTGTATTAAGACTAGATCATGAGATCCTTTATTTGTTGTAAGACCTTATTATGGTTTGTAATGGATGATGTACTGTGATATCCAATCTGTTATGTCTCGCAAAAATGGTAATCCTGGGATTGCGATGTATGGCATAACAGGCATCTGGGATTAAAAATCCGGGTGTTGATAAGTTGGTATCAGAGCCATCCTCACCATAGGAGACCCTAGTTAGAATGGATGTCCAAACAAAAACTTAGTTTCAAAACCAATGAAGTGAGTATTTATGAAAATATATTCCCTTCTTACCCCTAAGATTCTTTCTGAAAAGTCATGTTTCTCCAAATTTCTTACATTACTACATAAAATTTGACACACTTGATCACCTCACTAACTTTCTCATCCTAAATTCTTATAGATGGAAGTTCAGTACTGCAAGTTCTACTAGTTGGGCAACGGAGACGAACTGATCTCCGAGAGGGATCTTGATGCACTGTCTGAGTATCTTGAGCGCCGCATCCAGAATTCTTCGAAGCTCAACTCAAGGATTTTCCAGGAGGAGATTTGCAATGGATGATAGTTGCTAATCTTCGAGGCAAGATGGAAGCACCCCTTTCCGAGAAGATTCAATTCACCGTTCGGGAGAACAACTGGCTAGATGGATTAGCTAGGGCTATGCATGAAGCTCTCGCCCGTCTTTGTGGACAGAACATCAATTTGATCCAGGGAACTTGCTTTGCTCACTATGCAAGGCATGATTCGATGGGAATGCCATTGGAGATGCCAAGTCACCTAGAGATGAAGCGCCAAGTGGAAAATCTGGACTTCCTGCTGTATGATAGACAGAAGGAATTGGATAATGCCCGAGCCTATGCCAACCGCAACCTTGCCATTGCTGCCAAGAAGGACCAGACTTTCGCCCTGCTCGTCAAGGATCGTCAATCACTTCGCCGGCAACACGAGAAGAAGGATCGCACCATCGCTCGTCTTCACAAGAAGGTGGCCCACCTCGAGAAGACCATCCAGGAGCAAGAAGCTCATCTTGCAGCAAAGGAGGAAGAACAAGAAGGTGAAGACATCCAGGGAGATATTCACTCTTACCTCAGCAATGGCAATGACTATCTGGAGGATGATGCCATGCACTTCTACACTGACGATGTTGACTCTGACTTCATCGATGATGAGTAGATGCACTTGAGCACAATCGTAGGAGGAGATGTATCGGTCCCACTGTATCTTAGCTTACAGAATGGTTCTTAAAACCATCTGTTTTACTTTTATTGTTGTGGTGTGTGTTTGTATCGGGTGCTTTGATTGAATGAAGGAATGAAAGAAATTAGTTTGCAAAACCTGAGTCAAGCTCAAAGTTTTAGCTTTGAAAAAAAAACCATGAACCTTAGAACTTTCCCTCTTGCCCCATTATCTATCTCAATCTTCAGATGACTCATGGAAACCAAGGAGGAAGCAGCTCATCGCAGGACCCGATGCTGCAGATTCTATAGATGCTAGTTTCAGACCATGAAGCTAATAGAGCAGAGCGCCAAGCCAACCTAGCCACCCTGCAACAGATCGCTCAGATGGCCCACAACAATCAAGGCCATGGAAATTAGGATCATCATGGATCCAAACTCAAAAACTTCTAGAATACCAATCCCCTATCTTTAACAAGTCTGAAGACCCATTAGATGCAGATGATTGGTTGTAGACTATGGAGAATAACCTAGAAGTCGCAGGAGTTGATGACAACAAGAAAGTTCTGTTTGCCACCCACTATCTGGCAGGAGATGCAAGAGCTTGGTGGACTAGTATCCGTAATATGAACCACGGTCAGATCATGACATGGGAAGCTTTCAAGACCAAGTTCAGCCGCACCCATGTGCCGCAGGGTTTAGTCACCAGAATGAGAGATGAATTCAGAGAACTGAAGCAAGGCAGGATGACGGTAGTTGAATACCGTGATAGATTCTTGTCCTTAGAAAGATATGCCCCGGACAAGATCAACACTGAAGCTAAGAAGAATGAGAGATTCCTGAACGGACTGCATGATGAGATGCAAACTGTTTTGGTCAACATCCGTTTTGATGACCTAGAAGGATTAGTCGACTCGGCCATCCAGATGGAAGGGAAGATCAACCAAGCCAATGACAACCGCAAGCGTAGAATGATGCACCAGAGTGGATCCAACCACCCTCAGAAGTTTTGCTCCAACCCATCTGCAGGATATGCCCCAAGGAACAACCGACCCTCAATGTCTCGCCCAAGCTACCCCAACCGTAGCGGAGGAAATGTGAAGTCCGGAGGAAACCACAACAACAACCCCGGCAACTCCAACAACTTCAACCGTGCACCGCCCAAGTCCAACAACAACAGCAACAACATTGCCCCAAGAATTGGAAGAAATGTCGTGCCTATTGTAGCAAAAGACAAGTCTCAGATTACCTGTTTTGAATGTGGAGTCAAGGGTCACTACTCCAATGAGTGTCCCAAGAAGCTTGCAGCCACCACCAATGTGACTGCCCAACTCAGCAGCAGCGCCGTGTTCATCCCGGAAGAAGATTCGCTCCAGGGAATTCGCTCAACCGCAACGACCGTCTGTTCCACATGAATGCTAAAGAGGCCCATGTAGCGCCAGATGTCGTGCTGGGTATGTTTTCTGTTAACTCAGTATTAGCAAGAGTGTTGTTTGATTCTGGAGCTTTGCACTCATTTGTTACAGAAGAATTTGCATGCACTAGTAAGATTCACCCAACCAATTTGAAGCATGTTATGATAGTTCAAATACCTGGTTCGACCACCAAAGCTAGAAAAATTTGCAAGGCTGTACCTATCAGAATCCATGGGATAGATTTTTATGCCAATCTAATAGTACTTGGAACCAAAGGTTTGGAAGTAGTACTAGGAATGGATTGGATGTCGAAACATAAAGGATTGATCGACCATGCCAAGAAAGCCATAACCATGACCAGTAGCTCTGGAGTATTAGTAGAGCATATATCTGAAACTTTGCCCCGTCAATTCAAATGCAACAAGAGTCTAGCCCTACCAACCATTGACCAAGCCAGAGTAGTCTGTGAATACCCCGACGTATTCCTAAATGAATTGCCCGGTATGGCCCTAGATCGGGATATCGAGTTCATTGTTGAACTAATTCCTGGAGCTAGACCCATAGCTCAAAGACCCTATAGCATGAACCCATCAGAGTTAGTGGAGCTGAAGAAGCAACTTGATGCTATGCTGGAGAAAGGCTTGATTCAACCAAGCGCATCGCCATGGAGATCGCAACATGACGATATCCTTATCTATTCCAAGTCAGAAGAGGACCGTGAGCAACATCTGAGAATCATCCTTGAAACCCTTAGAGAGCAACAGTTGTATGCCAAGTTCAGCAAATGTGAGTTTTGGCTGAAAGAAGTAGGATTCCTCGGACATATCGTATCCGCAGGAGGAGTCGCTGTTGATCCCGCCAAGATCAAAGATGTTGAAGAATGGAAAGCCCCAACCACTCAGACTCAAGTACGTGCATTTCTCGGATTAGCGGGATATTACCGCAAGTTCGTAGAAGGATTTTCAAGCATCGCCCGACCGATGACCCAATTGCTGAAGAAAGACAAGAAGTTTCAATGGACCGACAAATGTGAAGCAAGTTTCCAAGAACTCAAGAAGAGATTGATTTCAGCCCCAATATTGATTATGCTAGATATCAAGAAGTCGTTTGATGTGTATTGTGATGCATCCAAGATTGGTCTCGGATGTGTGTTGATGCAAGAAGGCAAAGTAATCGCATATTTGTCGAGACAACCGAAGCAGCATGAGCAAAACTACCCTACCCATGATCTCGAATTAGGAGCCGTAGTTTTAGGCTTGAAGACATGGCGTCATTATCTTATGGGTAATCGCTGTGAGATTTATTCAGACCACAAGATCTTGAAGTATATTTTCACTCAAAAAGAGATGAATATGAGGCAAAGGAGATGGATAGAGTTAATCAAGGATTATGACCTTGACATTCACTATCACCCCGGCAAAGCCAATGTGATAGCGGATGCTCTTAGCAGATTGCCGTGTAGATGAAACACCATGAACAAAGAAGCCCAACCAAGTTTGCATGAAGAGTTGGAGTAGTTTAGAACTGAGCTAGTTAGCAAAAGATTTTTAGCTCGCATTGAACTTCAACCCACTTTGATTAGCCAAATCAAGGAAGCCCAGAAGGGAAATGCAAGTATCGACGTAATCAAACATCGTATTGGTACATGAAAGGTACCTAGATTCACCGAAGATGAAGAAGGAGTTTTGTGGTACAAAGGACGTATCTGTGTGCCAGCAGATTCGGAACTGAAGCAAGTTATCATGCAAGAAGCTCATGATATTATTTATTCTATCCACCCCGGAGGAACAAAGATGTATCAAGATTTGAAGGAGCAATTGTGGTGGCACAAGATGAAGAGAGAAATCAGAAGCTACATTGCCAAGTGTGATATCTATCAAAGAGTCAAAGCGGAACATCAGAGACCTGCAAGACTGTTGCAACCATTGCAGATTCTGGAATGGAAATGGGATTCCGTCGGAATGGACTTTATCACCGGTTTTCCTACATCTAGTAGGGGAAATGACTCTATCTGGGTCATTGTTGATATATTGTCCAAGGTAGCCCATTTTATACCCGTCAAGACAACCTACCAGAGTTCGAAGCTAGCAGAGATGTATATTGCTAGAATCGTCCGTTTGCATGGAACCCCCAAGACCATAGTGTCGGATCGAGGAACCCAATTTACCTCGAGATTTTGGGACAAAGTCCAAGAAGGATTAGGAATCAAATTGAATTTCAGCACATCTTATCACTGATACATTGCAAATATATCTATAATTTTTTATGTTCCATGCTTGGTTTTATCTGCTTTCTTATGTTTTGTCCACACTTTGGAGTACTTTTCATAGACTTTCTTGGACTAACCTATTAACAAGATGCCACAGTGCCAGTTGCCTGTTTTCTGCTGTTTTTGGTTCCAGGAAGTCAGAAAATGAATATTCTCGGAATTGGATGGGACAAAAGCCAAAGTCAATATTTCACCGCGGGGAACACAGAGCCAGAAGACGAGACGGAGAGGGGCCAGGGGTCAGCCACACCATAGGGTGGCGCGGGTCCCCCTGGGCCGCTCCACTAGGTGGTGTGGGCCCCTCCGGCCTCCACCGACCTTGCCCTTTCGCCTATATATTCCTCCTAATACAGAAACCCTAAATCGTCAAGCCTCCAGCCACGGAAAGTTCCGCAGCGCTGCCGCCACCGAAAAGGAGATTCAGGGGACAAAAAGTCTCTGTTCCGGCACCCTGCTAGGACGGGGAAGTGCCCCCGGAGCCATCTCCATCGATCTCCACCACCATCTCCATCACCGTTGCTGATTCCCATGATGGGGAGGGAGTAGTTCTCTCTCGAGGCTAAGGGTTCTACCGGTAGCTATGTGTTCATCTCTCTCTATGCATGATCTTATTGAGATCATGAGCTTGTAATCTATAGATCTATTCTGCTACTCAAGTGCTTTAATGAATCTCTGCTCTCCCCATGTGTGTGAAAGTGACAGCGTGCACACCATGGTGGCACTTAGGCTAGAGATTACAAATACTTATTATGAGTTATATTCGGAGTTGGATGTATTTATGAAATTGTGGTGTTTGTTGGACTCATCTAATACTCAAGGTGACAGTGTGGGGTTATCTAGATGGGAAAGATGGACTTTGAGGTGTGCTGTTATAGCCCTACCATCGATTAGAGTGTCCAACCGGAGAGTAGTTAAGAGTAGTATCATAAAGAGAATATATTTATATGAGAGTGTTCACTAGTGAAAGTATGATCCCTAGGCCTTGTTTCTTAGCATTGATACACCGTTTGCAATTAGATCTGTTACATGTTTGCTTGCTTCCATCTTTATTTCAGTTTTACTTTAGTCTTTTCCACGCCATCAAGCTATTTTCTATCACCGTTACCACTTATAATTATCCATACCACTTGTATTTCACTATCTCTTCGTCGAACTAGTGCACCTATACACCTAACAAGTGTATTGGGTGTGTTGGGGACACAAGAGACTTCTTGTATCTTGATTGCAGGGTTGCTTGAGAGGGGATACCTTTGACCACTTCCTCCCTAAGTTCGATAAACCTTGGGTGATCCACTTAAGGGAAAACTTGCTGTTGTTCTACAAACCTTTGCACTTGGAGGCCCAACAACTATCTATAAGAATAGAAGTGCGTAGACATCAAGCTATTTTCTGGCGCCGTTGCTGGGGAGGTAAGGTAAAAGGTACTCACATCCTCCGGTGTGAGTGCTCGAAGTTATTTCCTTTAGTTTCTGGAATTTGTCTTTTTGTTTCTTGTTTTCAGTAGTTAGGCTTAATGGAAAACAACAACAAAATTAGAGAGCTTTTTAGTATTTTTCCTAATGTAGAACATGAATTCTTTGAAAAGAAAATTAAAACCCTTGGAACCTTCTTTGCATGCTAATAGCAATGTTATTAGTATGAATCTTTTGAACACCTTTGTTACTAATGCTATGGAAACGTCTAAGCTTGGGGAAGTTAGTTTTTTATGAAAATGATCTTTTTACTTCCCCAGTTTTAAATAAGAAAATTTGCTGTGATGATACTTTATCTCCCATATGTGGTAATTCTAATGATAATTTTAAGATACCTACAAGAATTATTTATCGTGTTATGGATATCTACTATTTTGGAGATGGAACTGTCCATCCCGGTGATCATTTACTCTTTATACACGAATTATGCGGGTTGTTCAAGTGTGCAGGTATTACAACAGATCACATCAAGAAGAAGTTATTCTCTTTATCACTTAAGGGCAAAGCAAGGGAGTGGTATGAGCTACTAGATGATCCTCATCATTTGGAGTGGAAGGAACTTGAATCTCTCTTTTACTCTAAATTTTATCCTCCTCATGAAATTCATAAAGATAGGAATTATATTTATAATTTTCATCCTCGTGATGGAGAAAGTATTGCCCAAGCATGGGGGAGATTGAAGTCACTAATGCTCAAATCTCCCATTCATGAGCTCCCCAGGAATATTGTTATTAATAATTTCTATGCAAGGCTTTCAGGACATTATAAGGACTATCTAGATACTTGTTTAGAGGGATCCTTCACGAGTAAGGAGGTCAAAGCTAAGTGGGATCTTCTTGAAACAATTCAAAGCAATACCGAAGATTGGGATAACAACAAAGGTAAAGAACCAGGTATAAACTATGAGTGTGATTGCATCAAGTCTTTCGCTGAAACTGCTGATTTTCAAGAGCTTAGTGCTAAATATGGTCTTGACCTCAAATTCTTATTGATTGTTTTAAAACCTTTGCTTCTCATATTAATGCTCCTAAAGAAAAGTGGGACATGTATCATGAGCCTTTTAAAGACACTTGCATGGAAAATGAAATTGTTGTTAATGATAGCAATAAACATGCTCAAACCTCTGAAAGTACTATTTCTTATAAGCATGTTAATTTTTGTGGAATACATAGACCTTGTGAGAATAATCAAACTGAAGAAGAATATTGTATCACCCACATGAATGAAAAAACTAGAATGTGGTATAGGGCTTTAAATGATCTTGGTAAAAAAGTTTGTGCCCTTTATCCTTTGGGTTTTCTATTTCCGTGCCCTCAGATCCTTAGTTGTACTCAGTGTTCCTCAGCTCCTTAGTTTTTCCTCAGTTTTCCCCAAGTCCTTGTTTGAAACCCGCAGAAGGAGCTCAGACGGCAGGATTCCCGTTTAGTTGACCATTCCGTGCTGACGTGTGGGGCCGCGTCACGTGGGGCTGGTAGAAAGGGACCGCGTGGGATAGGACGAGACCGCGTTTGGTTGCACGTGAGCAGGAGCTGGGTTTTGTCTCTCTCGGCCCAATTTGGCATTTTCCCTTTTAAGAGTACCTTTTCCCCCTCCTTCTCTCTGTCCTTTTTCACCTAATTAGTATCAAATCTAGAGAAGCTTGCATTTCTGTCTTTCTTCAATTATTTGTGCCTTTTGGCCCTCGTTGTTTGCCTAATATGGCAGCAAATCTAGTACTCCATCTGGTCCATATTTATGTAGTTAAATCTAAAAGCAAATCTACAGGGTAATGTACGATAAATTCACACAGTCATATAGTAGAATAGGGATAGATAATAGGGATCCCTCCCTAGATAATAAGCTCCATACAGCAGCCAAACATAGTAACAGGTTCGAGGTTCTTCACAGCACCATCATACTAACAACATAACAACAAGGGATCCCTAGCGAACAACAAAATAGGAGGCATCAGCAGCACACGTCCAGGACTCCGCCTACCCCATCTGCCTCTGCCTCCACTCGTTGCTCCCCTTGGGAGCCTTGGGCTTGAGCGGAGGCATGCGCCCGGCGGAGATCTCCACCCGCTGGAAGCTGCGGAGGTGCATGCCGAGCGCCTTGTGCTTGGCGCGGAAGGAGTAGGCGTTCACTGTCGTGCCGACCTTGGGAAAGGTGTTGCCGATGTTCTCGGCATGCGTGAGGAGGCAGTTGAAGTCAGTGCCGCCGAGTCTCCTAGTGCAGAAGGGGCACCTGTAGACACCCTTGGCGAAGTAGGAGATGTACTGGCCGACCTGCAACCTCCGCAGCACCTGGCGAGTCTTGGTGTCATGGTGCTCGTCGTCGCTGCCGACGTCGCTGCCAGACACCTGATCCATATCAAATGGAAACTATGAGTGAATGAGTTGCAACGATGACTAACGTGCATGATAACAAAGTTAGGAAAAATAGAGGCAGCCTCAGTTAGAGTGGACACGATTATATATCTACAGGGATGGTGTTAGCGAACCAAAGCTCATGCACAACCAAACGGCCGAACCCCAAATCTTAAACGAAATCAAGAAGGGATCAAAACAAAATGGAATAAAATCAGCGCAAATATTAACCCAATACTCATCCATCTACACCAGCAAAAATAGGGTTCAAAAAGGAATGGGGAACAAAAAAGGAAGCAAACTGTAGTTACCTCGTTCCATGGGTCCTCCATGGAGGTGTCGTAGGGGTTCGGATGCGGGACGTACGACACCTCCTCGTAGGGGACCCATCCCGGTGGGATCTGACCGCCACCGGCGGCGGCGGCGACGGCTGTTGAGGGGACGACGTCGAAGAGGGAGGCGTCGCGCTTGGAGCCGACGATGTCGTGGACGATCAGATTGGCATTCTCCTTGTCCATCTAGCCGGCAGAGGAGAGGGAGAGGGAGAGGGTTTTTTGCTTTGGAGAATATGATGGGACGTGAGAGAGGCGGCGTTGCGTGAGCGAGTGAGAGTGACAGAGATAGTGGGAGGAGGCGTCTATAAAGGCGAGGGGTGGTTAATGCGACCCACGTCCTACACGTCCTCTGTTGCACGTCTGCACGTCTTGGACTTCTGCAACGTGACACGCGTCCACGATTGCACGTCTTCGACTTCTGCACCGCAACCCGCGTCTACGCGTCAACAATTGCACGTCTTCCATTTTTGCACCGCAACACGCGTCCTCGAGTCTAACCCTGGAAATTTAGATATACTCAGGTATACCCTCGAGTCTTATACTAGCTTTTTTTGTGTGCTCAGTTTTCCCCTTGAGTGCTAATATGCTCAGTTTTACCCTCAAGTGGCTGGTCAACAGAGAGTCAACAAATGGGATTAACTAGTTAAATGAGTCATTTTAATGTGCAAAAAATTCCCAAAAAGAGTGGCACTTACTCATGGAGTCTTTATCACAAATTGCCACTTCTCAAATCATAGATAAGTCATAGATAAATCAAGTTTTATCACAAATTGCCACTTCTCAAATCACCTAGTAGCTATGAAGGTGCATGGTTTTCCACAATAAGCCCTTCCCAAAACAACTTTCCTCAAAACATACTTTGTCTAAATGAGGCCACAATTCTCACACTCATGTGTATTTGTATTGCAAATAGTTTGAGGTAGGCCAAGATGGGTTTCATTGAACACGCATTTTCCATTTTTTAAATCTCATATTTGAATCCCTTAGTCTGTTTACTACTCAGGTGCCCTTGGTTTCTTGATACTACTCAGTTTTGCCCTCTCCCTTCACAAATTCTCGCAGACGTGCAACATTGCCCTGATTGGTCTTGCCCATGTCACACGGATCGTGCCCGCCGACCGTTGATCGTATGATCTAACGGGCAGGATAACCCCTCTCTCTCTGTCGGTGGTTAGCTTCCACCCTCTAAGTATGCTAAAGGGCGGTTTTCTGTATTATTTTTCACGCGCTAAAAATTATAAACTCTTTTAGGCATTACTTTTCACGCAAAAATGATAAACCATCACCGATTTGTTGTAGCCATTACTTTTCACGCAAAAAATGATAAACCATCACCGATTTGTTGTAGCCATTAATTTTCACGCAAAAAATGATAAACCATCACCGATTTCTTGTAGCCATTACTTTTCACGCAAAAATGATAAACCATCACCGATTTCTTGTAGCCATTAATTTTCACGCAAAAAATGATAAACCATCACCGATTTGTTGTAGCCATTACTTTTCACGCAAAAAATGATAAACCATCACTGATTTCTTATAGCCATTTCTATTCACGGTAAAAATGATAAACGAAACAATCTATCTATCTCTGTATTTGAAGTTTGGGAGGGTTCACCATCTACTTATGTTAACTTTCGAGGTTTTGACCTGAAAATCAAATGGGTATTATAAAGGGAAATAAAATTTCAAAAAAATGTAAAAACGAAACAATCTACCTATCTTTGTATAGAAGATCGTCTGTATGATTTTTGAGGTCATTTAGAGAAGGTAGAAAAAATCCCTTTTGAGAAGGTCGAAAAAACCTAACTTGTTACAAAAGCTGGTTTCAGTGAGACCTACCCAAGTTTGGCATACATGATGCCATACCTATAACAACAAGGAATATCTAAAAGGGAAAGTTTCACAAAATTTGAAATTTAGGGTGAAAATGATGCCATACATGATGCTGTTTTTCGAGGTTTTGACCTGAACATCAATTGGGTATTATAAAGGGAAATAAAAAGTTCGAAAAATGTAAAAACGAAACAATCTATCTATCTATGTATAGAAGATCAGCTGTATGAAATTTGAGGTCATTTAGAGAAGGTAGAAAAAATCACCTTGTTAGAAAAGCTGGTTTCAGTGAGACGAAACGGCATGAGCTTAAGCAAAGTGATTTTTTCGAACATCTCCAAATGACCCCAAATTTGCCATACATGATGCCATACGTGTAACGATAAGGAACCCTATCTAAAAAGTGTCAAAAAAGTTTTCCCAACCGTATAGCTCTATCAAAAGAACCTCACCATGGCGCTAGTATAATTTTTAGTTACAAACTTTCGTTACCTAACCTTCAACATGAAACTTGTTTCAAATTCATTTTGACGTACAAGAAACAAATCCCACCTTGATTCGAGCACCACAGCCTCCAAACGATGCCGATGCCGATATCGGCATGGTCAGAACGACTATGCTCGCCGCCACTGCTAGGTCACCGTCGGGATGCACCCTCAATCCCGTCCCCTCATTCGATCACTGACACACCAGAGATACCGCCGAGGCCAATGCCGAACGTACATGCTGATGCCAATGCCGAACATGCATGCACGCTGCTGTGGGCACGGCCACGCCGCCCCACTATGCTGGACGCCACAGACCACCGCGAGGTCTTTCCCTTCGCCACCACACTCTTCTAGCACCCATCTATACACGCCAGAAAGGAGAGACACTAGTTTTCTCTACATTGCTCGCGTTCGTGTCCGACACGGTCAGTCAAAGTTTTGAGGTAGTCGTCGATGTCGTCGACCATTTCTTCTCTTCTTTGCATCGTTAAACGCGTCTAGTTCATATCTATCTAATGCGTCTGGTCTCGCCTCATGCAGTTCTTTGTGGACGTCTATCTCATCTCGGCACCCCGCAGGCCACCTCCTCCGTGCCATCGCTGTAGAGCTCCGTTTAAAAATCTAATCCTACCCGTGTATTGCCCCTTGTATCAGCGTCATGGCCCCACTTGTCATTCGATATACCGAAGCCCCACTCATTCGCGTTTTGGTCAGGGATACATCGATGCTTACGGTCAAACAAAGATGGATGGTCGGACGTGTCTTTGCGGGCTCTACGTGGCCCCACTAGTCAGAAGATAATGGTCGACCGTTGGGCAACCGGCCGTTACAGCACCTGTGATGGTTTCAGACAAGGTCTTGGGGAAAACTGAGGAAAAACTAAGGAGCTGGGGAAAACTGAGCACAACTAAGGACCCGAGGGCACGAAAATAGAAAGCCCTTATCCTTTTATTTGTGAACTTTGCTTTAAATTCAATTTTCAATTCTCAGGCCATAATAATAGCCCTTCTAATCCAATGAGTACTACAAGTTTGTATTGTGATGACATGATCACTCCTAATCAGCATGATGAATTTACATTATTTTTGGGATGTGAAGAGTTATCAAGAAAAACCTCTTTGGTAGATATGAGTGCTTTTGATATGAATAGTGTCCTGCATGGTTGTCATCTTTATTGTGTTGATAATTGCCACACAAATACTTCCATACAAAATATTATAGAAGATAAGATTTTACCAACATATGATAGGACTAATATGTGTTTTGATCTTATTAATGAAAACAAGGAATCCTCCAAAGTTTCTTCTATTGTCTCTAATAATAAACCAGGGTATATGGAGAAGCTTCCTTTCAAGCCTCTCCCTCCTAAAGAGAAGAATATAAAGAAGAAAAGGAGGAGTAAAAGGAGGGAGGAAGCGGTATTTTCCCCTAAGCATGTAGCTCCTATTATAGTTTTTGATGAGTCTGAACTCGATGATGTTCCTATGCCTATTACCTATAGTAGTGATCATGATTGGGAAAAGAACACTTCTTTTGATATTGAAAATCTTTTTGGTACCAATTCTGAAAATGATGATATTAATAATTGTTGCACTATTAGTGCTATCCATGACCCTTCCAATGATGATATGTTTACAAATGAACACACTTTGGAAGATACATATTCTATTGCTTATGATGATACTACACCTCCAATATATGATGATTGCGATGATGAATATGATATTTTCAGTCCACCTACTATTGAGGAGGAAAGTAATTATGATTACAATATGCCTCCTATATTTGATGATTATGGTGATGAGAATAATAATGATAGCTATTTTGTTGAATTTGCTCCCACTACAATTAATAAGAATAATTATGTTTATGTGGGAAGTATAAATTGTTTTATGCATGTGGCTCATGATAAGAATGTTTTATGTGATAGTTATATCGTTAATTTTATGCATGTTGCTACTGAAAGTTATTATGAGAGAGGGAAACATGGTTTTATGCATCTCGATAATAATAAGTTTCCCCTCTTTATGTAGAAAGTCTTGAAGTTGCACTTGTTTTGCTTTCCTATGCTTATTGCTTTGTGCTTTCATGACTTGTTTCTTCACAAGATTCTTATGCATAGGAAGTGGGTTAGACTTAAATGTGCTTTGAATTTGCTTCTTGATGCTCTCTTTCACTTCAATTCATATTTCTTATGTGAGCATCTTCTCAAACTATCATGTCTAACTTAAAGGCGTTAAAGAAAAGTACTTATTGGGAGATAACCCAAAAGTTTTAGATGTGTCTTGGAAGTTATTACCTCTGTAATAACCGCTCCTTATCCTTTTTATTTGCTTTTTGAGCTAAGAGTAACCTCTAATGAGAGAGAAGTAATGCTTGGGAAAGTTGCTGTCCCGAAACAGATTTCTGTTCTTTACCATAAATATTCGTGTAAAATCTCTGTACGTCTTTTTGAGCCGTGAATTTTTGTGCTTCTGACCCAGGTAGTTATATAACTTTCGTTAGTTCAACACTTTTTGATTTGAGCAACAGAAGGTCCTCAACAAAATTCGTCTTTACCTCCTGGTCTATTTTGACAGATTTCTGCCATTTTTTGCATTTGCTTCTTGTTGGTTCCTTTTTGAGTTCTTTTGGGGAATTGAGCTTTTTGAGGAAAGTGCTACAGTATGTAGTGTTTTAATGGAAGTTTTATTGGTGTTAGAACTGAACCTAAATACTTATTATCTTGAGTGCACTAATGTTGCTAATAAAGATCGTGTGAAGTTTTGTATGAAGGAAAAAATTTCAGGTGTATGGAAGGAATGAGTAATGAGATGAAGGATGGACTAAATATCAAGCTTGGGGATGCCACGCGTGTCACCCCAAGAAATATCCAATAAGTACAAGCTTAAAAGCTGGGGGATGCCCAAGGCATCCCCATCTTCATCAATAAAAATCCCAGGTTTCTTCCAAACGCTTCATTTTTATTGTTTCATGCACAGTTGTGTTGTTCTTAGAGCGTCTTCTTTTTCGTTTTCGTTTTGGTTTTTCGTTTGCTTGGTTTGCTTACTTTTCTGAATAAATTGGTTGGACCCCCTCTTTCATTCATTGGTTTGCAAATAGTTTGGTTTGGTTTGGAAAAGAGTAGGAAAGTTCTTACTTATGTGGTAAAAAGAGCTCGTTTTTGACTGTGGCCTATGCTCTGTCATGCCATACTTGATATTGTTTTGGCTTTATGCTTAGTATTCTTTGTTGTAGCATGACTTCATATAAACAATTGATATTGCTTAATGTGCCTTGGATGAATCATGTGTTGTTTTAGCATATTAAAGCATAGTATAGTGGTATTCTCCTTTGATGCTTTATTTGGGTTGACTTGGCGCATGCTCACACCATGTTATGACTATCTCAAGTCACCATAGCCTTTATGATCCTTTAGTTTTCAACTTGTAGTATCACTTTATGCTTTGATCAATGATGTTTTGTCGCTCTACATGATTATGGCCATTATTGCTCTCTTAGTTTGTCGCTCCCAGTCTTTTGCTAGCCTCCACAACCAAGTATGAGTTCCACTCATGCATCCAACTCCCTAAACCAAGTTATTACAAAGAGTCCACCATACCTACCTATTAGCATTTTCTATTCCAAGTATATTCATGTTTTTATCTACCTTCCAAATTAAACTTGTTATGAGAAAACTAGTGATTAAAGCTCTCATGAACTTGATGGCACACTTTACTTTTTTGCATCTAATAAACCTGAACCATTGGGTCCTTCTTTGTTGCGTATATGCTTGCGCTTTATAAGTTGAAATTAGAAGAACCATGTATCATGGGGAACGCTTTCAACATTGCACTTGTACTTTGTACCCCGTTGATATCATGTTCTTTTGCTTACAGATCCTGGCGGTCTGAAATAAAAGTGGAACTTATAAGATCATGGAGTTTGTATGTGTGTTAGAGCAACGCCTAGGCCGCTAGCCTAAGCCATGCCTAATCATGGTGGAAACTTGCAGCATCACCATAATGAGCACTCTATGAAGCATCCTCAATAAAAACCTATGCAAATAGCAAATAAAAAGATCGCTGAGATGCTCATTGTCTGCTTGCCTTGTCATTTTGATTTTGGGATAGCTCTTGTATCATGTGCAAGGGGTACCCTGTTGGCAGTTCTTTATGATACACATGTACTTACAATGACAAGAGCTTACTCGTGACTAAAGTTGATTAGCATGAGGTTAGGTCTTCGTAAGTAAGGGGCATGAGATTTCGGCTTATAACATGTCAGGCATATCCTCTTAGTTGTGTCACTTTAACCTTAATCACCTTCAAGATGCTTATGATAGGTGCAATGAGAGCTGAAAGCTAATAAGTACCATAATTTTTGGAAGCTCTTTATGAGACTTGAATCCCTACTTCCTTCTAGGAAGGCCTTTCTTCCACTTATATATTGAGTCTCCACCTTCTATCTTTATGCACTTACTTTGAGAGCATAGTGGCCATTCTTAGTTCTATGTGCATTGTCCCAAGACTAGTTGATTGATGCATACCTTGGTATTGCTTGTTTTAAACTATTTGTATCTAGTCACTCTTGTAAACTTTGAAGGTGTCCTATGCATTTATATTTTTTACTCTATGAGGGACAAGCTGGATGCTATTATGCTATGTTTTCTTTATGTGAAACAAACAAACGTCTTGCAAAGCATTGTTATTCATGAATCTTTTGTTTGTGGCTTTTCATGTTGCAACATAGTTTCTTTGTCTATTGCTAGAACTTTGTCTTTCATGTTATGATTGAAGTACTATGATCCCAACTTTGATTGTTTTACAAATACTTTGATCAAGTTTATGATGGTGCATGTCACCTCAAAAATTATTCTTTCTTTTTATCACTTACCTACTCGAGGACGAGCAGGAGTTAAGCTTGGGGATGTTGATACATTGCAAATGTATCTATAATTTTTGATGTTCCATGCTTGGTTTTATCTACTTTCTTATGTTTTGTCCACACTTTGGAGTACTTTTCATAGACTTTCTTGGACTAACCTATTAACAAGATGCCACAGTGCTAGTTGCTTGTTTTCTGCTGTTTTTGGTTCAAGGAAGTCAGAAAATGAATATTCTCGGAATTGGATGGGACAAAAGCCAAAGTCAATATTTCACTGGGGGGAACACGGAGCCAGAAGACGAGACGGAGAGGGGCCAGGGGTCAGCCACACCATAGGGTGGCGCGGGTCCCCCTTGGCCGCTCCACCAGGTGGTGTGGGCCCCTCCGGCCTCCACCGACCTTGCCCTTTCGCCTATATATTCCTCCTGATACAGAAACCCTAAATCGTCAAGCCTCCAGCCACGGAAAGTTCCGCAGCGCTGCCGCCACCGAAAAGGAGATTCAGGGGACAAAAAGTCTCTGTTCCGGCACCCTGCTAGGACGGGGAAGTGCCCCCGGAGCCATCTCCATCGATCTCCACCACCATCTCCATCACCGTTGCTGATTCCCATGATGAGGAGGGAGTAGTTCTCTCTCGAGGCCAAGGGTTCTACCGGTAGCTATGTGTTCATCTCTCTCTCTATGCATGATCTTATTGAGATCATGAGCTTGTAATCTATATATCTATTCTGCTACTCAAGTGCTTTAATGAATCTCTGCTCTCCCCATGTGTGTGAAAGTGACAGCATGCACACCATGGTGGCACTTAGGCTAGAGATTACAAATACTTATTATGAGTTATATTTGGAGTTGGATGTCTTTATGAAATTGTGGTGTTTATTGGACTCATCTAGTACTCAAGGTGACAGTGTGGGGTTATCTAGATGGGAAAGATGGACTTTGTGGTGTGCTGTTATAGCCCTACCATCGATTAGAGTGTCCAACCGGAGAGTAGTATCATAAAGAGAAGATATTTATATGAGAGTGTTCACTAGTGAAAGTATGATCCCTAGGCCTTGTTTCTTAGCATTGATACACTGTTTGCAATTAGATCTGTTACATGTTTGCTTGCTTCCATCTTTATTTCAGTTTTACTTTAGTCTTTTCCACGCCATCAAGCTATTTTCTATCACCGTTACCACTTATAATTATCCATACCACTTGTATTTCACTATCTCTTCACCAAACTAGTGCACCTATACACCTGATAAGTGTATTGGGTGTGTTGGGGACACAAGAGACTTCTTGTATCTTGATTGCAGGGTTGCTTGAGAGCGGATACCTTTGACCACTTCCTCTCTGAGTTCGATAAACCTTGGGTGATCCACTTAAGGGAAAACTTGCTGCTGTTCTACAAACCTCTGCACTTGGAGGCCCAACAACTGTCTACAAGAATAGAAGTGCGTAGACATCAATCACCCGCAAACCGATGGACAGACTGAAATAGTCAACCAAATCTTAGAAGATATGTTGCGAGCTTGTGTGTTAGAGTACAGATCAAAATGGGAAGATTGTCTGCCTTTCGCAGAATTCTCCTACAACAACAGTTATCAAGCCAGTTTGCAAATGGCCCCATTTGAATTCTTATATGAAAGAAAGTGTCGTGCCCCTTTGAATTGGTCGCAAGTAGGAGAGAGCCAGATTTTCGGACCCGATATCCTACGAGAAGCCGAAGAGAAGGTTCACAAAGTCCGTGAGCACCTCAAGACCGCCCAATCCAGACAAAAGAGTTATGCTGACAAGAGATGTAGAGACCTGACTTTCAATGTCGGAGATTTTGTTTATCTCAAGGTTTCACCGTTGAAGGGAACGCAACATTTTAGTCTGAAAGGAAAGCTAGCCCCTAGATATATTGGACCCTTCAAGATTCTGAATCGTTGAGGAGAAGTATCGTATCAACTGGAACTGCCAGAGGAGATGTCAGCCATCCATAATGTGTTCGATATCTCGTTACTTCGCAAATGCCTAGAAGTGCCAGAGAAGACCGAATTTTCAAGAACATCGATCACCGAGCCGTGGATATCAACAAGGATCTGACATATTATGAAGTGCCCATCCGTATCTTAGAAGAAGCCTTCAAAACCACCAGGACCCAGAGTATCAAGTTTCTCAAGATTCAATGGAGCAACCATACCGAAGAAGAAGCTACCTGGGAGCGAGAAGATTACATTAGGACTGAGTTTCTAGATATTTTTAGTTCCTAGTTTTTATTAAATCTCGGGACGAGATTTTTTTTAAGGGGGGAAGGTTTGTAACATCCCAAATCTTTAATCAAGCTATCAAGATCCAAATCACCCAATTTAGGGTTAACAAAAACTTTTTTATTATTAAAATCAATTATGAATGCATGTGTGTTTGCATTAATATAGAATTGTTTGGAATTGCCATGTTTGATTGTTCTAATGGTTGTAAAATGATTCAAAGGTGAATGCCACATCATCTAGATCATTCCCAAATAAAATCCAAAGAAAAAGAAATCAAATAGGATTAATAAATGCAAATGGTCATTTGTGCCATTTTAATCCACTAGGCCACTTTAGGTGTTCCTAGAAGACAAATCTTAACAGAAGCTTTTCTAGATCTTTTCACCCCTTGCTAGTACAAGTAAATATCTACCAAGACCCACTTTGAAATCTTACAAAAACATTTAACCACTAATTTTAAATGGCATTTGAAAATGGAATCCATTTCATATGCATAGATCCCACTTTTTGAAAAACCGCTCAAATGAATTTCCCTTGACCTCTCCAAGAAAACTTAGAATCTCAAGCTTAAGTGGAGAGCACTCAAAAAATTTGAAACCAAAATTCAAAAATATTTTTCTTGCGGCCATTTTGTCAAACACATGGCAGGCACAAAATAAGAACTAGAGTAGCTTCACTGTTTGGTATAGTGAGCATCGACCAATTGGTCTCCATCTTAACCCCTTGTCCCCCTAGCATCTACCCCAGCCCAGACAACATCCCCCTTCGTCGCTAGCAGTAGTGGCGCGCCGCCCAAATATGGTCGTCGCCGGCCAAACGTGGACAACGTGCCAAAGACAACGCCGCGCCAAACCAGCTCATCCCCTAGATCCGCCGCACCCTACCGCGATCCCCTGTCCATCCCACGGAAGCAGCCGAGCACTGGACCACCGAGGAGCAGCCGTACATTGCCGCCTCTATGCCATGCCGAGCACGCGCCAGTGCACCGCGCCCGACAAGGCAGCACATGCTGCCCCTCGACCACAACCCACGAGCGCCCCTCCGCCTGGACCCCAGCACACTCCTGGACATGCCCTTTTCCTGCCACGCGACCTGCAGCCACCGCACGACGCGTCGAGCACCGCCGCTCTCGCTCAGAGCGCCAGCCTCGCCCCACGAAAAGCCACTGCCCCTAGCTGAGTCATTGCACCATAGATGACCGCCAGGAGGCAGCACACCGTCCGCCTACCCCGCCCATGCCATTAGCACCCTGTACCACCGTCACCGACGAGCTCACCGCCGCACCCTTTGGTCCCCTCGTCGACCTACAAAAGGAGGCCTCCTTCGTCCCATTTCTACACACCATTCACCTCCCCTCTCACCATTGAATTCCTCACACCATCCTCGGAGCCGCTCGAGCCCGTAGTTCGCCGGAATTTCCACCGAAGCGCCGTAGCAAAGGAGAAAGGGGATAGTCGATTGCGACCACCCCAGGAGCCACCGTGACCGCCAATTGCTCCGCCATCGTCCACCAGTTCGATCGCCCCCATCACCATGTTAGCTGGAGCCCTGGTAAGCCCCAATCGACCCCCACCGAGCCACTAGGGTTAACTCTCGCCGATGACCTGTTCATCGTCGACGATGAGCCATGACTGTTGATCTCCGTTCTAATCGCATGACCCACATCGCCCCGTACCGCTTCGCGTTAGAGTCATCCACTGACATGCGGGGCCCGCTTTTCAGTCGCCCTCTACGTCGTGGAGCGCCATTGGGCCGGCCCGTTTAGTTTCCCGCCTTAGCCCGCAGATTCAAATAAAGAATTTTCTTTTTAGACTTAAACTCAATTATGTCCACTAGTTTAAAGATCAATTCAGAGAGTTCAACCGAACCAAAATTCATGATTCAAATTTTGTTAGAAAGATAATTAAAATATCTATCAAGGCCGTTGGATTTAAATCGATTGGATTTATAGCTCACATATAGTAAAAATAACAAAACAAAGACTTTTCTACATTGAAACATTTTTCAAAAATCAACCATAATAGATTTTGAGTTGATTCCAACTCTCAAAAATCATATTTGATAATACCTATCTGAATATGTAATAATATCATGGTTGCTTGCAGTGACTTTGGACTAGTACCAAAATAATGCTATATAGGCATTTCTAGTCACTTTAAATCATTTAAATATTAAACTTAGACTTATTGAAATATGATCAAACATTGAAATCACATTCCCATGCATTATAATATGTGGTGATGACATGTGTTAACATGATCCCATATTTTAACTGGAGAATATTAAATCTTAATGAATTTCAGTGAGTAGAAATTACTTTTCTCAAATAAAATAAATGAAACTAGTTCATTAAATCTTGTGATGAATGTGATGATACTAGATCATCAAGTGTATGCCTTAGTGTGCTAAATAGACTAGTTAAGTATTGTTTGGTGATTGTGTATCCCGTATGTATTTATAGACGATAGTACCGACCAAGTCTACGAAGAGGAGGAGTTCTACCCCGAGGAAGACGAGGAGAATTTCAACCACTGCAACAACCAAGGCAAGCTATCATTGGCAAGCTATTGTTATCAAGTTAGAACTAAGCAAGTTAACACTTTCCCCCTTAACTTCAGCAAATGCTTTAGACATGCTTTGGTTATACCTTTGATTTTAACCATCCCAAGTTTTACTTGCAAGCTCTACTTTCTTTTACTTTACCAAAGCTCCTTAATTTTATTTATAGCTAGCCTAAAGAGTATAAAACTAGTACTGTCTAGTTAGACTTAGATGTCATTCTATGGCATGAGATTGAAGATTAGCATCCCACCTTAGTGAACACTCTTAACTTAGTAGCTAGTGCTAAGCATAAAACTTGATCACTTTAGATGGGAATACTTGGTGAAAATGCTTATGAAAACCTTGGAATGATGAGTCATTCTATTGAGATGTTTTGACATGTGTTGAGAAACACAAATGGTTTATGATGATGAAAATGTTGAGGCATGAGCTTTACCCTGTTATAAAAACTGATTGTTGGGTTTGGATGCGATACCATTCCAAATTTACCGTACAACCACAATACCTGAATTGAGTAGGGCTTAGCCGGAAGTTTATATGCATTAGTGTGGGTTCCCTCATGGAAGAGGTTTGAGCCGAGGCTACCTCTTGATGTTGTCCACCTATGTAGTGCCCAAGATGGCAGATGGCCATGGCTGGGAGGCCAAGCTCATAGGAGAGGTGCTTATACTAGAGTGTGTAAAGGAAAGGTTATGATCGATTATCCGCATACTAAGTATGATGATTCAGGGTTATCCCTGACAGATATATCGAATTTTGTGGTGAAAGTGTACCACCTCTGCAGAGTGTCAAACTATTCAAATAGCCGCGTCCGCGGTCATGGACAGTTGGAGTGGCCATACTGTTCCATCATCAGATGTTTTCAAAATGACTTGTGAAATGAATGATGACTTTGACTTGACCATAACAGGGTTGTGACTATGAAAACTAAGTTCCGACTTAGGTGATTTAGAACATTATTTTATCTTTCTTTGTTTCCGAACTCAGCTTAGGTTTCAAACTTAGCTTTGCAAATAAGCTTAGAACTTAGCATTCCTACTAGAACTACTTTACTTGTTAGTGATAGATTGCGAGTACTTAAAGAGTACTCATGGCTTTGTCCCTGGCTATTCCTGTGGCCAGACTATGAGGAGGACTACCAAGAGGAAGGACATCAGGATGGCTACGACAACTAGGATCATTTCCCATCGTCAGCATTGCCTGTGACCCTGAAGATGGACCACACCGCTACGCTTATTATTATTCCGCTGCTTGATTTGTATTAAGACTGGATCATGAGATCCTTTATTTTTTGTAAGACCTTATTATGGTTTGTAATGGATGATGTACTATGCTATCCAATCTATTATGTCTCGGAAAAATGGTAATCCTAGGATTGCGATGTATGGCATAATAGGCATCTAGGATTAAAAATCCGGGTGTTGACAACCGCACTCTAACTGATTTGGTTAACACCATGTTAGATACATCGGGTATCTCCAAGGAATGGTGGGGGGAGGCGCTAATGACTGCGTGTCATGTCCTAAGCCGTGTTCCCATAAAGGATAAAATCATGACTCCATGTGAGGAATTGGAGAAGAAAAGGCTTAAACTCTCTTACTTATGAACTTGGGGGTGTTTGGCGAAAGTCAATATTCCAATACCCATGAAGCGAAAGCTTGGACCAAAAACCGCGGATTGTGTTTTTCTGGTATATGATTTTCATAGCATTGGCTATAGATTTTTTATAGTAAAATATGAGGTATCCGACATGCATGTTGGTACGATTATGGAGTCGAATGATGCGACTTTCTTTGAGGACATCTTTCGCATGAAAGGTATGTCTAGCTCATCAAATCAGGAGATGACTAGTTCATCTAGTCAGGAATTTGTTATTATTCCTGAACCCACTATGCCGATAGAACA
Organism: Avena eriantha; assembly: GCA_910589775.1. NCBI lineage: Eukaryota > Viridiplantae > Streptophyta > Magnoliopsida > Poales > Poaceae > Avena > Avena eriantha. The sequence goes on along the minus strand of OU342741.1, from coordinate 481,269,008 downwards.
CTATGATGATCCTGTGGAGGAAGACAATGAAGCTCCTAAAAGGAGCAAGAGACAAAGTACTGCAAAGTCATTTGTTGATGATTTCATTGTGTACCTTGTGGATAATACTCCCACTTCTATTTTAGAAGCCTATGCATCTCAAGATGCTGACTACTGGAAAGAAGTTGTTCATAACGAGATGGATTCCATCTTAGCTAATGGAACTTGGGAGGTCACTGATTGTCCTTATGGGTGCAAGCTTGTAGGATGTAAGTGGGTATTCAAGAAAAAGCTTAGACCTTATGGTACTATTGAAAAGTACAAGTCACGTCTTGTGGCCAAGGGTTATACCTAGAAAGAAGGTGAAGACTTCTTAGATACCTACTCACCTATAGCCAGATTGACCACTATTCGAGTATTACTATCCTTGGCTGCCTCACATGGTCTTCTCGTTCATCAAATGGATGTTAAGACATCTTTTATAAATGGAGAGCTAGATGAGGAAATTTATATGGAGCAGCCTGATGGATTTGTAGTAGATGGTCAAGAAGTAAAGGTGTGTAAGTTAGTGAAGTCTCTATATTGTCTTAAGCAAGGTCCTAAGAAGTGGCATGAGAAGTTTGAAAGAACTTTAACCGCTGAAGGCTTTGTTGTAAACGAAGCTGATAAGTGTGTGTACTATCACCATGGTGGGGGCAAGGGAGTTATTATGTGTCTCTATGTCGATGATATATTGATATTCGGGACCAACCTAGTTGTTATTGAGGAGGTCAAAGAGTTCCTATCTCACTGCTTTGAGATGAAGGACTTGGGAGTGGCTGATGTAATCTTAAAAATCAAGCTACTAAAGGATGACAATGGTGGAAAAGATATTGAGTCGCTTTGTGTATAGCGACTGCAAGTCTTCTGCAACGCCTTATGATCCGAGTGTGCTACTTCGAAAGAATCGAAGGAATGCTAAAGATCACTTGAGATACTCTCAAATTATTGGCTCGCTCATGTATTTAGCCAGCGCTATGAGGCCTAACATCTCCTTTGCTATAAGCAAACTGAGTTGATTTGTGTCAAATCCTGGAGATGATCATTGGCATGCTCTTGAGAGAGTTTTGAGCTATTTGAAAGGCACTGCGAGTTATAGTATTCACTATACTGGGTGTCCACGGGTACTTGAGGGTTATAGTGATTCAAACTAGATATCTGATGCTGATGAGTTTAAGGCCACACGTGATTATTTGTTTATACTTGGTGGTGGCGCTTTTTCCTGGAAGTCTTGCAAGCAGACCATCTTAACAAGGTCAACTATGGAAGCAAAACTCACATCATTAGACACAACCATTGTTGAAGCAGAGTGGCTTCGTGAGCTCTTGATGGACTTACCTGTGGTTGAAAAACTAATACCCGCCATCTTGATGAACTGTGACAATCAAACTGTGGTCGTCAAAGTAAACAGTTCTAAGGATAATATGAAGTCAGCAAGGCATGTGAAGAGGAGATTGAAATCTGTCAGGAACCTGAGAAACTCCGGAGTTATTGTGTTGGATTAGAACTTGGTAGATCCCTTCACAAAGGTCTTATCACGTAATGTGATAGATAATGCATCCAGGGAGATGGGTTTGAGACCCACACAATGAGTTGTCGTAGTGGTAACCCACTCTATGTGATCGGAGATCCCGTGAATTAGAGTTGGGAGACAAGCTATTGATCAGCTGAGAGAAGAGTATGCCCATATTATATTTACATCTCCATGAAGATGCAATACTCTCTTATTTTGCATGGCAGGTTGATATTTATCTTAACCTGTTCTAAGTGGCTTTTCTAAGCAGAGATGTTGTCCTGCAGAACATCTATTGAGGAACACACCTATATGAGTCTGAGTATTAAATGTCGCAGTCCGTGAGAGTTGGCTGCTCTCTAATAAACTCATGAAAGGCCCTGGAGTATGATGCATAAGCTCCAAACCGTGGGGAAGCTCTGCGGCAGCCCTATATCGGTCTAGATTTTGTGTGAAACTAGTGTGCAGAAAACTTGTAGTTCAATGCATAGTCCACTATTCAAGTTGCTAGCTAGTGTCGCATAAAGTTTAACGTGGAATTTCAACTTAACAGTCTCCACTACACATCGGTATATAAAACAATATTCTGGAATAGAAGTGAGGTGATGTGCTAATGAGACTTTGTGGGGGATTGTTGGAATTTGATGAGTATTGGGTTGTTGTCCCATTAGACAAATTATGAAATTCTCTTTGGCCCATTTGTGCATGGAAGCATATGACTGTGTGCTAGTGGTGCTAAAGTTTAGTCCCATATTGCTAGTTGAGTAATAGTTACACCTCCATATATACTAGGCTGTTCCACCACTCACTAAGGTGTGAGAAGAAGAGCAGCTCTCGCGCACTCCTCCTCCGACACCGCCCGCCTCGCCTCGTCACGACACGCGCGCGCTGTGGGTTGCGGGAATCTCTCCGAGCCGAGCTTTATTTTTTCTAGTCTGGAAAATTAATCATAGATTAATTATGAGTTATTAATGGACAGGTTAATTAGTCAACTGTTTTCAGTATTTATAGGACGTGGGCTGTTACTGACTCGGATGTGCCACGATCTCCTTGACCTACTCTATATAAGTGTCGGAGCTAAACCTAATTAGCACCGCTTACCACACACGTCTCCTTCCAGTCTATTGCGCCACCGCCTTCGTCTTCCCCATCCCGGCTTGCGGTGTGCACCGTAGATCGGGATAGTAGGCCTCCGGAACCCCGCCTCTTGTGAACCTGTACGGGTGAGGGGCGATCCGGTTGTTGGGGAGTGCTTTCGCGCGACTACTAACGCCATCACGGACGACTCCTTCCCTGACGAAGACTTCTTCCTAGACATCACTAGCCTCTACATCGACGATATGGCCGACAACGCTGCTGCCACCGCTACAGCTATTGCTGCTGCTACCGCCACGGCTGCTGCTGCCACCGTTACACCGTATGTGATCCTGAACTATCTCTTTGAGATTATGCTAGAGTTCTTTATTCTAGCGATTAATGTAGATGTCTTAGGTTTACCTTATTTCAATGTAATCTATTCATCTATTTTGTTAATCTGCATGATTAGTTTTGGTGTTGTTTGTATAATCATGTTTTACTAGTTTATTATTCAGATTAAATCATATGGATGATTTCTTATATTTTCAACAGATGTCAACCTCACAATACACACGGGGGAGGCAGCAGCCTCTAGCCACTTTGACCGCACCGCCTTCACAAACCCAAGATTTTGAAGCCAAAAGGTCTCAGAGTGGAAATGGTCCAGTCTCAATGGCATACCTCTTCCCGAGGATATGAGGAGGAGAGTATGATCGAAGCCAATCCTGGTCACCGCCCTCAGGGAACACAAAGGGAAAGCCAATTCCCACTCCACCGACATCAAGACAGGACCTAGAACACTGTGAACATGGTCGAGTTGCTTGTTGGTCCACGTATAGCTAGCGCCCACCCCCCACAATCTCTCTAAGAGCGAGATCGGCGATGTAGTCGTTAAACATGCACATCCTTGGGAGGTCCACGTTAGCTCAGCTCTTGTCGTCAGCGGACCGGATCAGGTTGAAGTCCCCATCCATGATCACTGGGATATCAGTTCGTTCCACTTTCGACTTTAGCTCCCGCAAGAACTCAGCGGACCTCCTATGGTCCACGTGGCCATAGACAATGATCACCTCCCATTTGCGGTGAGATTGTCTATATGGGAGTGCCATGCTCACGAAGAATTCCCTGGGTCCATATCATCTACCTCAAAGGTATCCTCCTTCACACAGAGGAGGATTCCTCTCGAGTGGCCATTGGCCGGCAGCCAGGACCAGATGAATTTACAACGGCTCAATCCTTCTAACTCAGCAATGGAGAAGTCCTGGCGAATCGTCTCTTGAAGGCCGACACTATCCGACTCTTATTGTTGTAGGTACCCTTTGATCTGTGTATGGCAGCCCTCATGCCCCCTGATATTCCAAATGAATGCTTGGGTGGCCCGGAGGATGTTCATTTAGGACGAATCAGCTTGGGGGCAAATTGGGGGTAGAACGGGCACAACTAGGGGACTGGCGTTTTGATCTTGCTTTAGGGGGTATCCCACGTGGCCTCCCTGTAGGGGGTGTCCTATGGGTGACCGCCCTATCATCAGGCGCTGGAGGTGGATCCCTGCAAGATCTAGGCTTAGATGGCCTCGATTCAGCAAGGATCAGGGCTTGTTCCCGCTCCCGTGCATCCCGTGCACGGGCCGTCGTGATCGCTCCCTCATACCCCTCCCATGCCTTAACGGCAGCGATCTGTGAAACACGGGTACCCTTCTTTCCTGGGAAGACGACCCCGTCATCTCACAAATTGCAAATCCAGTTACAAATTTAGGAATCATATATGCTTGGCATTTATCAAGTGTAGAAATATATAGCCATCCCGCCATCGGATTCCACCTCGGAACCTAAGTTTTGGGCACCTTTACTATTAGGCATGAATGGGATCGAGGGACACCTGTTTGTTGCATGAAAGAGATTCCGTTGCACATTAGACGGTAATGAGGAAGAGAGTACAAATTGTTCTCTCTACCATCTATAAATAGACTTTGTTTCCACCACTCTCATGGAAAGCCACACTGTTATTCTCGCTGCCAAAGCGCTTTTATCAAGACCAGGACCATCCATGACAACTTCTTGTACGTCAGGAACACTGCCCGCAAGCTCCACCGTGCCAAGACCCCAACCCTCCTTATTACGCTTGATATCGCCAAGGCTTTTGACACTATCCGCTGGGACTATATACTTGAACTCATGCAATGCCTTAGTTTCCCCCGAGATGGCGAGCTCTTATGGTCACCTTATTCTCCTCGGCTTCCTCATGGGTCATCCTCAATGGCATCCCCGAGGAAGATATCATCCACTGTCGTGGCTTTAGACAAGGAGATCCTCTATCGCCCTTGCTTTTCGACATTGCCATCGACCCGCTACAACACATTTTGGAAAGGGATACTTCCTTCGGTCTGCTTCTTGGAATGCCTAGAGGACTTCCGGGACCCTGCACCTCCATGTATGCAGACGGTGCCACCATCTTCTTGGTCCCAAACAAGTGTGATGTGACCAACCTGGCCAGCATTCTTCAGATTTTCGGGATGGTCACTGGGATGATTACCAACATGGGAAAGAGCTCCATTGTCCGGATACACTGACATCATCTAGTTCCCTCTCAAGTATCTTAGTCTTTCCCTGTCGCTCGACAGACTCAGAAAGGCTGATCTCCAGCCCTACATCGACAAGGCGGCCACGCGGTTGAATCCCTTGAAAGGCAGATTCCTCAGTCGGGTCGGATGTTGTGCCTATGTAAAATCGTTCTTATCTTCCATGCTGATTTTACTCCTTACGGCCATCAAGGCGGATAAGGGCATTCTAAAGACCTTTGCCAAGATCAGTCGGGGAATGCTATGGGCCTGCAAGGAATCTATGAGTGGGGAAAATGCAAGGTTAACTAGCAGAAGGTCTGTCGACCCAAGGAGCTTGGCGGGCTAGGAATCCTTTACTTGGAAAAATTCTCTCGTGCTCTAAGACTCCATTAGTTATGGTATGAGTGGAAGGCCCTAGAAAAACCTTGGGTTTGGTCTGAAACCCCCAATGATGCTTCCGATCGTCAGCTTTTCAATGCGGCCACTAGAGTGACCATTGGCGACGGTAGAAAGGCCTCCTTCTGGTCCTTCTCTTGGCTCAACGGTTCACCCCCTAAACACCTTGTGCCTCTGATTTTTAAAGCTTCCAGAAGGAAAAACCGGATTGTCTAGGATGCTCTCAATGGCCAAAACTAGATCACCGATCTTGTGGTGGATTCCTTCACCGCCGATCACATTGCTCAGTACGTTCAACTGTGGGATTTCCTTTCGGATTTCCAGCTGTCCCCGGGTATTGAAGAATCCATCATTTGGAACCTCTCGCCTAATGGCTGCTACTCGGCTAGTTCCGCCTACAAGGCGCAATTCATGGCCTCTCTTTCGTGCTCCTTTGGATCGATCATTTGGAAGACCTGGGCCCCGCCCCGTTTAGAACCTTCTTTGGACCATCGACCGCCTGGCCAAGCGCGGATGTCCCCACACCCCTTCTTGTCAGCTCTGCAGGTGCACCCCAGAAACATCTCGACACATCCTTTTCGAATGTGGCTACTCCAGGAGGATTTGGTCGGCCGCAGCTAGCTGGCTCTCTTGTCCGGATCTGCTACTCAATATGGGGGCCAACCGGCCTAAGGTTCTCGAATAATGGCATGCTACTGCCAGATCGCCCTCCTCCTCCCCTAAAGGCCTTAAAACAGCAATTATGCTCATCGCCTCTGAGATTTGGAAGGAAAGGAACAAGGAGTCTTCAATGGCAAGTCTTCCTTGCCTTCAGAGGACATGCGTAAGATCAAAGAGGGAGGGAAATCCTGGGTACTAGCTGGGGCTAAAAACCTTGCCGAGCTTATGGGTTGAGTTGTCTTTTGGGGGCTTGTCCCTCTTTGTTTTTCCTTTTTGTTTGTCCTAGGCCAACCATGTTTGCTCCTTCTATATTAATATAACGGCAAAACTTTTGTCTCATTTAAAAAAATAAATATAGCAATGGCATCCAGCAGCTGCGCCGTACTCAAAACCAACTTCAGTGGGGCGAGTATCTTTAACTACTCCCTCCGTCCCAAAATAAGTTACTTAGGTTTGTTTAGATTCAGATGTATCTAGACAGATTCGGATGTATCTAGATACGTTTTAATATATAGATACATACAAATCTAGACAAAACCAAGCCACTTATTTTGGGACGGAGAATACTACACTTGGTCAAAGCCAGGCATGTATACTATATATTGAGGTATACAGTATGTATCTGGGTCAACTATCATGCATGGGGTTGATAGATCTACGTGGGGATGGATCGAGGACGGTGCAGCGTGCTTGCAAGGGACCAGATCGATTATTCGAAGGGCTTTTAGAATTGCTACTCCCAGTTATCTGGTGCCTGGCATGCATTCATATGCGCGAGAACTGCCCCACTAGCTTTGCTTGGAAACATGAAAAGTCGGTCCTCTTTTCGTGTAGTAGAGGAGTTTCTTATTGAGTACAGTATGTAACTGGATCGAGGCGCGTCTTTGTCGTCTAGCTAGGTGCTGCACGTACTCGGAGTGTCCCTCTGCTGTTTTCGTAAGTTCGGGGGAGAGGAAGGACACCGAAAAGAAAAGTTAAAAAAAATGTATTAGTACTGCTCTCTCCATTTCAAAATTTAATACTATGTTTTAAGCATTTTATAAAACATATTTATCTAGAATAAAATAAATGAATTTACACACTGTCGAGAAAGTGCTATATTTTGCACATGCTATTCCTCCTCGGAATCCCAGTTTTGGGTACCTTCAGTATGACTAGTCATAGTGGGAGTAACCTGGGTAGTAATATAGTCCTATAAGTATTGATAACTAAGTATTTAGATAACATAACATGTAATTAAATGATTAGAGAGAGAGAGTCTTGTGATAACTAGCTATATTACCATAACATCACACTTTTCAAGATAAAATGAGTTTACATCACAATAAATGAGGCTTTACATGATACCACATTTATGTTATTTTACACTATGAAGATAGTAACTTAGACTAATAATGTATGCATATTACTACTCTACCCCACTATGACCAGCCTATCAGACATGAATGGAATCGAGGGACACATGTTCATTGCACGCTGGAAGGTGAGAAAGAAACACTAGTAGAAAAGCCCCCCTTGGGTCCGGGTTCATAAGGGCTATTGGTCCCGGTTCTTTAACCGGGATCAATCACTCGAGATCAATGCTGGTCCCGGTTGTTCTGGCATGAACCGGGACTAATGGGTCTCCACGTGGTCCGCTGTCGCGTGCGCTTGCAGTAGGACCTTTGGTCCCGGTTCGTGGCATGAACCGGGATCGAAGGTCTTTTCTATTTTATCTTTTTTGAATTTTTTTCCAATTTTTTTTGAATCTATGAATATGTGGACCGCTTAATCTCTCACCCAAGGCCTCTCAATCACACTTAGTTTTTGGTCAAATTCCAATCTTTAGTTAAACTTCCCGGTTGGTCACCCATTCCCACACTACTCCACTCCTAACACGCTTAACATCTTGGTTCCTTCCCATCCCCCTTCCTATATACCACTTGTAACCTTATGTCTATACTATGCTATTAATGATATTAACCCATGCATCTTGTGAGTCACACATTCTTATAATTTGAGTTATAAACATGATTTTAATGTACAAAAATGACTAGGTAATACTACCTCCGTCCAAAGGTTTAGGCATATAATGTTTTTCAAAAGTCAAATCAACTAACGTTTGACCAAGTTTTTAGAGAAAAATATTAATATTTACACTACGTAATCCATACCCTTATATACATCATGAAACATATTTTCACATGTTATCTATATAATATAATAGTTCTTAATAGAATTTTCTAAAAGTTTAGTCAAACTTTACATGGCTTGACTTTTTAAAATAATTATATGCCTTAAGCCTTGGGATGGAGGGAGTATTAATATTGAATAAATATAGAAATAAAATATGGTTTATTATTATTTTTGCATAATATGACATAATTCATATCTTTAAATCCATAAAAATATGTCCAACATTATCAGAAAAATGTGTGGAATCCAAATATGTCATGTTTTTATTTTTTTGAATTTCTTAAAAAAATTAAAAATCTGAATTTTGACTCTTTTGGAGTTTTAAAAATCTAAAAAAATTGCAAATGGCTGAAGGCTGTTGGCATCGGTATCGTAATTTTTTGCCGATAATTCTGATATATTATACGATTTTTTCTGACATCGTATGCACAAACGGCGGCAATCTGAAATTTTTATAACGTTTTCTTGCAAATAAGTCGAAATTCAAGTTTGTTAATTTTCATAACAACACTAAATACAACTACAGTTGAAAGGATTTTATGTTTTGAACTTTTTACAATTTTCTGTGACTTGTTTTGAAACTAGAAGGCGATTCAGGAGGATGTGGATTTTCTCCTGCCGTGGCAGAGCAGGCGGCAGAGAATTTTCGATTTTTTTATCCCGGTTTATGTCCCGAACAGGGACTAAAGAGAGACCCTTTAGTCCCGGTTTGTGGTATGAATTGGGATCAATGCTCCGCTGACCATTGGTCCCGGTTCATGCCATGAACCGGGACCAATACCCCGAAATGAACCGGGACCGATTTGTCATTCGAACCGCGATGAATGGCTTTGGGGGCTGGACCAAAGGCCCTTTTCTAATAGTGAAAGTACTTCCTTTGTTCGAGATTACCGACTTTACTTTGTACTTCCTCTGTTTCAAAATATAATATATTTTAGCTTTGTGAAAGAAGTGTATCTAGAACCCTTTAGTATATACGTTTACTCCGACCAAACCTATATGAACGCTCACACTAAAAAGGACAAAACTAAAACATCATAAGCATGTAGAGGGAGTACAAACTATACTCTCCTGCTTCGGATCCCCGCCTATAAAGAGACCTCGTTTCCATTCTCATCAGACATTCAAGCTAGCTAGCAGCTGCGACCTTAAGTGCCTCTTGACAGCAATGGCATCCAGCAGCAGCGCCGTGCTCAAGATGACGGTCCTGTTCATCGTCGTCGGGCAGCTGCTGGTCGCTACACCGTCGGCGGCGATCTGCGTGCCAGGGAACTGCCCCATCTGCGTCCCTGGCGCCTGCCCCTTCTGCGTTCCCGGCTTCGACAACTGCGTGATCTGCGTCCAGTTCTGCTTCTGCGACTGCAACCTGGACACCTCCGTGTGCTCCGGGGTCTGCTACCACAATTGCATGCTCAAGCCGCCGCCGATGCCGCTGAACTAGAATAGAACCACCAGCTAGCGCGTTCGTGCGTGCTTGCACGTGTGCGTTCCATCTCGTATGATCTGTGTTGTTGTAGTATCTCTTTTCCGTTTTTGTCTTCGTTGTTGCTTTTCGTTCCACTTCTGCGGCTAGCTAGCTGCTGCATTCGAATAAGGGGTCGATATATATATCTGCATCTGCCAGCTCTACCTTAGATCGATAGCATTCTGGGTAGTAGGTGCATGCGTATATGCGATTATCTGCCATGTTGTTTCCGTCACGTCGTCAAACAGTTTAATATCGGAAATGGTGATCTTTGCACATTCAGTTTCAGGCATATCATCCGTGCCAATTCATGCAGCGGCGGACGCAGGATTTAGGCATGACCAAGGCTAAACCTCGATGCCCTACAACTTCGGGAAATATTCATTTTTTTTAAAAAACTTGTGTATCAACGTAGAATGTTCAGATGTATATGTAAAATCTTTGTTCAATTTCTTTTTATATTTTATATTTTATTTTTATGCATTTTTTATAATAGGTTCATTTGCACCCGTGTGCCAAAACACCACCTCCCTTAGAGCATCTCTAACCCATCCCCAAAACAGCTATAGAGGAGAAAATATACTCCTCTAACGGCCAACTGCACCGAACTGATCTCGTATCGGCGTTTAGATGAGAATTTTTTAGGAGCCACAGTTTTTGACTCGCATATATACGCGGCCGCGAGGTCGACTCCTATAACTTTACTCCCTCCCCGTCGCCGGCTAGCTGCCCTCCCCGCCGCCGACCAACTTTCCCTCCCTATCACTGACTGCCGGATCCGGCCTCCGCCGATGCCTAGAAGGATGCCCCGACCCTCTGAACTTCTCCGGATAGCCAACGCCGCCGGAATCGGCAGGCACAAGCTACTTTCCTCGGCCGCAAATCGGCCGCGGACTTCGCTAGATTCGATGCATCGCGACCAGGATTCGCAGAGATACGACCGGATCCGCACCTCCCGTGTGTCTTTGTCCACTAGCCGCCAGCGCAACTCCCTTGCCGAGCTCGCGGGAGCGCCGCCGCGAGCACCCGCACACCGAAATTTGCTCCGGCACCGACACCCGCACCTGCCCAGGCGCCAGCCCTTACGCCCGCACTGGAACCTTCCCATCCCGGTGCCGCCGGAACATGGTGTGGGTTCACTTTGGTATATCCAAAGTGAAGAAGAAAAAAGCTACATGGTCGGAGGAGGACAAGGATAATGTTTTGTATTTCACGTGTCATCATCAAACAATTATTGGATCCGACCAACCATTCTAACAATTTTGGAAAGAAATGCATGCCAATTTTAATCAAAAAACTAGTGGAGATGCTAGATCATTAGTATCGATTATGAATAGGTGGACCTTGCTTGTAAAGCACTCCAATGCGGCTGACTAGAATCTATGATTATGAATAGGTGGAACATGGTAGTATGAATTAGGATGATGCTATCACTTTGCTAGTAATGCACTGCAACACGACTAAATAATGGCGTTTAAGTGTGATTTTAGAAAATTAGGATGATGTTATCACTTTGTATGACTAATTTATCGATATTTATGAATTAGGAATCTTTATGTGGTATGTTTTCATGTAACCATGTGCTTAAGTTTGCAAATTTTGTTCAAAAATATTTTTACTCCTCCTAATTATTAGGGATCGGATCCGCGACGCAAAATTTAGAGGACTATATTTGATCCTCTAAAGGATAGGGGGCCTTTTAGTTCTCTAAATTTTTGGGTATAGGTTAGAAATGCTCTTACAATGCTTAAACAGACAACATAATAAGAAAGGCAAACAATAATAGCTTGCATGATGATTACATAGTGAGATTTACATTTGAGTACATAAATAAGGAAGACACTAGCAGAGTGTCCGTGCAATTGCTACGGTACTTTAGTTTCTTTTCCCATGTATACAAACATAATATAGGTTAAAATTCAGGTGTATGATTTTTGTTCGGACCAAATGACCGCTAGTTTTACAGCTCTCCTCACTTTCAGGGCTATCTTGACCTTCTAGATATGTTTGAAAGGAAATATTATACCAGTCCTCAGCTAAAGATAAAGAATCTTGAAAGTGAACTTCCTAGAGTTACCAATTCTCCGTAACACTCTATCCTTTTCACCATTCAGCTGCACACTACATGCCAAGATCTTCAAATTTTCCTATTGTGTGGCTATCTCACTCTAAAGCGGCCTTCTCAACCAGATACATCCCCATCCTTTATCCTTAACCTTCCATGCATTGGAATTTCAGGCATTTCTGTGTTGGACCTTTGCCCATAACTAATTAAATTATAAAATTCTCTTTGGCCCATTATGTGCGGCATCACTAGTGGAATTAAAGTTTAGTTCCACATTTCTAGTTGAGAGGAGGTTGCACCACCTTATATAGGAGGCCCACGTCTCATCACGACGCATCACGCCGTGGGTTGCGGGAATGAGCTGAGTCGGGCTCATGTTTATATGTCACAGATTCATCTACTCTATTAGTATGCATGCTTAGTTTACTTACTGTTTTATTAGGCATGCTTTATTGCTTAATTTGGATTATATCATATGAATTGTTGCTTATATTTTCAACAATCCAAAAACCTGATTATAGGCGACTAAATTCTACTGGAATAGCGGCGACTACAAAGCCACCTCTCTTCGATGGTATCCATTATAAGAGATGGCACACGAGGGTAGTTCTCTAGTTTCAAAACCTGAACTGCTATAACGCAACTCTTGGCAAACCTAAGGGAGAGATTTCTCCTGAGCAAGAGGAAGCTTTTAAGAAAGCTGATACCATGTTAATGGCGGCTATCTTCAGTGTTCTTGAGGACAACATTGTTGACCTGCATATGTCATTTGATAATGGCAAGGTCGTGTAAATGCGCTGGATGCCAAGTTTGGGGTCTCGAACGCTAGCACTGATTTGTATGTCATGGAGCAATTCTATGACTACAAGATAGTTTATGAGCACTCCATCATTGACAAAGATCATGATATACAATAACTTGCCAAAGAACTTGATTAGTTCAAGTGTGTGTTACTGGACAAGTTTATTGCCGGAGCCATCATTGCTAAGCTTCCTCCCACATGGAGGAATTTTGTTATTTCTCTGAAACATAAGAGAAAAGAGTTTTCCGTTACGGATCTCATCAGGTCTCTTCTTGTGGAAGAGAAGGCGAGAGAAAAAGACACACATGCTCGAGGTTCTAAGGGAGGTTCTAAGGGAGGTTCTAGTGCCAATTTGATATAGAAAAGCTTTCCGTCCCACAAGTTCAAGAATAAGAACAAATCTGAAGAAAAAGGCAGGTTCGATGGGAAGAATAAGGCCACTCACTCAACCAACTTCAATAAGAAGGATGCTAAGAAGGAAAGATCTTGCCACATTTGTGGTGATCCTGATCATTGGGCACTTAGTTGCCCGAATCGCTTTGATAAGCGTCAGCATGGAAACAATAGTAAGACCATAAATTTTGTTATTCCAGATAATGAGATGGAGGGCGCTTGGTACAGTACTGTCCCTAATATCCTTTCAATATATCATTCCCATGAATGGTGGATAGATTCGGGTGCGAATACACATATACGTTCTGATATTTCCATGTTTTCTCTTATCATGTCGCAAGGATTTCTTTCGTGTTGATTGGAAATGGCTCACGTGTTTATGTTCATGTTTTTGGTATAGCAAATCTGAAGTTTACTTCGGGGAAGACCGTACAGTTGAAGAATGTACAACATGCTCCCTCCATTAATAATAATCTCATCAGTACATCGCTTTTATGTCGATATGGTTTTAAGTTGGTCTTTGAGTCCAATAAAGTTATAATTTTTAAGTATGTACAATTTGTTGAAAAGGGCTAGAGTGTAGAGGTCTGATCTGCCTATCTTTATCAGACTTATGTACCAAAGTTATTAATAATCTTTGCAATGATTATGAGTCCAATATTTGGTAGTCACGACTTTGTCATATTAACATTGGTTGCATGACACGGCTAGCAAATATGAGTTTAGTTCCTAAATTCACTTTTGTCAAAGGTTCTTTGTGGCCACTCTCTTGTGGGAGAGCTCCAGGATGCAGACCTCGAGCCACCAGTTGATCTTGTCAAGGTGCAAGGTAGACTCCCCCTTATCCATGTCTGTCACAAAGGAGATGAGGATGGCTTCGTTCAACTGATCCGGTGATGCTTCCTTCGTCAAATCATCATGTTCAAAGTCAAAGAACTTACCCACGTTGGGATCCTGCTCAAGGTCGACCTCCTCCTCCTCGTTAGTGGGAGGATGCGTTGACACCGGAAGGTGCGTGCCTGGGGGGACTATGGACCAACTCATAGTGTCGTGGAAATGGCCACGACAGTCGCTGCCATAGGCGGCGATTGAGAGTTTCGTGAGGAAGAGTTGGCGGCCATCTGCGGTGCGAGATGGGGGCAGGTGCACAAGGGTTTACCCAGGTTCGGCCCCTCGGAGGGTAAAGACCTACTCCTGCTAGGTTAGATTATGAGAGAGCGAGTTACAAGGGTGGCAAGCTCGGCGGCTGGGCCGCGAGTCGCTTGAGGGGGTGTATGATGGAACATGAGTCTCTACTGTACCCTAGGGAGGTTTATATATGAAGCACCTCCCAGGGTTTACAAGTTGCCCCCGAACAAGATAAGGATCCGGGAGCCTTTGACCTAATCCGACTGGTCCTCTGCTACACTCCTGGGCTTCTAGTCGCCAGTCGATGGGCCTCTTCCTTCCCCGAAGCCCAGTCGCTGTCCTTCAGGCATACTCGCGGGCCTTCTAGCCCACTCGAAACCCACTGCTGAGCATACCCCCTTAGGCATATCTGAAGGGTCACGGGTAGGCTACACTAGCGTAAAATCAAAAATTTCTACCGCGTCAACCAGGAATACTATTGTCATAGATCACGGGATTACCGCTAGACGCGCAGGTGCGGAACTCGATGAAGCACGTTGTGGCAGTGTAGATGTTCTACGTCTCCTCCTCGTCCTCGTCCCACGAACAGCTCCCCTTTGCGCGGCTCGTCCAAGTGCTACAGATGCAGCACCTCCGAGGTATCCACATGTCCGGAGTGGAAGTCGTCACACGCCAGACTGCTAGGTCTGCGCGTGCAACACAGGCGGAAGAGGAGTGGCGGCTGGGTGGAATGCTCTCACTTTTTCAGCTCGCCTCACTCCCTCTTATATAGGCATCCCTGGTGGGCTTCTACATTAGCAGCCCATTAGCAGCCTAAGCCTGGTCTAATTCGGATCCAATCCTCATTAGGCTTCCAGCCCCTAAAGTGTGTGACCCTATAGGTTCATACACGTATAGACATGACGCGAGTACACTTACTCCGTCAATAGTTGGTAGCGGCCTCTAGCAAGACGTGCCAACTCCTAAACGCATATAAAGATCATTCGGACGAACCATCACAAGGTTGAGTACATGTCTTTCCCTTTGCCTCACGATATTTGGTCTAGCTCTAAGCTGACCTCTCTTTATCGATACTGTGATTCAGAATCCCTTTACTAGGTTAACTCTTAACCATATGTAGCACGGCCATGCATTTCTGGATCCGATCACTCGAGGGGCCCAGAGATATCTCTCTCAAGTAGAGAGGGGCAAATCCCATCTTGATTGACCGATGCCTTGCAGCATGTATCAGGACAAACCCGAAAGCTACCTTTATAACTACCCAGTTACGGAGTAGTGTTTGATAGCCCCAAAGTAGGTCGATCCACATCTCAAGTACATGCGACAATCTCAGGTCTAAGGACAAAACGTACACGATGTGTAGAGAGAGCTGCAAGTATTATTGCTAGTCTCATGTTGGGTCAGTCCAACCCCATGTTCATAACATGTGTCCACATCATTGGTTTGACATCTCCATGTCAATGACTTGCGAAACATAGTCATTAACCAATCGATGTGCTAGTCTAATATTCACGTGTGTCCTCGCATGAACTCCGACTAGGGACAATTATTAGATAACCATACAAGTAAAGAGTTTCACAAACAATTCACATAATTGCCAATCAATACAAGTTGCCTGGTATATGGATATTCAAGGAACATTATAATAACTCATGGATACATATGAAATACAATCATCTCTATGATTGCCTCTAGGGCATATTTCCTTCAGTCTCCCACTTGCACTAGAGTCAATCTAGACAGTATCTAATACCTATTGCTCTTGTGTGCGCTTCATGCGCAGGCTGCGGGAGTGGCTTAGTCAAGGGATCAGCAACATTTGAGTCCGTATGTATTTTGCATAACATGACACTACCTTCATCAATGAACTCACGAATCAGATGGTAGCGCATGCGAATATGTTTGTTCTTCTGGTGCTGTCTAGGTTCTTTGGCTTGTGCAATAGCACCATTGTTGTCACAATAAACGTCCAAGGGATTGGACGAGCCCTGAACCACACCAAGAGCGATCAGGAAATTCCTAATCCAAACAGCTTCCTTTGCAGCCTCCGAGGCAGCAATATATTCAGCTTCTGTTGAAGAGGAGGCCACTGTATCTTGCTTGGAACTTTTCCAGCTCACAGCACCACCATTCATGACAAACACATAACCTGATTGCGATTTCGAGTCGTCTGAGTCATTAAGGTAACTCGCATCTGTGTAACCCTTTACACTGAGTTCAACCTCACCTCCATAAACTAGGAACATATCCTTAGTCCTTCTCAAGTACTTAAGGATATTCTTTACCGCTGTCCAGTGAATCTCACCTGGATCAGCCTGGTATCTGCTCGTAACACTTAGAGCATAGGAAACATCTGGGCGAGTACATGTCATTGCATACATGATGGATCCAATAGCCGAAGCATATGGAACCCTACTCATGCGTTCTCGCTCATCAGTGGTCGAAGGACACTGAGTCTTGCTGAGTTTAATGCCGTGAGACATGGGCAAGAACCCCTTCTTAGCCTCTTCCATGCTGAACCGTTTCAACACTTTGTCAATGTACGTACTCTGGCTTAATCCAATTAGCCTCCTTGATCTATCTCTATAGATCTTGATACCCAGAATATATGCCGCTTCTCCCAAGTCCTTCATAGAAAAACTATTTTTCAATGAGGTCTTAACAGACTCGAGCATAGGAATGTCATTTCCAATCAATAATATGTCATCCACATATAAGATTAGAAACACAAGTGATTTCCCATTTTCTTTCTTATACACACAAGGTTCTTGTTCGTTTTTGGTGAAGCCAAACTCCTTTACAACTTCATCAAATCGAATGTTCCAACTCCGAGATGCTTGCTTCAGCCCATAAATAGACTTTTGAAGTTTGCATACCTTTCCAGCATTGTTTGGATCGACAAAACCTTCGGGCTGCATCATATACACGTCCTCAGAAAGGATTCCATTTAAGAAAGCCGTCTTGACGTCCATCTGCCATATCTCATAATCGAAATGTGCAGCAATGGCTAGAATGATCCGTATAGATTTAAGCATCGCTACGGGCGAGAAAGTCTCGTCGTAGTCAACTCCTTGAACTTGTCGAAAACCTTTTGCAACAAGTCGAGCTTTATGGATGTGAACATTTCCATCCATATCAATCTTCTTCTTATAGATCCACTTGCACTCGATGGCTTTAAAACCATCAGGCAGGTCAACCAAGTTCCAAACTTGATTGTCTCCCATGGACTCTATCTCGGATCTCATGGCAATCAGCCATTTCTCAGAGTCTGGGTCCACCATCGCTTCTGCATAGGTCGCAGGCTCATCATTGTCTAACAATAATAACTCTCGCGCTTCGCGGAGCCTCGCCGACCTTCGTGGTTGTGGTGCTTCTATTGCCACGGGTTCCTCAACTTGTTCTGCTACAATAGCATCACTCGTAGAAGCATCCCCGACTGGCTCATCTTGAACTTCTTCAAGTCGCACCGACCTTCCACTCGTTCCCTTTGTGAGAAACTCTTTCTCTAGGAAAACACCGCTACGAGCGACAAACACTTTGCCCTCTTCTCGGTTGTAGAAGTAATACCCTAAGGTTTCCCTTGGGTATCCCACAAAAATGCACTTATCCGATTTGGGTGTTAGCTTGTCCGACTGAAGTCGCTTGACAAATGCATCACAACCCCAAATCTTTAGAAAAGACAAACTGGGATTCTTTCCAGTCCACATCTCATATGGTGTCTTAACTACGGATTTAGATGGTACCCTATTTAGTGTGAAAGCTGCTGTTTCTAGCGCGTAACCCCAAAATGATAATGGTAAATCCGACTGGCTCATCATCGATCGAACCATGTCCAACAAAGTTCGATTACGCCGTTCAGAGACCCCGTTTCTTTGAGGCGTTCCGGGCGGCGTGAGCTGTGGAACAATCCCGCAACTCTTAAGATGATTGCTAAACTCGTGACTCAAATATTCACCTCCGCGATCAGATCGCAAGGCCTTTATTTTCTTGCCACGTTGATTCTCTACCTCATTTTGAAACTCTTTGAACTTTTCAAAAGTTTCAGACTTATGCTTCATCAAGTAGACATAGCCATATCTACTGAAATCATCAGTGAAAGTAATGAAGTAGTGATATCCTCCTCTGGCTGTCGTGCTCATTGGTCCACATACATCAGTATGTATGAGTTCCAACAAGTCTGTCGCTCTCTCGGGAAACCCCGTAAAAGGCGTCTTGGTCATCTTTCCAAGTAAACAAGCTTGACATGTCTCGTATGATTCAAAATCAAACGAAGTTAGAAGACCATCACCATGGAGCTTCTTCATGCGCTTTTCACTTATATGCCCCAAACGACAATGCCATAGATAGGTAGGACTCAAATCATTTGGCCGAAGCCTTTTAGCACTAACATTGTAAACACATGCATTATCAAGATTTAAAATAAATAACCCATTCACAATGGGAGCATCAGCCACAAACATAGCATTCTTAGAGATTACACAACCATTGTTTGTACTCGCGAATGAATAACCATCCCTCATCAAACATGAAGGTGATAAAATGTTTCGACCCATACTAGGAATGTAATAACAATTATTCAACTCCATGATAAATCCTGACGGAAGGTGAAGTTGCATGACGCCGACGAACAATGCAGCAACCCTTGCTTTATTTCCGACGCGAAAATCCACTTCGCCTTTTTGCACTTCTCTAGTCCTTATTAGCCCCTGCATCGAATTGCAAATATGAGCAACCGACCCGGTATCAAATACCCAAGAGTTAACATAAGAATCTGCGAGAAAAATGTCCACAACATTTACAACAAGTGTACCTGAGTGGGAAGTACTCTTACTTCCACTTTTCTTCAAAGAAGCCTGGTACTTGCTGCAGTTTCTCTTCCAGTGGCCATATTCGTGACAAAAGAAACACTCAGTGTCTCCTGCAGGACCAGCCTTTTGCTTGGGTGCAGGGTTTGGCTTAGGGATCGTATCCTTAGCCTTGCCCTTCTTCTTCTGCCAAGAAGTGCCCTTTTTCTTGAAGCTAGGCTTGTTCTGCACAGCCATCACATGGCTATGCCCTGCACACTTCTTAATGTCACATTCTGCTGTTTTCAGCATCCCACATAATTCATTAAGGCCCCTCTCCACCCCATGCATATGGTAGTTCGAAATGAAATGCCCATAGCTAGATGGAAGAGATGCCAAAATGAAGTCAGTGGCCAACTCTTGGCCTAATGGAAAACCAAGCTTTTCCAAAGTCTGACTGTAACCAACCATTTTGATCACATGGGGGCCTACAGCTGCTCCCTCTGCCAGCTTGCATTCCACAAAGGACTTAGCGACATTGTACCTCTCAGTCCTAGCCTGAGTCTGGAACATGTCCTTAAGCGCAACGATCATATCGTACGCTTCCTGATCCTCAAACTGTTTTTGAAGATCAGGTTCCATGCATGCAAGCATAAGACAACTGACCTCAAGAGATTCATCACATGCTTTCTTGTAGGCATTCTTAAGGGTAGCAGTTGCATTATCAGCAGGTTCATCCGGGATTGGGGTATCCAGAACAGTTTCCTTTTTCTCAGCCCTGAGAACAATTCTCAGGTTACGGACCCAGTCCGAATAGTTCGTTCCATTTAGTTTATCCTTTTCAAGAATCGAACGCAAAGCAAAAGGTGATGAATTGTTCGGTGCCATTGATCTACAACAAAAAAATATGCAAAATACTAAGCCATGTAACCATGAAAGAGTAAAACATATTAAACAATTTAATAGCATATACTCCCACTTAAATCAACATCCCTCTATTGATACTAAGTGATTCAAGATCCACAATTAACAAGTCGACTAGTGAGCTTTAGCATCACTGCTAGAAGACAAGGTAAATCGGTAAGCAACCTTTGCTAATCATATCACATATGACTCTTGTTGTTGGGTGACATCTCTATGTCAAACCTAGGCGCCCAACCTTTATGCCCCAAGGTCCTTAACTGTTAAGATGACCTTGTTAAGCTCACCAACCCTTATGCGTGTAGGTATCCGATACAAACCCATCCAGCCAAGGAAAACCGTGGCACCCTAATTTCATAGACCCACCAACGATTGTACAGGGCATAGGATGGTGCAAGGTTTGGTTGGGAGGGCATGGTTTAACTTAAACTTTGTGAGGGATCGTTCTACTTCTATCATCTAAGCATGCATAGTAGTAAAACGTATAAGAATAGCATTCACATAGATGTGATACAGTATGGCCCATTTTCTCATGGTGATCTCCATCGCCATAGAACCTGTCCACCATGATGATCTCCATCTTCATGCTCTATGCGAGCCATCCTCCAAGTGATGAGTTCTCCAAGAACTAATACAAGCTATTACTCCTAACATCTAGTAATCAAAATTACATGGTATTGGGATCATCACAAGTTGGCACGCAGGCCATTACAATAATTGACAACACATATGGCTCCAGCCGTGTTGCCCAACTCACGACACGCAGGTCATGAAAAAATACATACATGCATCACATACATTTTTGGGCCATACTGATCACATAAATCCTGCAAAAACAAGTTGTGCATAGAATCGCATTCTACCGGATCATGTGAAATCGTACCACCTATGAACCTTAACGAGATACAAAAAGGGGGCTACGACTAAGGGGGGTCTAGGGGGTCTCCCCCTGCGGGGTTCGAAGGGGCAGCGCCCCTCGCGGTACCTTCGTGAAAAATGAGAGATCAAATCTATACAATTTTCTTTAAGGATTTTGATCGGCAAATCCAATTTACCATAAACCGACCATAGTTCCGATTTGACCAAACTCCTTTGATCACGGTACGTCGATTCAGATCTAATTCCCGATTCGATCAATCATATTGATCTTCGCGTGATTCAGAAGGATTTATGTGTCACTGTCTACCCCGATGGCGGAAACCGACCGGTAGGGGTAAGTCGTTCGACGACCTTAGAATCACGATCACGGAAATTAAGATCATAGATCAATCCAGAAACACCGCCATACAAACGATCATATCATTCATATCAATCTACATATCACCATATGCAAACTTCCCGAACCTATGACTGAATAGCATCGGCTCTGATACCACTGAAGGGTCACGGGTAGGCTACACTAGCGTAAAATCAAAAATTTCTACCGCGTCAACCAGGAATACTATTGTCATAGATCACGGGATTACCGCTAGATGCGCAGGTGCGGAACTCGATGAAGCACGTTGCGGCAGTGTAGATGTTCTACGTCTCCTCCTCGTCCTCGTCCCACGAACAGCTCCCCTTTGCGCGGCTCGTCCAAGTGCTACAGATGCAGCACCTCCGAGGTATCCACACGTCCGGAGTGGAAGTCGTCACACGCCAGACTGCTAGGTCTGCGCGTGCAACACAGGCGGAAGAGGAGTGGCGGCTGGGTGGAATGCTCTCACTTTTTCAGCTCGCCTCACTCCCTCTTATATAGGCATCCCTGGTGGGCTTCTACATTAGCAGCCCATTAGCAGCCTAAGCCTGGTCTAATTCGGATCCAATCCTCATTAGGCTTCCAGCCCCTAAAGTGTGTGACCCTATAGGTTCATACACGTATAGACATGACGCGAGTACACTTACTCCGTCAATAGTTGGTAGCGGCCTCTAGCAAGACGTGCCAACTCCTAAACGCATATAAAGATCATTCGGACGAACCATCACAAGGTTGAGTACATGTCTTTCCCTTTGCCTCACGATATTTGGTCTAGCTCTAAGCTGACCTCTCTTTATCGATACTGTGATTCAGAATCCCTTTACTAGGTTAACTCTTAACCATATGTAGCACGGCCATGCATTTCTGGATCCGATCACTCGAGGGGCCCAGAGATATCTCTCTCAAGTAGAGAGGGGCAAATCCCATCTTGATTGACCGATGCCTTGCAGCATGTATCAGGACAAACCCGAAAGCTACCTTTATAACTACCCAGTTACGGAGTAGTGTTTGATAGCCCCAAAGTAGGTCGATCCACATCTCAAGTACATGCGACAATCTCAGGTCTAAGGACAAAACGTACACGATGTGTAGAGAGAGCTGCAAGTATTATTGCTAGTCTCATGTTGGGTCAGTCCAACCCCATGTTCATAACATGTGTCCACATCATTGGTTTGACATCTCCATGTCAATGACTTGCGAAACATAGTCATTAACCAATCGATGTGCTAGTCTAATATTCACGTGTGTCCTCGCATGAACTCCGACTAGGGACAATTATTAGATAACCATACAAGTAAAGAGTTTCACAAACAATTCACATAATTGCCAATCAATACAAGTTGCCTGGTATATGGATATTCAAGGAACATTATAATAACTCATGGATACACATGAAATACAATCATCTCTATGATTGCCTCTAGGGCATATTTCCTTCAATATCCCCATCAGTAGTCCCCGAGGCCATTGTTGATGTAGGCGTAGGCGTTCTTTGGTGCTTGAAGTAGGCGAGCCCAATTTGGGCGCCCAGTCGAATCGGCGATGGACTCTATTAATGCCGAGGAGAAATTCTCCACAGCTCCACTCGTCACTTTAATGAACATCATCGTTGCCCAGTCGTCATTTCAGCGAGAAGAGAGATTGGCGGGTAGCGAGTGGATCACCGAAGTTGGACCGTCAACCTCAGTCAAACTACCCGTTGGAGCTTCCAACGGTAACTACGGCGCAATTACTGAAGGAAATATGCCCTGAGAGGCAATAATAAAGTTGTTATTATGTATTCCTTGTATATGATAGATGTTTATTTTGCATGCTATAATTGTATTGATAGGAAACATCAATACATTTGTGTTTAATAAACAAAAAGGGTTCCTAGTTATGCCTCTCTTATAGACTAGCTTGTTGATTAACAAGATGATCAAAGTTTCCTGATCATGGACATTGGATGTTGTTAATAACAAGGACACAGCATTTGTGAAATGATGTGATGAACATTCATCCGAAGTATAGCATTACGATCAAGTCATTATGTTTATATTGCTATAACATCATACAAAGTAGTCTTAGTCCTTAGACCATGAGATCATGTTAATTGCTAACACCGGAAGAGTATCTTGATAACATCAAACGTCACACCGTAACAGGGTGACCATAAAGGTGGGTTCAGTGCTATGAAGGTGTTATGTTGAGGCTCATGGATCAAGAGTGGAATTTGTCAATCCCGATGACGGATAGATATACTCTGGGCCCTCTCGGTGATATCACATCAAGATAGCTTGCAAGCAAGTGATGTGATCACTAGAATGTTATATCACGGGAACGAGAAAAGAGTGCATGTCGGTAACGAGATCAAACTAGGTATTTGGATACCGATGATCGAATCTCGGACATGTATTATATCATGAGACAAAGGGATTAAATTGCTGACGTTAAAGGTTCTCACGATCACAGAAGTCATCGTTGAATATGCAGGAGTCAGTATGGATCTCCAGGTCCCGCTTCTGATTATTGATCTGAGAGGAGTCTCAATCATGTCTGCATTATTCGTGAACCGTAGGGTGACACACTTAAGGGTTGTCGGACACCATTTAGGAGCTCATATGTTCCAGACAAAAGGTTTGCAAAGCACAGGAAATGTTTCGATAGAAACAGGAATTGTTTTGATAGAAACCGGAATTGTTTCGGGTGAAATTGCAGAAAGTGGTTCTGCTTGTGATATTGAAATGTTGCAAGGGGTTTTATGTGAATGTTTGTTAATTAAAGTAATTAACAAAATTCTGAATAAAATAAATAAAAGAGTTTTATTAATTGAGAGTTGCATTTAATTTGGTGGAAATTAAATACATGTGAGTGGGTTTTTGGGTGGAGGCCATGTTTATGTGAGTGGAGGTTCACCACATGAATGAAGGAGGGGAGGAGTCCCCCCCTCATGCGCCGGCTATGGGAGGGGAGGGGTCTCCCTCCCTCCTATATAAAGCCCCCTCTCCCCTCTTACAAATCACACCTCCTCGTGAAGGATCTCTCTCCCCCTCTAGATATTCCCCCATGGTCTTGGATTAGCGAGATACATGTTCCCGGTGGCCTTGCGTCTGGAAGGAGTTGTTGCTTCCGCTGATTCGCTGGAGCGAGGAGGTGGAGGTTGTCCGGTGGCTTGAACGTGTGTGCGAGGATGGATGCGCTGCTGATTTGCGGCGCTCGGACTTCCATACGATCTTGAGATCGGCAAGCGTACGACTACATCAACCACGAGTTCCTACTCGTTAACAAAACTCGTTGTCTTCGAGGGTAAGTTCTCCATGGATGTATGTCCACCCGTTGCTCTGTATCTAGTAGATAGATCTTGGCGTATAGTTCTCATCGTAGGAAGTTTTTTGTTTTCTATGCTGCGGACCCAATAGTGGTATCAGAGCCTGATCTATGCGTAGGTGCTTTGCACGGGTAGTACACATATGTTTATATGTGGGCGATGATGATCATGTTATTGCATCTTCTATGTACTTTGGATATTGGTGGCATAGTGGGATGAAGCGGCCTGGACCAACCTTACATGTCATCGTACATGAGACTGGTTCCACGACTGACATGCAACTAGTTTTGCATAAGTGGCTAGTGGGTGTCTGTCTCTCCTACTATAGTCAATATCTGATTTACAACGAGTTGCTAATAACTTGGTTATCCTCGTTGTGGTTCATGTTCGTAGGTAAGACCGGTTCTATCTCCGAAAGCCCTAAGCCACGTAAAACTTGCAATTGATAAATTAGAGGCGTCTAGTTTAGATCGTTGCTGGGCTAGTGTCTTGATATGGTATTGTTGTAAGTAGATGTATGATAGATACTCTTACAACTCACTTAACGTGTAAGTTCCATAGACCTTGGCCTTACACACAAAGGAATGATAGAGATCATACCACGATGCAAATGATAGAGATCAAATGCATGGACCATATCACCTCACTTCACACATTAGATGTTAGCATCTTATATTGCTAGTTTGGCGCTTTTGGTAGCATTATAAGATGATCCCTCATTTAGATATCAAGATAAATGTGTTCTTCCTTAAGTATGCACCATTTTGTGGATCGTGTTTTGAGGCATCACGTGATGATCGGGTGTTCTCGACTCTACGCTTTCATACAATGGGTGTAAGACAGTTTTACACACGCAAATACTAAGGTTCTTACTTGACGAGCCTAGCATGTACAGACATGGCCTCGGAACACGGACCGAAAGGTTAAGCATGAGTCATATAGTTGATATGATGCCCATATAGATGCTCGCCTTTGAAGCTACACCGACTCACGTGATGATCGGACTTGGTGTAGTGGATTTGGTTCATGTAATCACCAAAAGGACACGAGGGATGTCGTTTTTGAGTGGGAGTTCATTAGTAATTTGGATTAGTTGAACTCAATCTATCATAAACTTAGTCTAAAATTATTTTACAAATTCTGTTGTAGATGGCACCACCTGCTTTTAATTTCAATGTGTTCATGGAGAAAGAGAAGCTTGCTGCAAATGGTAGCAACTTCACCAACTGGGCTATGAATTTGAGGATTCTCCTCACTGCCGCACAAAAGCAATATGTGCTAGAGGCGCCGCTAGGCCCCCCACCAGCTCCTGATGCCCTGACAAGGAAAACAACGTCTATATAACTTGTCAGGAGGACCACAACTTAGTTCATTGCGGCATACTGTATGGGCTAGAGCCAGAACTTCGAAAACGTTTCGAAAATGGTAATGCCTTTGATACCATGGGAGAATTGAAAATGATTTTCGATACCCATGCTGCCGTAGAGAGTTATAATGCTTCTGAAAAGTTCTTTAGCTACATGATGGAAGAGAACGGCTCCGTTAGTGAGCATGTACTCAAAATGTCTGGGTACGCCGATAAGCTTGTGTCCTTGGAAATAACGATTCCCACTGACTTAGGCATACATCGTGTTCTCCAATCTCTGCCACCTAGCTACAAGAGCTTCGTGATGAACTATAACATGCAGGGCATGAAGAAGTCTCTTCCCGAGCTTCTGTCAATGCTTAAGACTGCAGAACTGGAGATTAGGAAAGAACGTCAAGTGTTGATGATCAATAAGACCACCGGTTTCAAGAAGGACAAGAAAGGCAAGCAGAAGGGAAAGAAGGGCGGCAAATCTGTTGCCGCGCCTGAAAAGAAACCCCGAGCTGGCCCTAAGTCTGACACCGAGTGCTACTATTGCAAGGGGACTGGCCATTGGAAGCGCAACTGCCCCAAGTATTTGGCGGACAAGAAGGCCGACAAGGCAAACAAAGGTATATGTGATATACATGTTATTGATGTGTACTTGACTAGTACTCGCAGTAGCACCTGGGTATTTGATACGGGATCGGTTGCTAATATATGTAACTCGGTTCAGGGGCTGCGGAACAAGCGACAACTAGCAAGGGATGAGGTCACGATGCGGGTCGGCAATGGATCAAGAGTTGATGTGATCACCGTCGGAACGCTGCCTCTCCATATGCCATCGGGATTAGTTATAAACCTGAATAATTGTTATTTGGTGCCTGCAGTGAGCATGAACATTGTATCCGGATCGTGTTTGATGCAAAGTGGTTATTCGTTTAAGTCTGAAAACAATGGTTGTTCGATTTATATGAATAATATCTTTTATGGTCATGCACCTGTGTTGAATGGTTTATTTCTATTGGATCTCGATAGTAGTATTACGCATATTCATAATGTTGATGCTAAAAGAATTAAACTTGATAATGATATATCTGCATATATGTGGCACTGCCATCTAGGTCATATTGGTGTTAAACGCATGAAGAAACTCCATTCTGATGGACTTTTGGAATCACTTGATTTTGAATCATTTGATACATGTGAGCCATGCCTTATGGGCAAGATGACTAGAACGCCGTTTTCCAGTTCAATGGAACGGGCGACAGATTTATTGGAAATCATACATACTGATGTGTGTGGACCAATGAGTGTGTCGGCGCGAGGTGGATATCGTTATTTTGTTACTTTCACAGATGATTTGAGTAGATACGGGTATATCTATTTGATGAAACATAAGTCTGAAACCTTTGAAAAGTTCAAAGAATTTCAGAATGAAGTGGAAAATCATCGTAACAGAAGGATCAAATTTCTGCGGTCCGACCGTGGAGGAGAGTATCTTAGTTACGAGTTTAGCACACATATGAAAGACTGTGGAATAGTTTCACAACTCACGCCTACCGGAACACCACAACGTAATGGTGTGTCAGAACGTCGTATTCATACTTTATTGGATATGGTTCGATCTATGATGTCTCTGACTGACTTGCCACTGTCTTTTTGGGGTTATGCACTGGAAACCGCTGCATTCACTTTAAATAGGGCACCATCTAAATCCGTTGAAAAGACACCGTATGAATTATGGTTTGGAAACAAACCTAAGCTATCATTTCTTAAAGTTTGGGGATGCGATGTTTATGTGAAGAAACTTCAACCGGATAAACTCGAACCCAAAGCGGAAAAATGCGTCTTCATAGGATACCCTAAGGAAACGATTGGGTATACCTTCTATCACAGATCCGAGGGCAAGGTCTTTGTTGCCAAGAATGGATCCTTTCTTGAGAAGGAGTTTCTCGCGAAAGGTGTGAGTAGTCGGAAGGTAGAACTCGAAGAGGTTATTGAACCTTCTCTTCATGAAATGGCGAGTAGCGCAGCACCGGAAGTTGTTTCGGAGTTGACTTCACCTAATGAAGAGAGAGCTAATGATATTGATCATGAAACTCCGAAAGAGGACACTACCGAACCTCGCAGGTCAAGCAGGACACGTGCAGGTCCTAAACTGTACGGCAATCCTGTTATGAATTTCATGCTTGATGAAATAGATGACCCTGCGACGTATGAAGAAGCGATGATGAGCCCTGATTCCAACAAATGGCTAGAAGCCATGAAATCCGAGATGGAATCCATGTACGAAAACCAGGTTTGGACCTTGGTGGACTTACCTCACGATCGAAAGGCCCTTGAGAATAAATGGATTTTCAAAAGAAAAACTGATGCTGATGGTAATGTAACCATCTATAAGGCTCAACTTGTCACAAAGGGGTTTCGACAAATTCAAGGAGTTGACTACGATGAGACATTCTCTCCCGTAGCGATGCTTAAGTCGGTTAGGATTATGTTAGCAATTGCTGCATATTTCGATTATGAAATATGGCAGATGGATGTCAAAACTGCATTCCTCAATGGTAATATTGAAGAAGAGTTGTATATGATACAACCTAAGGGTTTTGTCGATCCTAAGGATGCTAATAAGGTGTGCAAACTTCAGCGATCCATCTATGGACTGAAGCAAGCATCCCGGAGTTGGAATCTCCGCTTTGATGAGGTGATCAAAGAGTTTGGATTTGTCCAAACTTATGGAGAGGCTTGTATTTACAAGAAAGTGAGTGGGAGCAATGTGGCATTTCTGATATTATATGTGGATGACATATTATTGATTGGAAATGATATAGCTCTTTTAAACAGTGTTAAAAGTTATCTATATAGCAGATTTTCGATGAAGGACCTTGGTGAAGCTTCATATATATTAGGCATTAAAATCTATAGAGATAGATCAAGACGCCTAATTGGGCTATCGCAGAGTACATACCTTGATAAGATATTAAAGAAGTTTAATATGGACAGAAGTAAGAAGGGGTACTTACCTATGTTGCCAGGCAAGACATTGAGTAAGACTCAAAGTCCGGCTACGGCGGAAGAAAGAGAGATAATGGATAAGATCCCCTATGCCTCAGCCATAGGCTCTATAATGTATGCCATGCTATGTACAAGACCGGATGTGGCACATGCTATTAGTTTGACTAGTAGGTACCAATCTAAACCAAGTTCGGAACACTGGATAGCGGTCAAGAATATCCTTAAGTACTTGAGAAGAACTAAGGATATGTTTCTTGTATACGGAGGTGAAGAAGAGCTAGTCGCTAAGTGTTATGTCGATGCTAGCTTTGACACTGATCCGGATGACTCTAAGTCTCAATCCGGATACGTATTTCTCCTGAACGGAGCAGCAGTTAGTTGGAGGAGCTCCAAACAACCTGTGGTGGCTGGATCAACGACGGAGGCGGAATATGTTGCTGCTTCAGAAGCAGTGTAGGAAGCGGTTTGGATGAAGGAGTTCATAACCGAACTGGGTGTGGTTCCTAGTGCGTTGGACCCAATGGTGATCTATTGTGACAACAATGGAGCCATAGCCAATGCCAAGGAACCAAGGTCTCACAAGAATTCCAAGCATATTAAGCGCCGGTTTCACTCCATCTGCGAGCATGTCAAGGATGGAGATATAAAGATTTGTAAAGTGCACACGGACCTGAATGTAGCAGATCCGTTGACTAAAGTACTCCCTAGGGCAAAACATGATCAACACCAGAACTCCATGGGTGTTAGATTTATCACTATGTAAACTAGATTATTGTCTCTAGTGCAAGTGGGAGACTGAAGGAAATATGCCCTAAGAGGCAATAATAAAGTTGTTATTATGTATTCCTTGTATATGATAGATGTTTATTTTGCATGCTATAATTGTATTGATAGGAAACATCAATACATTTGTGTTTAATAAACAAAAAGGGTTCCTAGTTATGCCTCTCTTATAGACTAGCTTGTTGATTAACAAGATGATCAAAGTTTCCTGATCATGGACATTGGATGTTGTTAATAACAAGGACACAACATTTGTGAAATGATGTGATGAACATTCATCCGAAGTATAGCATTACGATCAAGTCATTATGTTTATATTGCTATAACATCATACAAAGTAGTCTTAGTCCTTAGACCATGAGATCATGTTAATTGCTAACACCGGAAGAGTATCTTGATAACATCAAACGTCACACCGTAACAGGGTGACCATAAAGGTGGGTTCAGTGCTATGAAGGTGTTATGTTGAGGCTCATGGATCAAGAGTGGAATTTGTCAATCCCGATGACGGATAGATATACTCTGGGACCTCTCGGTGATATCACATCAAGATAGCTTGCAAGCAAGTGATGTGATCACTAGAATGTTATATCACGGGAACGAGAAAAGAGTGCATGTCGGTAACGAGATCAAACTAGGTATTTGGATACCGATGATCGAATCTCGGACATGTATTATATCATGAGACAAAGGGATTAAATTGCTGACGTTAAAGGTTCTCACGATCACAGAAGTCATCGTTGAATATGCAGGAGTCAGTATGGATCTCCAGGTCCCGCTTCTGATTATTGATCTGAGAGGAGTCTCAATCATGTCCGCATTATTCGTGAACCGTAGGGTGACACACTTAAGGGTTGTCGGACACCATTTAGGAGCACATATGTTCCAGACAAAAGGTTTGCAAAGCACAGGAAATGTTTCGATAGAAACAGGAATTGTTTTGATAGAAACCGGAATTGTTTCGGGTGAAATTGCAGAAAGTGGTTCTGCTTGTGATATTGAAATGTTGCAAGGGGTTTTATGTGAATGTTTGTTAATTAAAGTAATTAACAAAATTCTGAATAAAATAAATAAAAGAGTTTTATTAATTGAGAGTTGCATTTAATTTGGTGGAAATTAAATACATGTGAGTGGGTTTTTGGGTGGAGGCCATGTTTATGTGAGTGGAGGTTCACCACATGAATGAAGGAGGGGAGGAGTCCCCCCCTCATGCGCCGGCTATGGGAGGGGAGGGGTCTCCCTCCCTCCTATATAAAGCCCCCCTCTCCCCTCTCACAAATCACACCTCCTCGTGAAGGATCTCTCTCCCCCTCTAGATATTCCCCCATTGTCTCGGATTAGCTAGATACATGTTCCCGGTGGCCTTGCGTCTGGAAGGAGTTGCTGCTTTCGCTGATTCGCTGGAGCGAGGAGGTGGAGGTTGTCCAGTGGCTTGAACGTGTGTGCGAGGACGGATGCGCTACTGATTTGTGGCGCTCGGACTTCCATACGATCTTGAGATCGGCAAGCGTACGACTACATCAACCACGAGTTCCTACTCGTTAACAAAACTCGTTGTCTTTGAGGGTAAGTTCTCCATGGATGTATGTCCACCCGTTGCTCTGTATCTAGTAGATAGATCTTGGCGTATAGTTCTCATCGTAGTATTTTTTTTCTATGCTGCGGACCCAACAATTACCGTGGATAACGGCTATCCTGATTTTGGCGGGTGACCTTTCCCATATAAGGGGAGTGATGGATCTGCTTCGCAATCCTTCTTCGCATTCTTCATCCTTCCTCGTTTGCTCTTTCTGCTCGCCCCCGACCTATTCTCCTCGCATCGCGCGATTCCGCTTGCCACTCAATGGTGCCTCCAAAAGGCTCGTGGGGAAAATCCAAGTGCTCCACGGCCCAGTTGAAATCCTTCGAGGATGCCGGGGTGCTTCGCAAGGGGAATTGGCGAGTTCCCCCTTCTTCTGAGACCGAGCCGAAGCCGCGGCCCGGCGAATTCATCTGTTTCACCAGCCATCTCGAGAGGGGGTTAGGGTTCCCCACTTCGCTCTTCTTCCGCCGCTTCTGCGCGTACTACGCGATCAAGCCCTCGGATCTTGGTCCACATAGCATCGAGCTACTGACGATCTTCGTCGCCTTCTACGAGTGTTACCTCGGCTGCAGGCCTTACTTCCCGCCGTGGCTAGAGCTCTTCCACGGCCGCATCGGGTGCGAGGCGTCCAGCGGCTTGATGCTGGCCGTATGCGGGGTCACCTTCCAGTTAAAGCCGAAGGCCAACTTCGTCAAGCTTCTCCTGCCGAAGAAGGCCGCCAGCGAGTGGAAGAAAAGTTGGTTCTACGTCAAGGAAGGCACTCCCTACAGCGAGGTTTCCCTCCCTGAATTCGTTGCCGAGAGGAGCGAGCCCCGCCGACTGGCACCAAAGAAGCTCCCTGAAGATCAGCGGATGGCCGTCGCGGAGATGATGTACCAGATCCAGAAGCTGAAGGACCAGGGGTTGATTCCGATCTACCTGTACAATTGCTGGCTTGGGCGGCGCCTGGTTCCGCTGGCGGCTCATCCACGCTGGATGTACGAGTACAGCGGGAAGCTTGATCCATCTCGCACCAGCACGGAGTCATGGGAAGCCAAAGACTACAAGGCCGCCCTGAAGAACATCACCAACGCGGAGTTCATGGGCGCGGCGGTCGGAGTTGGCCTGTATACTCCCGTGAAGAATGAAGCCCCTACAGTAAGTCTTCTTTCCAATCGCTCCGTTCGTATTCCAATTTTGTTCTTTTCACTCGTCGTGTTTCTGACTCGCAATGGTTCTCAGCTTTTTCAGGTATTGGAGGGTTAGCTCCCTCCGCTCGATGAAGAAGTCCCCCAGGAGCTGGAGGAAGATTCTGAGGGGAATCCTTCCGATAGCGACGGGAAAGACAAAGAGGTCGCCAAGTAAGTTTACACTTCCTTGTCCCAATTTGCATCTTTCGTGTCGTGGTTGTGCTGATTAGAAGGGTTCGTGCAGGTCGGGGGCTAAGAAGATTGGGCGCCCTTCGGTGGCCAAGATTCCCCTGGCCACTGCCGCGGGAGAAGGTGATCTCCTTAGGAAGAGGAAGGCCTCCGAAGAGATCGTGATTGCTGAAGTCGTGAAGAAACAGAAGGGCGGTGCTGACGACGCCGCGACCGGGGGAAGCGCCGCGGAGCCAGTTGCTGCGGCGCTCGTCGAAGAGGGGTCGGCGACGCGATCGGAGCCAGCGCCGACTACATCCGCGCTGGAGGTGCCGGCCCCGGCGGCTAGCGCCCCTGCCAAGGCGTCGACGACATTCCCTCGCTTTATGGCGAGGGGGTTTCCAGGCGGTGCGGACACGCAATCTCCGCATTTCCCGGAAATCGTGGACGCGGAGATTGAGGCCCGCCGCGGGCGCACCTCCTTCACGGTCCCGTCGACTGACGCTTCTGAACTTCACAAGATGCTCGGCGCTGCCATTCAGGTATGTCCAGTCCCCGAATTCCTAGTCGCTGAATTTCAACGGTTGGGAATTGTCTTTATCTTCCTGTATTCTCTAGTCCCTGAGTTCCTAGTCGTTGAATCGCAGCGACTGGGAACTGGTCTTTTTTTTTGTTCCTTCTCTAGTCCCCGAGTTCCTGGTCGCTGAATTTCAGCGACTTGGAACTGGTGATAATTTTCCTCCCGATGCTTAGCTGGTCTTGTTGTTTTGCAGGGGTTGCAGCGGGAGTCGACTGATCGGCAGGCTGCGCGAGTTCGCCTGGAGCGTGACTTGCGCGAGGCGCAGGAGATTAACAGGCAGCTTCAGGAGAGGATCGGTGAGTGTTTGGCATTGTTCTTTCTTTGCTTGTTGTGAGCTGATTCTATGCGATACTTTAACATCTCCACTTGCAGACGGTTTCTCGGCTGAGGTCTCCAAGGCCCGTGAGGGGTATGTCCCACTCGCGGAGCTGGACGCGGCGAATGAGCGAGTGGCCTTCTTGGTCAAGGAGTTGGAGGATGCTAAGGCGGCCTCAGTTTCTTCGGAAGAGCAGGCGAAGGCTGCCGTCGCTGCCGCTGAAGAGGAACACAAAGCCGCGGACTCCATCATCGTGGGACTGCATAACGACCAGGCCGCCTTGGAGAAGCACGTCAAGGAGAGTTGCCGTAAGCTGCTTGGTGAGTTTCTATCATTGCTTTAGCCTTTTGTTCGGTCCCCGCTTTGGGGGTTTCATTGTTTCGCTGATACCTGACTTTGCAGGCGTGGTAGGCCAAAGCGACCCGGTGGTGTAGACTTATACTGCTTCGCAGTGCGTAACTTCCGTGGTGAATGCGGCCACAGCCTCGGCCTTGTGTGTCCAGGCGGCTCTCCAAGGCATGTCTCCCACCGAAGTCATCCCTGGGGGGCTCATGGAGGTGTGGCGCTATCTGGAGGTGGTGCCTACGGTTTTGGACTGGATGACGCGCTCGGCGTTCAGACGCGGGGCCGCCACGGCGTTGAGCTTGGGTCTCGCGCATTTCCCCGACGACTTCGACCTTGACGATGTCACGAGTGGCTATCCCTCGGCGACCAGCACGGTGGAGATGTTGGAGGTGCTGAAGCTGACCGCGAAGGCCGCTCCTTATGTTGATCGTGTCTTGGCGATGGGGGATCTGCTGCCGTACCAGGAGACGGTGTTGGCGCCTGGCTACCCCGAGCCGGAGCACCGCGACATGAAGTCGGAGCAGCCCTTCCGGTCGTCATTGGCGAAGTCGCTGACCACGTATCCGACGAACCCGTGGCAGCCCTTTGCGCGCGTCAAGGGTGGTGGTGCTTCTTCTTCGTCAGGGCCTGTCTAATGAGCAAGTGTAGAAGTTGTAATAGATGCCAGGTGGCGAACGTTTGTATGATTTTTGTGACCCGTGCCGTAGGGACTTGGTCGGCTTGTGTTTTATTAAAGCAGTGTTTTGTTCGACAATTTGAGCGAGTCCCCGAGCGCGTCCGCCCTTTAATGGGGTATAACTCGACTATGTATTTCTATGTGTTTGCCTTGTTTTTGCGTTTGTTTTTGCCCCTCGTGTCTTCTGAACGGCGAGTCCCCGAGTGCGGGTGAGGTTTGTCTGTGAACGAGTCCCCGAGCATTGTGCTAGACCGTATTGGTCGTGATCCTGTTGCAGGTTACGAGTGCGTTGTTTGTAACGCGTCTCCTCCCCTGGCCCGGAGAGCCAGTCGCTTGGCGAGCCCTAGGCAGCTCTCCTACTGGGTGTGTTCCCGAGCCACGTGGGGTCCCCGTTTTGCGGAGTCCCCGTGCGTGGTACTTAACCGTTCGAGTCGCTTTGCGCGAGGGGGGGGGGGACAGGTCGCTGTGAGAAGCGTGTGTCGGATGTCTTGGCCCGGCGGGCCAGTCGGGCTAGGCGACTCCAATGGCGGCTCTGGGTTGGCGTTTTTCGTGGACGACCCAAGGCCCGGATTTTTTCGGTGCCCTTGTGCCGTACTACTTGGCCGTGCCGGTCGCTCGACCAGATGTTGACTTCCATAGGTAGCATATTGCTAGTATGTACGAGTGCGAGTGGCACAAGAATATGGCGAGTGGACACAATTTGTGCGATCTGAATGAATTTCATTATATATGCCAATGGAGTACAATGTGAGGTTCTAAGTATAAAACTTTCTGAGGAGGTTTATATTCCATGGCCTCCCGACCTCCAGTTGGCCATCACCCCGTATGTCGATGAGGTAGTAAGCGTCGTTGCCAAGGACTCGGCCTATGGCGAATGGCCCCTCCCATGGGGGATGGCTTGTGCATGCCCTTTTTATCTTGGACTAGTCGTAGAACTAGGTCGCCTTCCTGGAAGGTGCGAGTGCGCACTCGGCGGCTATGATAGCGGCGAAGTCCCTACTGGTATATGGCGGTGCGGGAGCGAGCCAGGTCGCGTGCTTCGTCGAGTTGATCAACGCTGTCTTGGCGGGCGGTTTCGTTGGCCGCCTCGACGTAGTTGGCGACACGAGGGGAGTCGAGTCGTATGCTCCAGGTCTGTTGGCATTACGGCTTCAGCGCCGTACACCATGAAGAAAGGCGTGAATCCTGTTGATCGGTTGACGGAGGTGCGGATCCCCCATATCACAGAGGGGAGCTCATCGACCCAGCATCTTGGGGTGCGCTCGAGGGGCACCTGTAGTCGCTGCTTGAGACCATGGAGGACGCTCTGGTTGGCGCGTTCTGCTTGGCCGTTTGACTCCGGGTGGGCGACTGATGCGAGGTCGAGTCGTATGCCGTGCTCCTCACAGAATTCCGCCATGGCCCCCTTGGCAAAGTTGGTGCCATTGTCTGTGATGATGTTGTGTGGGTAGCCATACCGGTAGATGAGTTCGCGGAGGAACTTGGTAGCCGTCTTGCCGTCGCACTTCTTGATCGGCTTGGCCTCCACCCATTTCGTGAACTTGTCGACTGCGACCAAGAGGTGAGTGAAGCCCGATGGGACCTTCTTGAACAGGCCGACCATGTCCATGCCCCATACGGCGAATGGCCACGTGATGGGGATTGTCTTGAGCGCCGAACTAGGAAGGTGCGTCTGGTTGGCGTACTTCTGGCATTCGATGCATCTTTGGACAACGTCGGTGGCGTCGGCGTGTGCGGTGAGCCAGTAGAAGCCGTGCCGCATGGCCTTGGCGACTAGCGACTTGGCGCCGGCGTGATGGCCACAGTCGCTGGCGTGGATGTCCTGGAGGATCTTGCGGCCTTCCTCTAGCTGTACGCAGCGCTGGAACACGCCGGTCACGCTGCGCTTGTGGAACTCACCGTTGATGATGACGAAGGATTTGCAGCGGCGTACGATCATTCACGCCTCTGTCTCGTTGCTCGGTAGGAGTTTGTGTTCCAGGAAGGCGACGTATGGCGCTGTCCAGTCGCTAGGTTCTACAACCATGGCGACTAAGGCCGGTTCTGGTTGTAGTGGAATCCCGATGTCGATCTCCTTTGGTGGGCTGATGGAGGGCTTGTGGATGATGTCGAGGAAGACGCCTACTGGTGGTGTCTGTCGAGCCGACCCGATGGGAAAGTGCGTCCGCCTCCTTGTTTTTACGCCTGTCGATCCACTCGACGGAGTAGCCGTCGAAGTGTCCTCCCAGTTGGTCGACAGCCTGGCGATATGCTATCATTGTTGGGGAAACAGTGTCGCATGTCCCGGCCACTTGGCCGGCGACTAGGTCAGAGTCGCCGTAGCATCGTAGGCGATTGATGTTCATCTCCTTGGTGGCTCTCATGCCGTGGAGGAGGGCCTCGTATTCCGCCACGTTGTTGGTGCAGGGTGTGAAGTTGAGGTGGAGCATGTAGCGGAGCTTGTCTCCTTTGGGGAAGGTCAGTATGACCCCAACCCCCGCGCCGTCGGCGTTCTTGGAGCCGTCGAAGTGGAGCGACCAGTAGTGGAGGTACGGGAGCTTCTCTGGCTGCTGTGCCTCTTCCCAGTCGGCGAGGAAATCGGCCAGGGCCTGCGACTTGATCGCTTTTCGGGGCTCGTATTTGATGTTGTGGACGCCGATCTCAACGGCCCACTTGGTGACTCGCCCAGTCGCATCGTGATTACGTATGATGTCTTGAAGGGGCGCGGAGCATACCACCATTATTGGGTGCTCCTGGAAGTAGTGTGGGAGTCGCCGCTGTGCCCGGAATACCGCGTACACCAGTTTTTGGTATTGCGGGTAGCGCTGTCGTGAGTCTGTTAAGACTTTGCTGATGTAGTATACTGGGCGCCGTATGGGGCGCTCCTTGCCCTCTTCTGGTCGTTCGACGACCATCACGGCGCTGACGACCCGATTGGAGGCCGCGACGTAGATGAGCATTGGCTCTCTGTCGAGTGGCGCGGCGAGTAGTGGTGCCGCGAGTAGCACTTCTTTGAGTGCTTTCAGTGCGTTGTCAGCCTCTGCGTCCCATTGGAACGTTGGGTTCTTGCGCATCAGGCGGTATAGGGGCATTGCCTTCTCGCCTAGTCGGGGGATGAAGCGACTGAGAGCCGCGACTCGCCCTGCCAACTTTTGGACGTCGCGCAGGCACTCGGGTTTCCCGAGTCGTGCGATGGTGTCGATCTTGGTGGGGTTGGCCTCAATGCCTCTCTTGGAGACTACGTACCCCAGAAGTTGTCCAGTTGGTACGCCGAAGGTGCATTTTCCGGGGTTCAGCTTGATGTTGTACCTCCGTAGATTTGCGAAGGTTTCTCCTAGGTCGGCGAGCAGATCGTCCTGGCGGGTGGATTTTACCACCACGTCGTCGATGTAGACATGGATGTTGCGGCCAATTTGGCTCGCTAGACACTCCTGCATGCACCTCTGATACGTGGCGCCTGCGTTCTTGAGGCCAAATGTCATGGCCATGTAGCAGAACGCACCGAATGGCGTGATGAACGCCGTTTTCTCTTCGTCTTCGACCGCCATCTTGATCTGGTTGTAACCAGAGTAAGCATCGAGAAAACACAGCGACTCCGATCCCGTGGTCGAATCGATGATCTGATTGATGTGGGTAGGACGAACTCCTCCTTCGGGCAGGCACTGTTGAGGTTGGTGTAGTCTATACACATTCTCCAGGTGTTGTTCTTTTTGAGAACCAGGACTGGGTTTGCTAGCCACTTGGAGTACTTAATTGGCCGGATGAAGCCTGCGGCTAGCAGGCGTTGGACCTCCTTGGCGATTGCTTGACGGCGTTCTTCATTGAAGGGCCGTAGCGACTGTTTTACTGGTCGCACTTTGGGGTTGGCATTGAGTTTGTGCTCAGCGAGTTCCCTCGGGAGACCTGGCATGTCAGATGGCTTCCATGCAAAGATGTCACGGTTCTCACGGAGGAACCCGATGAGCGCGCTTTCCTATGCGAGGCTCATATGCGCCCCGATGGTGACCGTCTGGCTAGAGTCGCCTGGGACGAGCTCGACGGTGCGGGTGTGCGTGGTCGCCTCGAACGTGGAGTTCACGACGATTGGTTTCTTTAGGATGGTGGGATCGTCCTTGTTGATGTTGCCCGCGTATTTCGTGAGCTCCTCCGCGTGGTCAGTCTCCGCGGTGATGACGGTGTCGGCGAGCTCGGCACCCTTTTCCTCGCATTCCACGGCCATATCGGGGTCGCCGTGGACGGTGATGATGCCGCTCGGCCCGGGGAGCTTCATCATGTTGTAGGCGTAGTGTGGGGTCGCCATGAATTTTGCGAATGCCTGGTGGCCCAGGATGCAGTGGTAGGGGTTGCGGAAGTTTACTAGTTCGAAGACGATCCTCTCCGTGTGGTAGTTTGCCGGGGTGCCGAAGGTGACTGGCAGCGTCACCTTCCTGATCGGGTACGCCTTCCGACCGGGGACGATGCCGTGGAAGGTCGTCAGTGTTGGCTTGATGGCTGTCTCTGGGAGCTAGAGACTTTTGAAGGTGTCGAGGTATAGGATGTTGATGGAGCTCCCACCGTCAATCAGTGTCTTGGGCAGCCAGTAGTCGGCCACCTTTGGCCTGACCACTAGGGCGACTCGCCCTGGATACTCGATTCTTGGCGCGTGGTCCTGGCGACTCCAGGTGATGCTTTGCTCGGACCAGTTTAGGAAGCGGGGGGTGTCGACTTGCGTCACCGCATTGACGGCGACCGTGCGGGCGAGTACCTTCTTCTCACGTTTGGTGCCAATCCCAGTGAAGGTATGAAGCGACCCGACAGTGGTTCCGAAGCCACCGCCGTTCCCGTTGTCCCGCGGTTGGTTGTTGTTGGGGTCCTCCCTTGCACGTCTTGCCTTCTCGATCTCTTTGAGAGAGTGGCAGTCGGCGGTGGTGTGGGTGGCTGGTTTTCCCTCCCTGCTGTGGTAGATGCAGGGCTGATTAAGCAGGGCAGCGGGGTCGAATTTTGGCCTCGTCGCGTTGTTGGGGCGGTAGTTCCCGCTGTCGCGGTAGTTTCCTCCATCGCGGCGGTAGTTCTTGGAGTCGCATTGGCCGTAGCCGGCGTTGGCGACGAAGTCGACTCGCCCATCGGTCCGGCACTTGCCGGTGATGCGGGTGTTGCTGTAGCGCATGTCGCGTAGTCACCCGCTGTCATGGATGCTGGTGCGCCGTCTTCCTCCCGACTCGTCGTCGGAGTCTTGGTTGGGATCTTCCTCCGCGTAGCGCTTGGCAATCTCGAGGAGGCCGGGGATGTTGTCAAGCGTCCGGTAGACCCTCTTGATCTTGGTGACCAGAGGTTCGTACCGGCACGCGTTTTTGAAGCAGTGTATCGCCGTGTCTGGGTGGATGCCGGAGGCGTTTATCCACAGCTCTTGCCACCTTTGGATCCACCGGCGGGTCGACTCGCGTTGTCCCTGGATGCATCGCTCTAGGTCCTCGATGGTGGTGGCGCGGGTGTAGGAACCCTCGAAGTGCCTAACGAAGGCGTCCCGCATTTCTTCCCAAGAGTCGATGCTGTCGGCGGGTAGCGTATTGATCCATTGCCGGGTCGCACCCTCCATCATCAGGGAGAGGTAGCGAGCGGCGAGCAGGTCGGTGTGGCCTGCGATCCCCATTGCCATGAGATATGTGTCCAGCCAAACGGCGGGGTCATACGTCGGGTTGTATTTCTCGATCTCCTTGGGGGCCTTGAAGTTGGCGGGGTATTTTTCCCCGCGGATCATGGGTCCAAAGCATTGTGGCACGACTCGAGTGAGTGAGCCTCTTGGCTCCGGGTCGCCGCGGTTGGTGAGGGTGTGTCACAAGTCGTAGGGCTGGCGCGAACGCCATGCCTGATTGTTGATGATGTGTGTTCGGGCATCGAGTGGTTGCCCGTTTGCGGCGATGGTGTTGTTCGCAGGTCGCGGCTCGTTGGTCGACAACGCGGGGTTGGCGGCTCGCGGTTGGTTTGCCAGTGGTTGGGGTGGTGGGCAAACTATCGTGTTGGCCACGGTTGGGTGGCCGCTCGATGCCGCCCTGCTTGCTGACGAGCAGGAATACATCCGCCCATGCGGATCTACTCCCGCGGCTTGCTGCTCGACGGCCCTGACGAGTAGGGCTTTGGCGTACTGGATCTGTAGCGCGCCGTTGCCTTGGACATCGAGGTTGGCGATCGTGGCGTCGGCCGCGACGACGTTGTCCATCGGGGTGGAGTACAGTGGTAGCCCGTTGGCGTCCCGGGCTTGAGGCGAGATGATGATGCGTGGTTGGTCAGGTGGGGGCGCACGGCCCATGGGTGGTGGAGGGGCCCCATTCGCCGGTGCTCCAGGTGGTGATCTTGCAGGGTTGCCTCCTCCTGGCGGCACGTTTTCGCCATGTTCGCGCTCGGTGGGGCGTGTGGGGTCGCCCTCGTCGTTGAAGTTCAGGACGCGGCCTTGAACGTCGGTGTTCAGGTGGGTCCTGATGCGGCGCTGGTGATAGAGTGACGGCTCCTTCGCCATCTCTGGTTCGAGGCAGTATTTCTCGCGCTCGGCGAGTTCGTTGCGTTGTGCCTCCTGGAGCCGCAGGCGGGCTTGTTCCACCTCCGTGGCCGTCGCGGTCAACGGAATCGGCGTGGAGAACGGATCTGGCGGGGCGGCCGCGCTTCCCGCCATGTAAATCGCATTGAAGTGATTGGATCTGGCGCAAAGATCCTCAGGGGATTCCGAGCTGGAGTCGGAGTCGAAGATCCCTAGTATGGAGGGATCCTCGAAATGTTCGGGGTTGGAGACTCGCGTGATGGAGTCCTCCCGCGACGCTGCGGTGATGGATTCGTTGGC
This sequence comes from Avena eriantha, assembly GCA_910589775.1. Taxonomy (NCBI): domain Eukaryota; kingdom Viridiplantae; phylum Streptophyta; class Magnoliopsida; order Poales; family Poaceae; genus Avena; species Avena eriantha. The sequence continues at coordinate 481,227,735 of OU342741.1, read as the reverse complement.
CGATCCGGGGGTCGCGGAGTCGGCGTCATCGTTTAGGGCGTCGTCGTTGGTGGCGACTTTGGTCTCGACCGCGTCGCTAGCGGCCGAGTCGTACTCGGTGACGAGGCCCCTGATGGAACGGACCTGCTCCTCCGAGAGCAGATCGCGGTGTGGAGGCGATCCGCCGACGATCATGGTCACGGCTGGGTCGACCGCACCGGTAAAGCCGACGAAGAGGTTGATGGAGCCGATCGGCATCACCGTGGCGTGTGTGATCGGGTGTGACGCCGGGATGTAGCTGTTGGGCAGGATCTGCAAGATCCCGCCGAAGGCGATCATGCGGCCGGTGGCAAGCGGCCGCTCGATCGGCGAGTAGGGTCTCGCCGCGGAACTCAGGTCAGTCCCACTATGCCCCACGGTGGGCGCCACTGTCATGGAAATGGCCACGGCAGTCGCTGCCATAGGCGGCGATTGAGAGTTTCGTGAGGAAGAGTTGGCGGCCATCTGTGGTGCGAGATGGGGGCAGGTGCACAAGGGTTTACCCAGGTTCGGCCCCCCGGAGGGTAAAGACCTACTCCTGCTAGGTTAGATTATGAGAGAGCGAGTTACAAGGGTGGCGAGCTCGGCGGCTGGGCGGCAAGTCGCTTGAGGGGGTGTATGATGGAACGTGAGTCTCTACTGTACCCTAGGGAGGTTTATATATGAAGCACCTCCCAGGGTTTACAAGTTGCCCCCGAACAAGATAAGGATCCGGGAGCCTTTGACCTAATCCGACTGGTCCTCTACTACACTCCTGGGCTTCTAGTCGCCAGTCGATGGGCCTCTTCCTTCCCCGAAGTCCAGTCGCTGTCCTTCAGGCGTACTCGCGGGCCTTCTAGCCCACTCGAAACCCACTACTGAGCATACCCCCTTAGGCATATCCCCATCACATAGGTAGGTGGAGAGGCTTGGATGCTCGCTGGTGGTGGAAAACGAGAGGAGGAGGTATGCTCTAAGGATGTCGGTAGTGGAGGGAGGGATATTTATTATGTGAAGTGGGAGAGATGCCAGTGGTCTATTGAAAACAGTGGGGAAGCCATTGGTGGGTGGTGGCACGCATTAACGTGGGCGCTTCGCCTGCACGACACGCCAACACTGGCCGTTGCGTCGATGAAACATGTCCCTGCGTCCGTCTGGGGAACAAAGGTCACCACTAAAGCGGTCGTAGGGAGGTATGCGACAGTCGCAAATAACATTGACCAACCGTTGTATTAATAACACTTTGCCTTGTTGCCAACTCGTTGTGTCCGACGCGCCCTCAAGGAGCCCTCTATGGTAGGGACGATTTGTGCACGCCGGACACGCTATTGGGCTGCACCGGACGAAAACTTCCCTTGGGCATGCGGTTAGGTGTAGCTTTCTTTCTAGGCCCGATAGCCATCTAGGTTGCCGTTTGGATATAGCAGGCGCGGGAAAAAGGGCTCGTTTAGCATGCGCGTGAAACAGTGGCTCTAGCAGACGTGGCAAAGTTGCGCGCGCTAAAATTTCCCCACGCGCGGTAAAAGCGGCATAGTGTGCGCTATATTTGGCGCTGGCTCCAGCGCGCGATAAAACGAGAACATGCGCGTGTACTGATGGTTGTGAAAGAAGACATCTTTCTCCATGTTTAAATCGTATTTTTAATCAAACAAATGATCAAGAATCTCTCTAGCCTTGCTACTAATTACTAAATATTGCAAAGATGTGCAATCCTTTATTTTAAATTCTGATTTGCAATAAAGCACACTTTTTAGGCAAAATCAGGAGCTATTAATAAAGATTATGAGGGTGCCTACATATCCAAGAAAACCTAGGTTGAAACCCAGCCTCCAGAAGGCTTAACGATCAACGGTACGGGAAAGGTCTGCCCATACCTCATGCCTGTACCAGGTGGCTGCGGCTTCGTCGAGTCAAACCCTACATCTTTCATGAAGGCACCTATATATTTCGAGGTCCCAGCCGCCATGTAGAGGGCCTTCATTCTCAGATTTTATCACAACACCACCAAAGGAGATCCACCACCATATATATCCTTTCCATCTTCCCTGCTCTCCATAGCCATAGCCATTAGCTTCTACTTGAGATCTCCTTGTGATTCAGTGACCATTGTAAGAATATTTAATTTCAATCTAAGTATTCTGCACAATGTTTTCTATCCTTGATCTTATTGTTATGAGTGAGCAGTCCTCACAGGTTGTGGGTTGGGGTGAAACCTTGCTGCGATATTGTGCATCTAATTCATGGGAGTATTGTGTATTGATTGATCTTATTTGTTTCTTGGTCTCTTGTCTCGATCTATGGACTTGTCGATACCCAAGATCCCATTGATTGATAAAGGCTTGAGGTGATATGCTTGGTGAGCGGCGATATCGTAGGAAATCCAGTGACAGAAAGGGGAGTACGGTCTTCGTTTATTGATCCATTTAGGAACAAAATCAACATCACTTCTTATGGCTTTGATATGTGTTTACACTTAATAATTGTTATATCCCGGTATTTCATGGTATAACTGTCGGATCAAAATACTATTCCTATGTCTGTGACTCATAGGGGCTCTAGTATATTAGGATGTGCTGCCCATTAATTTTATCTTTGTTAAATCATTACACATGAATATGAGTATTACTATCTTTATTCCATATGATGTGCAGATGTAGGTGAATCTTCAACCCTGGCCTATCTCCATCCATTGCAATAAACAATGTTCTAAAAGTAAACTAGAAAGGTTCGGTAAACGAAGGTAAAACGAACAAACAAGTCTTGCAGACGTGTCTCATTTAATTTTTATTTAGCATTATTTCCCAAGGTTCAATTAAACCTAGGTCTACTAGGAAAAAAGCTACTATACTACATCCGTAAATCTGGATCGAAGGAATCAACCCTTTTTCTGGCACCATTGTCGGGGAGGCAATTCACTATCCTGGTGAGGTCACTAAAGACCTTGTTTTTAGTTTTATTTTTGTAAATCGAAAAAAATAGTTACTTGTTTATTTGTTTCACTTATTCCAAAATACTAAAAATAAAAGAGCCATGGCTCAGAATAAACTTAGGGAGTATGCTACTCCTACTGATGATTTTATTCATGCACCTATTACTCAGCCCACCGTTGATGTGGAAACTTATGAAATTAAGCCTAACCTTTTAAGTTTGGTTCAGCAGAACCAATTTGGAGACTCATCTGCCGAGGACTCGAGTTTTCACTAAAATACTTTTACTGAAATTTGCGACATGATGTGCATTAAAGATGTTGACCCCAATACGGTTAAATTACATTTGTTTCCTTTATCTTTAAGAGGAAAGGCTAAGAACTAGTTGCTAGCTTTGTCTAAAGGTAGTATTACATCTTGGGAGGAATGCACTAATGTTTTTATGACTAATTTTTTTCCTCCATCTAAGACTATGCAGCTAAGATCCAACATTATCAGCTTCAGACAAGAAGACCGCGAGCCGCTAGTGCTTGCTTGGGAGAGAATAAAATAAGCCGTAATGAACTTTTCTAGTCATGGGATGGAAGAATGGCTTATACTACATTTATTTTATAATGGTCTTAACTCAATGTTTAAGTCTATGCTAGATACCGCAGCAGGAGGAACCATCACGGTAAAGCAACTGAATGTTGCAAAACAACTACTTGATGATATGCAAAACAACCATGCCCAATGGCATGTAGAGGGATCCTCAAAAAGGTGAATTCAATCACCAAGGAACATAATGAAGAGCTTACTACAAAGGTAGATGAGTTACCCAATATTGTGAAGGGTAAGGAAGATATAAAAATTAATGCTATCACTACTGATGATAATGAAGTAAATTTTATAGCTTGTAATCCTTATAATCCTGCTTGGAAGAGTCAAAACTTTGGATCAAATTTTAAAAAACAATATTCTAATCCTGCAGGTGCTCCACATAATAATAATTATGATAATCATAGTGGAGCAAATCATGGCAATCTCTCTTTTGGAAATACTGTTAGAACCTTTATGAAAGCTCAAACCGAGCAAAATATGCTTATTAAAATCATGGAGAACCATGAAAATAGTATTGGAAAATTATCTAACCAGGCCATTATAATTTTAAATGATGTGCACGCTCTACAGGATAGAACCAATATCATGGAGGCACAATTGGGCAGGTAGCCGACAGTCAAGATCTCATACTTGCAAAATTCACTAGAAAGCCCGAGAAAACCCAAGTGGAAGATGTGGTGACCCAGCATACCAATGCATGTGTAGTACATTATAGTCATTGACATGACATCCACAGAACACCGTTCCGTAAATATCACATCCCTCAGAGTGGTACACTAGAAACATTGCGGGTCCATATTACAAACATACACACTTCATTATTATTTCAATACCAGAAGTTCGAGACTTCAAGTGATTCAAAATTACAAACCAAACTTAAGAAGTTTCAGCGGAAGATTCAAAGTTCAAACTCATACTCCGAATTGAGCTCAACAACTTATTATATAAAATTCACGTTGCTCGGCTCAATTGGTTTACTAATAACTAAGGAAACTACTCAGACTCATTGCCCTCCACTCCATAACGTATTTCATAGTCCACCCCTTCCACTCCTCTGGAAAGGTCTGGTTCCTCGTAGTAGACATTCTCTTGTCCCTCAGCATCGTACATTGGAGTATCTTTTGGCTCCTCGGAATCTAAGCAGGGGATAAAAGGAAAGAGTGAGTAATAGAGTTACCCAGCAAGTTCATTATATGCAAGGTGGGAAGTTTGATGCTCTATCTACCACCTCGGACTATCAGTTCTTGGCACTATGCAGTTTTCATAAACATTTCTTCAAAGGTTGTTTTTATTATCAAAAACTATGCCCATCAGCCTTCACATGTTGACTAGAACTTCATGGAGTTCCTTCCCTGCCGTGTTCGTAGCTCCTTCCTGGAACAAGGAGTAATAAGTTACAATTATTACACTCTGTAGAGGTGCGTTACTTTTCCCATGAGAGACAACTCCTTGTTGCACAACCGAGCGTACTTTCCCGTCCACAATTTCGTGATGTGGGGCCCATAGGTGATCCAAGCCAATCACTGTTCCTCTCCGTGACCCCATATGTCTGCACGATCCTTCGGGCCAAGCTACATCTCTGTTAAGCCCTCTTTCGGGCAAGCTATAACCTTGATGAGTTCCCGAAGAATTTATGAGCCGGTTATGCCCCTGACAAGCTCCATAAAGGTCTGACTATACATCCGGCAGCCGCTCACAGATAATCTAGACACCAAAATCGTGGGGCCTAAGGGTGCCCACCCATATGCTGGATCCGCACAAGGAATCCCAGCGTCACATTAAGGTCATCTTGCCTACATATGAAAATAAGAAGATTCAGCTGACTTCTCCGTCCCATTCCAAACCTCATGGTTAACGCGTATTATAAGACGCTAGAATCACTGATGTCATGGATGGTTAATTCCTATGGTGACTCTCATGTAATTGGAAACCTAAGTTCCATTGCCAATCTTATATTTATCATCACTTAGGATGATAATAACATTTCATTTATTTGGAAAATAGTATTTTCCTTCTTTTCTTCAGAACATAGATGATAACATGCAATTTGTAAATACTTTGATAAGGACTCATCAAAGAACATGAGCAGGTGATGAACTTGCCTTGTGATTGCCAGGTAATGAAGTCAGATGCTTGCACTCGACCTTGAGCTTCTATTTCTCCAAAACACCATTATTGCCCGGTAAGGACAATATTTAAAGAAGCAAGAATGAATATGCATAGTAATGTAATGCATCATTTATTATTTATCTTCTTTGTGCGTTTACCCATTATATTAATTTCTGGAATTTCTTTGTGTAATCAACAAAGTTGTTTAAATAATATTTCTTAACATTTTGTAAATATTATATTTATTAATTTTGTAATATAATATATCAGTAATAGAGTTAAAGACTGATGTTTATTTATTTATTTAACCCTTATTATTATTTTCTTAATATTCTTTTTAAGAATAAGCATTTTAATTTAGGAGATTTTCTTTTTCTAACTTAAATAGAAAGTTGGTATTTTTATGAAATACTACTGTAATTAAGAATGATAAAAGTACTTTTTATTTATTTTTATAAAATTTCATAAGGAATATATATTATAAAAATCTTTAACCTAAATTTATTCTATTAAAAATAGAATTCTTAATTTTATTAAGTAGCTTGTATTTTTATGATCTCATAGATATATTATTTGTATTTTTTGGATTTGTTTTTATTTCTTTAGGACTTATTAAGTCCTAGGGGTATTTTGGTCTTTTCCTAAATTATTTAGGTTTTCCTTTTAACTTCGAGGCCAAGACCATTGAGTTGACCCAGCCCAATCTGGCCCAACTGGGCTGGTCAAACCCGCTCCACTAAGGGGTACTGGACCATACCGGCCTAGTACACACCCCCACATCTCTCGTTCACTCGTGTTTTTCCTCTCTCTTTTGCCCCGCTGCGGTGTGGTGCCGTCGTCGCCTCTCCGGCCACCGCCGTGGTGCATGACGAGGTAGTCGGTGCCACTCTGTCGACTGGTCCTACTCAATTCGTCACTGGGCCCTTCTTTTAGCCATGCTGTCTCCATCCCGAACCTTAGGGTTTGGTGGTCCCCGACGATGTACTGTTTCGCCGCCCCTGTGGTGTGGTGCCACGGCTCTGGTGGCTCTATGGTGCTGCTAGACCGCTTGTGTGGCTGTGGCCACCACCATGGCTTGGCACGGTTTGCACCGCCTTTGGGTGCTCCCTGTGCCACTGTGTGCACTCGTTGGCCGCTCTTCTTCCTTTTATAAACTTCAGCAAAGACCTCGGGTAAGTTCTTCTGCTTCCCCTTCTTATTCTCCCTCTACCTCTCTTGCTAGCCACTATGTGCTTCCAGAGAGAAATCCCTAATTAGGGTTCACCTGTTATATTAAGGTTCTACCCCTCTGTGTTGATTATTGAAGATGCTGAACGATTTAGGAGTATTTATGGTGTTTATAATGTGATGATCCATTGCTTATTGATGGGCTTGGAATTGCTAATATCTCTATAAGATAATTTTTTATCTAATCTTGGTAACTCTCATTGCACAAATGGTGATGTTGTGACTCTGATCTAGCCTAATATCTGATTAGTGATGACGGTTAGCTAGTTTCAGTACTAGAAAATGTATTTGGCTGTCTAGGAAGTTACTATCGATGCCTATGGTGATAGATCTTTTATGTAAGACACTATGATTTCTAATTACTACATTAGGAAGATGATTTGAATATCTTTCTGCAAGAGTTTGATTATGAAATCTCTGTGTAGGATTTGCTTGGTTAGAATAAATCCTTATGACACCATCCTTGGAATGGTACACAGTGGTTTTTTATAGTACTGGCTCTATTCTACCTAGAGTGGCTTTATGCTAAAATGAGTTGAAAACTCCTGCTGGATATATTATCCTATGGTGCCTATGAATTTACTTTTTCCTATGATGCTAGTCTGAGGCAAACCTAGGTAAGAACAATTGTTTTTATCTGCTGTCTCCCTTGTTCAATAATCTATGATGGATCATCACCAATTAGAATTACTACAGTTCTTGAGAATTAATTTGATAGTCCCTTGGTATGACCATGTAATGGACCCTTACTGTTTGAGATGCATGCTTATAATGAAATAATTTCTGAGGTGCTACTGTTTCAAAAGATGTGCCCAAAAATTATTAATTTAAGGCTGCTTGTATGTTTGATTCGAAAAGTAGGGATTATTGTCCAAGATCAGTGATGCACAGACTGAAATTTTGGTATTGTCTGTAAAGATTGATCATTGGCTTTCATTTAAATTACTTCTGTGATGGATACACCCCACTTGGGTGTTTTTCTAAGAAGATTCATATGAAACGACACATGCTCTGATAATCTAAGATGATTTGATCATGTGATGGTTTTATGTGTACTCACTGCACAACTTGATTGTTGGTGATGATGTTGTGGTGCTGGTTGATCTTGCTCACTTGGTCTTGCTGGCTTGATCTTGCTCTGCACCCCTTGGTACTGATCTTGCTCCTCCTAGCTCTTGTGATCTTGTACTTGGACTTGCTATCCTCCTGCACCACCCCCACCTTATGTCACCATCATGTGGATGATTGGATGGTTTGTTGTGTTTCTTGGCTTGTGGATTTGTTGGGAATTTGGCAAGCTCAATGTGTTCTCACTGTGTGCTTGAGAAGGTGAGGATAGAATGAGCTCACTGATAGTCGTGCTACAGCAGCATACTCGCTTTTGACTGCTTGTGCTGCTGCTGTTGTTTTGACACCACATTACATGAAGTTAGTTGACTGAGCTGCTTTACTATTTGAGCTAGTTGTGGATCATATCAAGTGAATTTGTTTTCACTTCTATCTTTTTGCTAGTTACTGATCTAGTGAAACTTGCCCCTTTTATTATGCTAATGATGTGGATCCGAAGCTATTTACTTGAAAAGAACAGATGCTATACATTGGAGAAATTTGCCCCTTTTTAACTACTCAATGAGGTAATATGAACAGTGCACTTCATTGTTCACCACTAAGTGTAAAAATAACCAACTAACCTTTTATTTCTTTTTGAGTTGTTTATCTTATTTTGAAGGAACAAGATCTGGATGCTCAAGATGTAGTATAGGAATAGATAGGTAGTATAGATTTTGGTTGTAACCATCTTTTTATTCTTTTTATAAAGAATCTTGTAATAATATTCTTATAATTTAATAAAGTTTCATTTTATTGTAATTCACTTACTGTAATGTGTTCCATTATTTGTTGTATCGTTCTCACTTTGTAATATGATTATGGAATAAAGAAAAGAAATAAGAATTCATTTCTTATTTAAATTTCCTCATCTTAAATTCTTATTGTTGTTTAATATATCTATAATATAATCAAACAATGTTAATAAATAATTTTGGAAAACAACTGAATATTACTAACTTCTAATTTTCAAATATTTTCCAATTGATATAAATTTCAAATTTGAATTCAAAATATTTCCCCCCAAAACTCATTAATTCCTAAAGGTCATGTCAAAATTTATACCAATCACTATAAAGAGCTATTCCTACCTCTAGATAGTGAAAGAAACTCTTATCTCTTTAGGTTTTTGTATGGCGAAAATTTTACCCGGATTTTATAGATGAATGCATGCACATGCGCAGATTCTTATTTCTACCCTTCGTTGGTGCCTAAATGATGGGGTGTTTCAGAATACCTCAAGGTGATGAGGGCATAAAATAAAGATGCGAAGCCTGAAGAGCTGGATTATAGCAATGCGCCATCACTAGATTATACCGTGAAAGATCTATTAAAAATTATCACCGTAAAGAATCCAGGTATAGAACAGGGTAACGACTCTACATGCGAACAATCTATAAAAGAAGTAGCATCTAAAGTTCTTGAGCTAGAGATTGAATATAAGAAGCTAGCTAAAAAATCTTCCAACTAAGCTAGATGATATTTTTGAGCCCACTATCAAAATTAAAATAAGAATTAATGAAATAACTGCTCTTTGTGATCTTGGTGCAAGTGTTTCAAAATTTTCTAAGAGTCTATTTGATAAACTAAACTTAGGGCCATTCACAACTACTGAAATGAGACTCCATATTGTTGATTCAACTTATAAACAAGCTTAAAATAAAACATAGTTGTTGAAATTAAAGGATGTCATGCTCTTATTGATCTAGTTATAGTGGACATGCCTGAAGATCCCATAGCACCTATAATTCTAGGTAGGCCATTCCAAAGAACTATTAAAGCATTGATTAATTTACATGAAGCGAATGCGAGAATAGGACTACCATCTATAGATCCTTTTAAAGGCCACTTAGGAATAAGAAGGCCAATCCTAATGATGATGGTGTAATCACTTTAAAATCTAACTACTTTGGAGTGGGTGTTCCACTCGCAAGGCCTAAATGATCACCATCTGGCTTAAGCTAATTGACCTTAACTAGAAGCGCTTAATGGGACGCAACACATGTGAAATAAAGTTTTTATCTTGTGTTAGTTTTGTTTTTGTTTGTTTTTAATAAAGAGTGTTCAAGAAGGTCATTTGAAGAGAGGAGAAGAAATTAAGGTAATCCTCACTCTATGATATTCACGAACATATGGCTATAAGGTATTGTAGTTTTATGAAGTTTATTTGTTTTCATTCTTTTGTTGTTTTGATGCGCAAAGGCGTATGAAGATCCTAACTTAAATTCTCAAGTTTTTAAAGCTTATAGTGCATTTAACAACCACCTGTACGACCGGTCTAGGCCGTCATCCGTCCGTACCACATCTCGACACAAAAGGATGCATTCTTTGATTTTTGCTACAGGATATAGAGCATTTAACAACCACCAGTACAATAGGAGGTCCCCGTACCATCCTCCTGTACCATACCCCGAGCAAAATATCAAGTTTGAAGCAAATGATATGAGCCTCTAACAAGCTGTAGTACGGGCCAGGGTAACCGTACCGCGCGCCCGTACCAAGTGCACCGCCTGAAGGGAACGTCGACCCCAAGGCAATAGACTCGGTACGGAAGGGCTCCAGCCATACATCCCGCATGTACCACTTACTCGACTGATTTTAACCCTAGGATAGAGGTAAACCTAAACCTAAAATCACAATATATCTTTCTTGTTCCTCCAAACTCCAAACTATCTCCATTGGATCTTCAATTCTACTCGTTCTTTTTTCGATTCCTCGCACCCAATCGATCTAGGGTATTTTTCTTCTCCGATCCCCAGCTTATTTGCATCAAAACCTTTCTCAATCTAGACTTAGGTCTTGTTCTTGGGCTAACCTTGATTATGAGCATGCTTAATTTTATTAGAGGAGATTATTTTGTAAGAAGTGTAGAAGATTGTTTTTGCTATGTTTCTATTCGAACAAATTCTTAATTATCTTTCATTTTATTTTTAGATGAATACAAGGAGTCGTACATGTGCAATGGCTGTGAAATAAGCCGCATCAGCCATTGATGTGCTAACCCCCGAGTAATTTGGCATCAATTTCACCAAGGAGTTCCAACTCACTCGTTTCAACTGTCTCAAGAACCGAGAAATCAAGTCCACCAAGTGGGTGTGTCCTTATATCCTTAACCAACTGGGCATTCGTCATGATTTTGATTTACTTTGCATCAATGTTGGTTTGTATCACTTTATCTTTTAGGCCACTACCACATATCGTTGCTTGACACTTGAGTTCCTCGGTACCTTGATGCATACAGTGGGTCTACACTACTGCTCCGAGGTGTATAGGCCGGGAATTGATCGCATCACTTTCCACCTTATGAATCATGAGTATACCTTGACACGCGACCAATGGGCTCATTATTTTTGGTTTGCTAACAACAACACCGACATATGTTCCACTTGTTTGTTCTTAATCCTACACCCTTGGAGTACTTTAATTATATGATTATACATGGAAACACACCCAATGGAAATCAAATTGATCATCTTGCTGTTCATTATTTTTTTATGTTATTGATAACACTTTGCAGGAACGTGGTGAGTTTACTAGAGCCAATGAAGAGGACATGATAATCCTCGCAAAAGCTGCTATTCCAGACGCCAAATTTGGTCGTCCTTCTTGTGTTTTATCTTAATCATCAAGCTCTTCAATCCCTTGGTCCCATATGTGGAGGAGGAGTTGTCACCGTTCTTGCTCGTGAACTTCACGTTAACCTAGGTAATATCCAACTATTGGTAGGTCTTCGCCATCTCAGTTTTTCTACTGCCAAGGCTTGTGGTATGGTTTCTAAATAAAATGGTAGATACTTTATTGATTAACCTGGAGCCGATCCCTTGATCCTAGCTCCTTTGCCTAATAGTTTGTTCTCTATCGAGGACAGATGTTTGTGTTTTGACGCGCAGGTTAAAGCAAGTCTACCTCAAGAAGAAGAACCCATGGGTGAAGAAGGAGAATATAAATAAGTAGAACAAGAAGGAACCGAACAAGAGCAGCAGCCACCAAACTACTACACCACCTATGAAGATATCTATTCTATTGAAGGAAGCATTCCAAACATGAGCTACCACTCCATCAACCTTTGAGATGCTACCGCCAACCTCTCAACCCAGTTCCCCAATTGGAGTAGCCAATGTAACGTGGGAGATTATCCACCACCACCACAATGAGCAACAAAAGGGCTTGCCAAAGCCTGAGCTTGGGGGGTGTGTCCCCCGGCATTTATATTTGTGTAATAATGAGGTTGTACTCTAGCTCCATGTGATCTTTGAAACACTCGTGTTGGTTTGTTCCAACACTTAGCGTATTCTTTTTCTTTTCATTTTTTGTTTTATTTTGCTTTTCATTTGTTTGCTTTTCTTTTCTTAGTTTCTTGCTTGGTCTCAAGATTTTTTCTATTCTCTAATCCCATCCTCAAAAATTACCAAAATATTTTTCCTTTTATCCTTTTTCACGAAAGTGGATTTTCCTATTACCTGTTTGCTTCAACATTATTATGAGAGTGATTTGATTTGAGTTTTAAAGGAACACATCCCCGTAATGAAGATAATTATGAAGTCACTCATGAGAGGTATGTCCTATGTCTCCCACTTTAGAAGTTTTAAATGTTTATCCTAGTTAGTTTATTTGTTAATATGCTATGCTAGTGGGAGTAATTCAAAATAGTTAGAGTAAAGCTTTTTATTTGTATGAGTAATTAGGTCTGGAAGCTTTTGCTCTAGTTCTTGTAGTTAATTGAGTCTTGCCTTGGAAATAATATTGCCAAACAAGCACAACAATAAAAAGTCTCCAATTTATGACTTGTTTGATGAGTGATTGTCTTAAAAGTTTACTTTTGAAGATACTTAACCCCATAGATATTTTGATAGACTTGATGGCACTCTTATAAGGAGTTGTTTGATTGAAATGAAGTCTAGTGGTAATTTTGATTCATGCCAAAGATACACCTTGTGGCTCAAAATGTGATATTTGTTAAAGTTTGTATGTTTTTGATGAACACCTTTCGATGCCAACAACTTTGTTGTCCTACGAATGATCAATGGTACAATCCCTGATTTCGGCCATGAATTGACGACATGGGTAACACATGTTACCATAATAGGCAAAAGTATTGGTACTCTTGAGGGTTGTGCAAACCATTGCTAAAATAATCACTCAATGATCCTTGTTGAGAATTAACTTTGAAAAATAAAGATCCATACAAAATAGTCTTTGGCATGGTCTTGTTACTACTCTATGAATTTTCTTGAAAGACAATGATTAGAACAATAGTGTTTTGATAGTCTTGATTTATTGATGTGGGCATCAATGAGACACTTCACTATTATGCTACTTAGGACATGATCTCTCTTACTTAATTTTGCTATTATGAAATATTCAAGTGTTCCTCGGCAAGCTGAGAGTTAACTAGAGGAGTTGGAATAATTGTTACATTTCTAGTTATTTATACTTATATTAAACTATACTTTGATTGTTTTGAGTTATCAAAGCTTGTATAGTTTTCTTGGCACCTCTCTAACTTTGATGAGCTTTACAAATGGAAGAAGTGTTGGATGCATATGACTACCAACCGTAAGTGAATTCATTCTCTCGTTATTTTAGTTTAAAATTAAGTTCTTCTCCCTAGAATCTTGGGGCGAGATTCCTGTTTAGTGGGGGAGAGTTGTAGCATCCCAATGTTCTAAACCTTGTAATGCTACATGGTCTAATCATAAAATGTTACTTACTACATGTTATTAATTGCACCACCATTATATCATGCTCATGTCACCATGCCACCTTGCATTTGAGCATCATATAAAACCCCTCAATTTGGTTCTTATCCCATATGCATTATATTGTATCACTTGTAGTTGCCTCTTGATATATTGTATTTGCTTCTTGATAAACTGTTTCATGCCCAAGTTGAGTTGGGGGCATATATTTTCTTGACTCCACCACCTTTCTTTGTCACCGATACATTGCAAATGTATCTATAATTTTTGATGTTCCATGCTTGGTTTTATCTACTTTCTTATGTTTTGTCCACATTTGGAGTACTTTTCATATGATTTTTCGGACTAACCTATTAACAAGAGCCACAGTGCCAGCTGCCTGTTTTCTGCTGTTTTTGGTTCCAGGAAAGTCAGAAAATGAATATTCTCGAAATTGGACGGGACAAAAGCCAAATTTAGTTTTTCACCGTGGGACACCTAGAGCTAGAATACGAGACGGAGAGGGGCTAGGGCCCGACCACACCACCTGGCCGCACGGCCAGGCCTGTCCCATGCCAGGGGGTGGTCTGGCCTCCCCAGGCACCCCCTCAGCCTCTCCTTCTGCCTATATATTACCTCTGATACGGAAACCCTAAGTACCCGATCAAAAATCCACGAAAGAGTCTGTAGCCGCCGTCATCTCCATCCCTAGATCGGGAGGGATCTGAAGCTCTTCCCGGCACCCTGCCGGAGAGGGGAATTCACCCTGGAGGCCTTCTTCATCATCATGCAAGCCTCCGGTGTGATGCGTGAGTAGTCCATCTCTGGACTATGGGTCCATGTAGTAGCTAGATGGCTGGTTCTCCTCCTTTGTGCTATCATGTCTAGATCTTGTGAGCTCCGTTCATGATCAAGATCATCTATTTGTAATTCTGCATGTTGTGTTTGTGGGGATCCGATGGATATTGAGATGCTATTTCAGATTGATTATTGATTCTATCATGTCTTTGTTATTTGTGATCTTGCATGCTTTCCGTTGTTAGTAGCTATCTTGGCCAAGTAGATGCTAGCAACTCCAAGAGTTAGTATTTATCCTCGATAGTGGGTTCATGCCTCTGGTAATCTGGGGAAGTGATAGAAATCTCTAAGGTACTAGATGTGCTGTTGCTACTAGGGATAAAACAACAATCCTTTGTTCATAGAACAATTGTATTGTTTACTTTACACGCAATTCGTAATCCAATTATCCGTTGCTTGCAACTTAATACTGGAGGGGGTTCGGATGATAACCTGAAGGTGGATTATTAGTCATATATGCAGTTGGATGGCGGTCTATATATAATGTTGTAATGCCCAATCGAATCTCAAAGGAGTCAAGATGAGTGGTATATGCTTGTATGCTTTCTCGATGTTTGTCAATTGCCCCGCTGTAATTTGTTCACCCAGCATGTCATCTATCTTAAGGAGAGCCACCTCTAGTGAACTATGGACCCCAGTCCTTTCTTTTACATTCAATCTACAATCAACTGTTTACTGCTTTGTTTTTACTTTCTGCAAACTATTACTTTCTTCCATTCGATACATTTCATTCTTTATTTTCAGCAAAACCGGTGAGATTGACAACCTCATCGCAAGTTGGGGACAGAGTTTTGTGGTTGTGTTGTCCAGGTCTCCACGTTGTTGCTAGCACCTGTAGTGCGCCCTGCCAAAGTTCAGCTAGCAACACCTTTGAGGTGTTTCCTTGCTCCTACTGGTTCGATTAAACCTTGGTTCCGTACTGAGGGAAAACTTGTCGTTGTGATCATCATACCTTCCTCTTGGGATTCCCCAACGAGCTCGACATATTTTGGGCCATCAAGCTACTTTTCTGGTGCCGTTGTCGGGGAGTGAAGGACATCTTCACAAGGGGAGTCCCTCATAACCAATCTCTTTACTTTGTTGTTTTTGTTTTTCTTAGTTTATTTCTGCTTTGTCTGCTTGTTTTTTTATCAAAAGCACACACAAAATTAGTTCCTACTATAGTTGTTATTTTCATTGGTTTGTTATTGTCTTGCTTTATCATGCTTTCTATCAATGGTTGGTTTCTTTGAAACTGAATCTTATTGGCAAGGTGGGTTCACGAAAGAACAAAAATATCATTATAAGGAACACCGCTTGTCACAAAAAGGGAAACACTTATGGGAACAAATTGATAAATTGTATACCATTGCTATAAACGTGTGCTCTACTTATAATGTTACTTATTGCTTTGATAAATCTTGTTGCTGTAGGAGGTATAAACTCCTCCCTTTTCAATGTGAGTATAATGATAATGTTACCATATCTTCTTATGTTAAAGGGAATTATGACTTTTATGATGTGGAACAAATTGAAGAATTTATTGCTTGGAAGGGTGCATTTGAACTTGCTAGTTTGCTTGAAAATTCTGATGATTCACCTTATAAATATGAGGTTTATGATATACTTAAATTTTTATTTGATAATTACAAGGTACAAAATGGCTATATTCTTGAATATCTTAATAGATGCTCTCCACCAATGGAAGAGACTAATGCCTTGCAGGAGCCTATGGAAGAAGAAATTGCTGAAACTGAAAGCTCATTGGATGAAAAAGAGGAGGAGAGTGATGATCAAAGAGGAGGAAGAATGGATCTACCCATCCCTACCTTCTAATGAGAGTAACTCTTTACCCCTTACATTATTTGATTGTCCCCCATGTTTACCAAAGGAGGACGAATGTCATGTTCGTGAGGATTCTTTTGAAAATGTTTATAATAAAGCTCTAGTGTTTATAGATCATGAAAAGCATGCTTTATGTGATAGCTATATTGTTGAGTTTATTCATGAGGCTACTGAAAATTATTATCAGAGAGGAAAATATGGTTGTAGAAGTTTCATGGTACTGAAACACATCTCTATTTGCTGAAATTTTTGAAGTTACTCTCGTTTTATCTTCCTATGCTTGTCACTTTGTTCTTTATGAATTTATTTGCATACAAGATTCCTATGAATAGGAAGTGGGTTAGACTTAAATGTGTTTTGAATTTTCTTCTTGATGCTCTCTTTTACTTCAATTCATATTTCTTATGTGAGCATCTTCTCAAACTAACATGCCTAACTTAAAGGCGTTAAAGAAAAATACTTATTGGGAGATAACCCAAAAGTTTTAGATGAGTCTTCGAAGTTATTACTTCATTAATAACCGCTCCTTATCCTTTTTATTTGATTTTTGTGCCAAGAGTAACCTCTAATGAGAGAGAAGTAATGATTGGGAAAGTTGCTGTCCCAAACAGATTTCTGTGCTTCACCGTAAAAATTCGTGTAAAATCTCTATACGTCCTTTTGAGGCATGAATTTTTGTGCTTCTGCCCCAGGTGGTTATATAACTTTCTTTCGTTCAACACTTTTTGATTTGAGGAACAGAAGGTCTTCGAAAAAATTCGTCTTTACCTGCTGGTCTGTTTTGACAGGTTTCTGCCATTTTCTGTATTTGCTTCTTGTTGGTTCCTTTTTGAGTTCTTTGGGGGAATTGAGATTTTTGAGGGAAGTGATACAGTAGCTAGTGTTTTAAATGAAGTTTTATTGGTGTTAGAACTGAACCTAAAAACTTATTATCTTGAGTGCACTAATGTTGCTAATAAAGTTTGTGTGAAGTTTTGTATGAAGGAAAAATTTCAGGTGTATGGAAGGAATGAGTAATGAGATGAAGGATGGACTAAAGCTCAAGCTTGGGGATGCCACGCGTGTCATCCCAAGAAATATCCAAGAAGTATAAGCGTCAAATCTTGGGGATACCCAAGGCATCCCCCTCTTCATCGATAAAAAAATCCCAGGTTTCTTCCAAACGCTTCATTTTTATTTTTTCATGCACAGTTGTGTTGTTCTTGGAGCGTCTTCTTTTTTGTTTTATTTTTGTTTTTTCGTTTGCTTGGTTTTCTTAGTTTTCTGAATAAATTGGTTGGACCCCATCTTTCATACATTGGTTTTCAAATAGTTTGGTTTGGATTAGAAAAGAGTAGGAAAGTTCATGCTTAAGTGGTAAAGAGAGCTTGTTTTTGACTGTGCCTATGCTTTGTCATGCCATGCCTGATATTGATTTGGCTTTATGCTTAGTATTCTTTGCTGTAGCATTACATGTTATAAACAATTGAGATTGCTTAATGTTCCTTGAAGAATCATGCGTTGTTTTAGCATATTAAAGCATAGTATTGTGGTATTCTCCTTTGATGCTTTATTTGGGTTGACTTGGCACATGCTGACACCATGTTATGACTATCCCAAGTCACCATAGCCTTTATGATCCTTTAGTTTTCAACTTGTAGTATCACTTTATGCTTTGATCAATGACGTTTTGTCGCTCTGCATGATTATGGCCATTATTTCTGTCTTAGTTTGTCGCTCCCAGTCTTTTGCTAAGCCTCCGTAACCAAGTATGAGTTCCACTCATGCATCCAACTCCTAAAACCAAGTTATTCCAAAGAGTCCACCATACCTACCTACTAGCATATGCTATTCCAAGTATATTCATGTTTTTATCTACCTTCCAAATTAAACTTGTTATGAGAAAACTAGTGATTAAAGCTCTCACAAACTTGATGGCACACTTTACTTTTCTTTCCCTTAATAAAATTGAACCATTGTGTCGTCTATGGTGTATATGCTTGCACTTATTTGTTGGGGATTAGCAGAACCATGCTATCATGGGGAATGCTTTCAACATTGCACTTGTACTTTGTACCTAGTTGATATCATGCTCTTTTGTCTATGGATGTCGTCAGTGTGAAATGAAAGGGGAGCTTGTAAGTCCATGGAGTTATGTATATGTGTTAGAGAAACGCCTGGGCCGCTGGTCTAATCCGTGCTGACATGGTGGAAACCTGCAACGTAACCATAATGAGTTGTCTATGAAGCATTCTTCTTATAAAAAAAGAGTCAGATATTGAGAAAAAAAAGAGAAAAAGAGAAAAAAAGAGATTTATGAAAAGAGGAAAGAAAGAAAAAAAGCACCATATTCCCATGGTAAATAAGAAGATTGCTGAGATGCTTGTTGTCTACTTGCCTTGTCATTTTGATATGGGGATTCTTTCGTATCATCGGGCAAGGGGTACCCCGTTGGAGGTTCTCTATGATACACATGTACTTACGATGACAAGAACTTACCGGTGACTAAACTTGAGTAGCATGAGGAGCGGCCCTCGTATTCAAGGGACACGAGATTTCCAACTTATACTTCCTCAAGCATATACACCATAGTTTGTTCACTTTAACCTTAATCACTTCAAGATGCTTATGATAGGGGCAATGAGAGCTGAAAGCTATTAAGTACCATAATTTCTGGAAGCTCTTTATGAAACTTTAATCTCTGCTTCCTTCTATGAAGGCCTTTCTTCCACTTATATATTGAGTCTCCACCTTCTACCTTTATGCACTTACTTTGAGAGCATAGTGGCCATTCTTAGTTCTATGTGCATTGTCCCAAGACTTGTTGATTGATGCATACTTTGATATTGCTTGCTTTAAACTATTTATATCTAGTCACTCTTTTGAACTTTAAAGCTGTCTTATGCATTTATGTTTGCTACTCTATGAGGGACAAGTTGAATACCACTATGCTATGTTTTCTTTATGTGAAACAAACAAACGTCTTGCAAAGCATTGTTATTCATGAATCTTCTATTTGTGTCTTTTCATGTTGCAACATAGTTTCTTTGTCTTATTGCTAGAACTTTGTCTTTCATGTTATGATTGAAGTACTATGATCCCATCTTTGAATGTTTTACAAATACTTTGATCAAGTTTATGATGGTGCATGTCACCTCAAAAAATATTCTTTCTTTTTATCACTTACCTACTCGAGGACGAGTAGGAGTTAAGCTTGGGGATGTTGATACATTGCAAATGTATCTATAATTTTTGATGTTCGATGCTTGGTTTTATCTACTTTCTTATGTTTTGTCCACACTTTGGAGTAGTTTTCATATGATTTCTTGGACTAACCTATTAACAAGAGCCACAGTGCTAGCTGCATGTTTTTTGCTGTCTTTTGTTCCAGGAAAGTCAGAAAATGAATATTCTCGAAATTGGACGGGACAAAAGCCAAATTTAGTTTTTCACCGTGGGACACCTAGAGCTAGAATACGAGACGGAGAGGGGCTAGGGCCCGACCACACCACCTGGCCGTGCGGCCAGGCCTGGCCCGCACCAGGGGGTGGGCTGGCCGCCCCAGGCACCCCCTCGGCCTCTCCTTCCGCCTATATATTGCCTCTGATATGGAAACCCTAAGTACCCGAGCAAAAATACACGAAAGCGTTTGTAGCCGCCGTCATCTCCATCCCTAGATCGGGAGGGATCTGAAGCTCTTCCCGGCACCCTGCCGGAGAGGGTAATTCACCCTGGAGGCCTTCTTCATCATCATGCAAGCCTCCGGTGTGATGCGTGAGTAGTTCATCTCTGGACTATGGGTCCATGTAGTAGCTAGTTGGCTGGTTCTCCTCCTTTGTGCTATCATGTCTAGATCTTGTGAGCTCCATTCATGATCAAGATCATCTATTTGTAATTTTGCATGTTGTGTTTGCGGGGATCCGATGGATATTGAGATGCTATTTCAGATTGATTATTGATTCTATCATGTCTTTGTTATTAGTGATCTTGCATGCTTTCCGTTGTTAGTAACTATCTTGGCCAAGTAGATGCTAGCAACTCCAAGAGTTAGTATTTATGCTCGATAGTGGGTTCATGCCTCTGGTAATCTGGGGAAGTGACAGAAATCTCTAAGGTACTAGATGTGTTGTTGCTACTAGGGAGAAAACAACAATCCTTTGTTCATAGAACAATTGTATTGTTTACTTTACACGCAATTCGTAATGCAATTATCCGTTGCTTGCAACTTAATACTGGAGGGGGTTCGGATGATACCCTGAAGGTGGATTATTAGTCATAGATGCAGTTGGATGGCGGTCTATGTATAATGTTATAATGCCTAATCGAATATCAAAGGAGTCAAGATGAGTAGTATATGCTTGTATGCTTTCTCGATGTTTGTCAATTGCCCCGCTGTAATTTGTTCACCCAACTTGTTATCTATCTGAAGGAGAGCCACCTCTAGTGAACTATGGACCCCGGTCCTTTCTTTTACATTGAATCTACAATCAACTGTTTACTTCTTTGTGTTTACTTTCTACAAACTATTACTTGCTTCTATTCGATACGTTTAATCCTTTGTTTTCAGCAAAATCGGTGAGATTGACAACCTCATCGCAAGTTGGGGGCAGAGTTCTGTGGTTGTGTTGTGCAGGTCTCCACGTTGCTGCTCCGGTAGTGCTCCCTGCCAAAGTTCAGCTAGCAACACCTTTGAGGTGTGTCCTTGCTCCTACTTGTTTGATTAAACCTTACTTTCGTACTGAGGGAAAACTTGCTGTTGTGCTCATCATACCTTCCTCTTGGGGTTCCCCAACGAGCTCGATATATTTTGGGCCATTAGTCACCACCTTATAATCCCACCATCCAAGCTACATATGAGCATTTGCATTTCTTTTGGTATTATATCTAGCTCATATATAACAAGATGGATCTACTTCTAAATCTACGTGCTCCCATAATTTTTTTCTTATTATTTTCACAATATGAATTATGTGGAGCCATGTGGTAATTTTGCATGCTATGTAGAAGATTGAGAAACTCCAATTCAAACCCATGGTTTTCATTCAGTCTTGATTTTAGTTGAATTCATATGGTCCCATTAAACCATAGTGGACCAATACACACTATATTGGCCTTTGAATTCAATTAGCCCCATTATTAATGGAAGCATGTTTTGTTTTGTTTGATTTTCTTTTGGAAAAATATCAAGTGCCACATGGAGATAGTTTGTTCACCAAACTAGATTCAAGTATAGTGTATGCATGACCCATGCAAATCTCACTCTCATCTCCTTTTAATTGAATTTCTTGGAAATATTTGAGAGGAAGCTTGTATGAATTAAATTCATATAAGTTGGCATCTTTTCAAGTAAATCCTCAAGGGCAACCTTTCTACTCACCTTCTTCTCCTTTGGTTTGTGGTATTTGGGTTCTATTGGAAGCTAATCAAATAACTTGTTTTGAAACGAAACTATATGAACCAAATTCAATTTTCAAACAAATCCCACCTAGCTAAACCTAACCATCTAGCTAACCTAGCCTAACCCGAGCCCTCACTTGTGGTTTGGTGAAACCAAACCACAACCATCGCACCACCAACCCCTCTCTAACCCGAGCTTACTCTAGCCAAGTGGACACGGCATGGGCATGATCGGCACATGGCCACCGGCCATCCATGTCGCCCTTTCCCTTCTTCTTGCTGCCCAAGTCAGCCAGCACCCACCTCTCCTAACCCTAGTCCCCTCTGGTTTCTCCTACTGTCCACCCCGATAGAGAGACGAGAGGAAAGTGGAAAAGCAACCATGGTTGCTTTTGAACTAACCCTAACCTTAGTCCCCTCTTCCTCTCTGCTTTATAAGGCTACACTCACCCTCCTAACCAATCCAGATCTTCCCTGGGCTCTGCCCAAAACCCACTATTTCCCCATGTCTCTCCCTGCTAGCTGATGAGTGCATATTTGCATCATGTTTTATATTAGGATTTTGCATTGTAGATGTAGGATCTTGGTATTTTACGGCGCTCGTGCGCACATTTTATGTCTGTTTTCACTAGGATCAGGACATATGATGGATACAATGGACACAATTCTTAGAGCAGTTATACTGAGGAGAAAAGGAGTCAAAAACAATGTAAATCGCTTATTTGGGAAATATCAATAATACCAGAAGAAAACCTGAAGCGAACAAAGGACACAGATGGTTTAACGACCAACTATACGGCATGAATAAATTTTCTGGCGGTATAGTTCCCGCCGTATATTTGGTTCCGCCGCCGCCTCCTCAAATAGTTTCACCCCGTGCAACTGGATCGGGGAGACGACATACTGAACAACCAGAAATCACCAAAACCTCACCTTTGGAAGGCATCTAGAGGGATAACTCGTCCACTGGGGATCCATCTTCACCCTGTTCAAATCTGAGAGGCTAAGGCATCGATCTTCATCATCAACTGCTGCATCCCCACCATCTCCATCCATCCCATCTACATCTTGTCAAGATCTTGTTGTAATTTCCGTACTCATTGTGGATTTATACAAGTACTTTTCATCTATGGTAGACATTGTTATTACCATGATGTTGATTTCCTCCACGTCTGAGTAGATCTCTAGTTCTTGGGGACATGCAGCATGAGATTGAAATAACATAAAGTTTATTATGATATTCATCGCTGTGACCATGTGCTAGATTGTCTTCATCTTGATATTGGGAGAATTCGACCTCTTAATATTTCCCTCTTATGGGGACTTGATGGAGGGAACTACTTGTTGGTAGACGGAGGTCTGTTACCACTTGTAACATCTCAAAAATATTAAACAAGATTATCAAGTTCTAATCACCCAAGTTTAGGGTTAACAAAAACTTTTACTCTTAAGCCCATATGATGCATGTGTGTTTAATATTAATGCATGAATGCTTGCTATGCCATGTTTGATTGCTATAAATGATAAGTATTAGTTTAAATATGAACACCACATCATCTAGGTCAATTCCAAACAAAATCAAATAAAAAGAAAATCAAATAAGAGGCATATGATCAAATGGTCATTTTGGTCAAAGTTAACCACTAGCCTACTTTGGGCATCTCTAGCAAATGTTTTCCAACAGAAAAAATTCTACTTCTTTTCACCCCTTGCTAGACCAAGTAAAAATGAACTCAAGCAAACTTTACAAACTTACATAAATCAATTTCAAATCTATTTAAGAGACATTTCAAAATTGAATCAAGTGTAGGTACCTAGATCACCATTTTAAAAAACCACTCAAACCAACACCACTTGACAAATCCCAGCAACCAGAGATACCTAAGCATGTGACCAGCACACCCACCTCATTCAAAAATTTGAATCTTTAGTTCATGCGGCCATTTGATCGAAAACTTAGTAGACAGAGTACAAGTTCAACAACTATTCACTGTTTTGATCAATCAATTGATCACCAATTGTACCCAATTCGACCCCACTACTCACCCATGATCACTCCCAGTACCCAGCCATGCAGCTAGCACACCTCACTCGCCGTTTGCACTAGTGCCATGCCGTACCTGAGCATGTCCATGCCAGTCGATCATGGACACGATGCCACATGCCGCACTGCCCTCTCCCATGACCACGAGAAGACATGCATGACCTCATCGCACTAGCCCATCCACCCCTTGATCAACGACAAGGAACGGAGAAGCCAGCACAGCCATGCCACTCTCCTCTGTCCGCCATGCCGAGCGCCAAGCCACTCCTGCGCAGCCACACCGCGCCTTGCTCTCTCCGCGCGTAACTGCACTCACCGCGTCCCCAGCAACCTCCTAGACACGACCATTCGCTACCGCGTGCCCCGTGACCACCGTACGCCGTGACGAACATTGTCGTACGCCGTGACGAACACTGTCGTACCCGCACAGAGCATAAATGTCACGCCTCTCTATGCCACTATGCACATGACGTTCACCGCAGACCACCGCGTCGACCTATGCTCTCCGCCATGCCTATAGCGACCTGTATCAACGTCGCCGATGAGCCCGAGCCATGCCGCACTGCCTCTCTCACCGATATATAAATAGGATCCTCCCCCAGCCTCATCCGGCACACCATTCCACTCTCCTCTCTCTCAGAAACATCCCTGACCCTTCCCCGGAGCAACGCGAGCACCATGTCGCCGAAATTTCACCGGAGCCCGCCGCTGTAGTGAAGGAAGGGCGCCGTTGATTGGAGGCACCCCAGGAGCCACCGTGACCACCATTCGACTCGTCGTCGTCTACCAGCCCATTCGCCCCCATCACAGTACCTAGCTGGAGCCATGGTAAGCTCCTAGCGACCCCCATCGTGCCGCTAGGTTTAGAATCTCGCACGTCCCATGCGACGTAGACGATGAACCAGAGCAATCGATCTCGTTCTAATCGTAGGGATGATATTAGCAGATACCGTTTTGCCTAGCTACTGCTGCTGACGCGTGGGACCATCTTGTAAGCAGCCCGCTGCACACGCGCTGTGCAGTTGGGCCGGCCCATTAGCATTCCCACGCATAGCCCAGCGATTCAAATATAATTTTTCCATTTAATTAAAAACCCTATTCTGTCAGTGATTTCAAAATTAAATTCAGAGAGTTTTACTTTACCAAAATGCATGATTCCAATTTTGTTAGAAAGGTATTGAAAATATCTACACACTTCCGTTGGATTCATACCATTTTAAATTATGGATCACCTATAATAAAATAACAAGACAAAGACTTTTATAACTTCAAACATTTTTATAAAATCAACCATAAATGCTTTTGGGTTGATTCAACCTCTGAAAATTCACGTTTGCCATGATCTATATGAATACGTAAAAAGATTTAGTTTTACATGCATTGATCATGGAGTAGTATTAAAAGAATGCTATATAGGCATTTCTAGTCACTTTAATATTATTAAATAGCAATATTAAAACTTGTAATATATGACCACCCCTTTAAATCACATTCCCAAGTATTGGAATTTGTGGTATGACATGTGTCAACATGATCCCATATTTTAATTGGAGAATATAAAATCTTAAGTATTTTTCCAGTGAGTAGAAATTACTTTTCCCAAATAAGATAAATAAGAATGTGACATTATTACATGTGATGATTGAGATGATGCTAGATCATCTAGTGTGAGCCCTTGTGTTCTAAATAGAAGTAGTTAAGTGTTGTTTGGTGATTGTGTACCTCGTATGTATTTATAGACGCTAGTACCGACCCGGGGTACGACGAGGAGGAGTACTTCGAGGAAGAGGAAGAGAACTTCAACGACCGCACCCAACAAGGCAATCCCACTATGCAAGATAACCTATGCAAGATGCACCATGCATGCTCGGTTATGCAACTTTGATTATACCAATCCCAGTTTTACCTACAAGCTTTACTTTTCCCTTTACTAAAGTTACTTAGTTAGTTAGTGAATTGTGATTTGTGGAAAATAGGATGGATACCCTCAAGATCATAGAACTAGCCTTGGGTACTTATACTTGATTAGCACCCCTCAATACTGATACCCTCAATACTAGTGGCTAGTGCTAAGCAAAAACTTGATCACCTCAGATGGGAACACTAGGAGAAAATGATTATGAAAACCTTGGGACGATGAGTCCTTCTACTAAAATGTTTTGACATGTGTTTTGAAACACAATGGTTTGATGATGAAACTAAAGGAGGCATGAGCCTTGACTTTGATAAAAACTGATGGTTGGGTTCGGATGTGATATGTCCAAAACGTATCTACTTTCTCGAACACTTTTGCTATTGTTTCTCCTCTAAACTTGTGTGATTTGGATGCAACTAACACGGACTGATGCCGTTTTCAGCAGAATTGCCTTGGTGTTTAGTTTTTGTGCAGAAAATCAACTATCAGGAAAAATCCTGGAAAATATGCCAAAAATCCTATTTCACCAGAAGACTCTCGGAGCCAGAATACGAGACGGAGGGGGGGTGGGCCCAGACCACACCACCTGGTCGCGCCTATAAGTTAACTTCTGACCTAATAACTCAGGGGGGTTCGACGTTTTTCCAGAAGGAGTTCCGCTCCGCCACCACCACCAGATTCCACGATTTAGAACCAGAAACTCTGTTCTGGCACCCTGCCGGGACGGGGAATTGGAGGAGATCATCGCCATCATCATCACCATCGCTTATCCATTGACCATCCATGTTTCCCCCATCTATGAGTGAGTAATCTCCCGCTGTAGGCTATGGGGATGGTAGGGATTGGATGATATCGTTCATGTAATGGCATCGGATTGTTAGGGCTTGGTGCCTAGTATCTACTATTAGTGCTTTTTGACTTTGTTGCGACTTGTTATGCTTAATGCTTGTCACTAGGGCCCGAGTGCCATGATTTCAGATCTGAACATGTTATTGATTCATTATGATAGTAATGTTTATGGTCTTACCTGCAAGTTGTATACACACGTTGTTGTCCGGAACCAAAGGCCCCGAAGTGATAGAAATTGGGATAACCAGAGGGAATGGCTTTGATGTGAGGATCACATGTGTTCATGGAGTGTTAATGCTTTTCTCCGATGCTCTATTAAAAGGAGCACCTTAATTGCCAGTAGTTCCCTTGAGGCCCCGCTGCAAACGGGCTAACAGGACAAAAGATGTTGTGCACGTTCTCATTGCGAGCACGTATGACTATATACGGGACACATGCCTAGGATTATATAATACTTGGATGCTTTATCTTATTTATCTGCAATTGCCCTATGTTCTGATTGCCATGTGAATTGTCTTCTCCATGCAATACCGGTCCATCCATCCCTATGCCTACCGCACTCGAATCCTACTATTTACTACTATTGTTACTACTGTCTTTACTTTTACTATTGCTGCTACTTTACTATTCCTACTACAAAACTATTGCTACTGATAAACTGTTGTGAGCAAGATTGTTTCCAGGTGCAGCTGAATTGACAACTCAGTTGTTAAGGCTTATAAATATTCTTTGGCTCCCCTTGTGTCGAATCAATAAATTGGGTTCCACTTCCCTCGAAAATACTACGATACACCCCCTATACTTGTGGGTCATCAAGACTATTTTCTGGCGCCGTTGCCGGGGAGCATAGCTTTATTTATCAAGTTGACTTGGATTCATTATTGTTCGCTGCCATCCATCCATCATGGGTAAGTCTAGTGATGGCAAGGTTCCTATTTTACCATCCACTACAAGAAGAGGTACAATTCTGAACACCTCCGTTGCTCTTGATTTACCATTTGTTATGAGTAAGCTCGTTACACCTCCACATACACATGCTACACACACTGCTACTACTGCTGAATCTAAAACTTCTGATACTTATGATGCTGCTTATATTGTGCTTGATAAGAGTGGTTCATTAGGTCCTTTCCTAGATGCTACAATTGCTAGAACTATAGCTGGAAATACTGAAACTCCTAATGAAGACACTACTACACCTGTTAGTTCACCTGAGTCTAGTGAGAGCTATGATATTGAAGACGGTTGTGTTGAGATGACCGATGAATTAATTAAAGAATGTCAAAACACCCATGATAGGAGTGCTGCTAATAGTCTCCTTGAGAGGCGTACTATTAGACCCAAATTGTCTCCTAATGCTAAGTTTGCTGCTTCTCCCATGAACATTAAAGATAAATATTATGATTTCTCTCTTGATTTATCCTATATAGCTATTGTTGAGAAAGAACCTTTTTGTGGGACTAAGAATGAAAGTGCGGTAGAACATATGACCAAACTTTCTACCATGAGGGCTTGTTTTCTGATGATATTAAGATGCACACCTACTTTGTTGCTAAGATTTTCCCCTTTTCACTGAAAGGAGAAGGTAAAACTTGGTTTAATAATTTACCTCCTAGATCTATTGATAGCCCTGAATGCTTGATTAGTACTTTCCTGCAGAAATATTTTCCTCCTAGTGCTAGACATGCTGTTTTGCAGGAACTTGTTGATTTTAAACAGGGAGAAAAAGAGATATTTCCTGAATCATGGGCAAGGTTTTGTTCTTTGATTCATGCACAGGCTAGATGTCCGTTACCTAAGAATGAGCTTCTTGATATATTTTATAATGGACTAACTAAAGAATCTAGGACATACCTAGATAGTTGTGCTGATTGTGTTTTCAGGAACTCCGAAGGAAGCTGAGGAATTAATGGCTAAAATAAGCAAGAACTATGAAGATTGGACTCCTCCTGAACCAACTATACCTGAAACAATTATACCTGAACCAGCTATACCGGCGCCTATACCATCACCTAAGAAGAGGGGAGTTATTGAATTAAATGATGAAGTGATGAAGGAAGCTAAGAAATGTGGTAAGGAGAAGGGAATTAAAGATGAAAATGTCAAGAATTTACCTCCTATAGAAGAATTATGTAAGCCAATTCCCCATTCATCCACTATTGAGGTACACTCTCTCCAACACTTTGATCAAGGTGATATCCCTTACTCTGAACCTCCTGATCAATGCTTAGAAGAATTCGATATTTTTATTGTTAAGCAAGATAATTTTAATAAAAGGGTGCAAAATCATCTAATGGAAAACACTATAGCTATTGTTGAGTGAAAAGATATTGTGGAAAGAACCTCTAATGATGTTAAGATGATTGTTAAACATTTTCAAATGGTTCAAACTCAAATAGATCAACTTATTAAAGTGCAAAAAGACTTGTTAGTTAATGCTGCCAAGGAAAAACATGCTTATGAAATTAGAACTAGAAGTGGTGCTGCTACCTAGGATCCTCTATATCCTGAGGGGCATCCCAAAAGAATTGAGCAGGATTCTCAACAAGCTGAAAATAGTGGTACTACTCGTAAGAAAAGAAAAAAGAAACATAAAACTATTGTAGAACCCTCTGAACCTGCTAAAGATCCTAATAGTATATCTGTCTCTGATGCTGAAACTGAAAGTGGTAATGAAGAAAATGACGTTCCTGATAAATAAAAAGTTGAAGAACCTAAAGGGCACACTAAGAATACTAAATACACTAAAGAAGATTTTGTTGCTAAGAAACATGGTAGTGAAAGAGAGCCTTGGGTCCAAAAACCTATGCCTTTCCCTGATAAGAAACACAAGTCAAAGGAAGATGAACACTATAACAAGTTTTGTAAGTGGATGAAACCTTTATTCTTGCAAATTCCTTTGACTGATGCTATTAAATTGCCTCCTTATTCAAAGTATATGAAGGATATTGTCTCAAATAAAAGGAATATCCCTAATGAAGAAATTTCTACTTTGCTTGCTAATTATTCCTTTAATGGTAAGGTTCCAAAGAAACTTGGAGACCCAGGGATTCCAACTATTCCTTGCTCTATTAAAAATAGTTATGTTAGAACTGCTTTGTGTGATTTGGGAGCTGGAGTTAGTGTTATGCCTTTCTCTCTCTATAAGAGACTTCAACTAGAAAAACTAATACCAACTGATATATCTTTGCAAATGGCTAATAAATCTACTACTATTCCTGTGGGTATATGTGAGGATGTACCTGTTCAAGTGGCTCATAATTGTTTGATATTAACTGATTTTGTTGTGCTTGAAATGCCTGAAGATGATAATATGTCTATTATTCTTCGGAGACCTTTTCTTAATACTGCAGGAGCTGTTATTAATTGTAATCAAGGAAAGGTGACCTTCAATGTTAATGACAAGGAACATACTGTCTATTTCCCCAAGAAGATTGATAGGACTTATGGTTTGAATTCAATTGAACATGTTGATGGCATTCAAGTTGGAGAAATATATTGTCCCATACCAATAGAAAAATTTGAAACTATTATGATTGGGACCATTGCTATCAAGGTTAAGGTAACATAATCATTAGTGGAATACAAAGTTTTGATTCATATAAAATTGTTTTGGTAACAAGACCTGATCAACCTTGTTAACAAAAGGATTTCATTGAACAAAACAATGTTTTCACCATGATTATCTCCGCTTACTTCTATTCTATCCATTTTAGTTTTTGCTTTCGTTTAGTTTTCTTTTCTATTGCTAGTTGCTTGCATGTTAGAGTGTCTTAGAACTTCTGTAGTTCTAGCCTTGTTTTGTCATTGCATCTTTCCAAAAAATCTGTCTGTCAGAAAATCATTCATCTATACCTAAAAATTGCCCAAAAATAAAGTGTCTCGAAAAATTCCATAAAATTCATATTAAATTTTTACGTGAAAAAAGGGGCAGAGGAGTGCCTGGAAGGTACCAGGGTGGCCCACCAGGAAGGCACACCACCTGGTGGTGCGGCTAGCCCTGGGGCGCGCCTGCGTATGGTGTGGGCTACTCCTGGCCCTCCACACACTCTCTCACTTGCCACTTTCTTCTCTCTCCCGAGTAAACACTGGTTCATTGCTCGAAATCGCATTCTTGCTGTGCTTGCCCTCGATTTTTCGATCTCCTTGCTCAGCCCATCTTTGCTGCTGAAATTTGGAGCACTTGTTCTCCGGTATGTGACTCCTTCGCTTGTCCAAGTAGATTTGTGTTTAGTGGTTTACATTTTGACTATTTTGCTGCTGTAGGTGACAGGTTATGAGATCTTGTAAGCTTGTTTGATGCTTAGAGATATAGTTTTGATGCATGTTTACGCCTCTTACAAGTCCCTATGAGTAGTGCCCTTCATTATATTCACTTTGCAATCACTTGTTTAATAGATGTTTAAATTTCAGAATATCAAACATGAACAACCATACCTTTGGAGAAATATTTGATAGGCATGCACCTAGGAGGTCAAGGCCCTCAAGATCAGCCTCTCTGTTTGGGCCATCATACAACGAAGATCTCATTGCACCTCGCATTGGTAATGAAGGAGATGATGGGGATGCTCACCCATCTACTTTTCCTTGTTTTACTTTCTTACAAGCTGCAGGGATTCTTGATGATTTCTTGCTACTAATTCAGAGGGTTGGTTTGACTTCATACATGCAAGATGAGAGTGAGCAATATGCTATGCTCACCAAAACTTTTGTTGAGAGTTTCGTGTTTACTAACACGCCCTATCAGTCAACTGTCTCTTTCAGAATTTATAATCTGCCCTTTACCATGCCATTGGAAAGATTTTGCAGTATTGTAGGTGTGGGCATGACAAGGACCTTGAAGAAGATTCAAGGGAGAACCGCTGATTTGCTGGAGCTCTATAGGGGTGTGACCAATAATGAAAACTGCTTAGCCCAACGCGGAAAGATAAGAAACATCCAACTCCCTGCTCTTAGATAGTTTTCCTATTATCTTGCTACTAGCATTCTAGGTAGGGAGAATACGAGTAATATCTCCAACTATCATTTAGCCTTGCTTGCTGCTGTGCTTAACAATGATACTCGGTACAATCTTGGCTCTCTTATTGCTCGCCGCCTAGCTGCTAGGGCGCCTATCTATGGGGGCATCATCGCCTCACGTATGGTCGATGCATTAGAGCTTTCTGTGGATCCCAATGATACTATATTGGCACCACAAAGGCTTGACCTTGCTGCTATGAAAACACATCACTTTGTCACTTCTGATTCTGATTTGGACAGTTTAGTATATAGGATGTTGTTTACTGACGGGGATGAGAGGGAGATCCCTTTTCCACAATCTGCTTTGTTTAGTGTTCACAGGAGGTCGTCGTCGCGCTCCAAGGAGGTGGACAAGAGGCTCCGCTTGCTGGGCTTCCACAAGCAGCACCAGGAGGATGTGCGCTCCTACGATTACTCTGCGCACTATGGTGGGGCGTCTTCGAGCTCGCACCAGGATGAGGGTACCTCCTCACCGTACTACAGAGGCGCTCCATCTTGGCCAGCTTTGGATTGACACCCACTTAGGGTAAAAGCCTAAGCTTGGGCGGAGGTACGCCGACATCGCACTCATCTCCATATCATGTCTCATTGGTACTTTGTATATTCATGTTTCATTCTCTTTATAGTTTTTGTTCTTTCTTTGCTTTTGCTTTCTAAAACACAAAAAGACCAAAAATATTTCTATTGTTTCTCTTTGTTTGCTTCTTCTTCTTTTTCTTTCTACCTTGGTTTGCCTTTTGCTTTGTTTGAACTATTCGAAAAACCCAAAAAGATTTTGCTTTGCTTGTTTTTCCTTTTTGGTTCTCATTTTTAAAAATCGAAAACACCAAAAATAGTTGTTGTTCTTCTTTGGTGTTTTGTGAGTTTGTTGCATGGTTCAGCAGTTCTCAGTGGGATTTGGTTTCATATTATTATTCAAGCCACACAAGTGAAGGGCAATAATGAGGATTAATGACAACTTGAGGTGTGGTAAGAGGCTGGTAATGAACTCTATTTGTTTTCATTTTTGTACATATACTCATCATTGTGGACATGCTTAGCCTGTTCGGGTAGGGTGTATGTTATTTATGGATGCTTAGTAGTTCTTGCTTTCTTATGATTAGTTCCAGCTTGCTAATAGTTTGTAGCATGTCACGTGAATGTTTGCTTGCATTACTCTATTCATAACTTGGTATGACACTGTGGTATCCTCCTCTGAATGTTTCACTTGAATTGACTTGGCACATGCTCACGCATGCATATGACTGAAATAATCAGTTAAGCCTCGATGAATTATTTTGCCTCAAGGGTCTTGAATCACTTTCATGCCATGATTAGTCCTTTTTTGTTGCAAGCATGATTATGACAGCTATTACTCTCTTGTTTGTCGCTCCCTTACTATTGCTAGCCTTCACTTACACTGAGTATGTTTTACTCGTGTTTCCAACTCCCTAAACCCATTATTGCCAAAAGTGTCCACCATACCTACCTATTAGCATCATTTGCTATTTCATGCATATTAAGTATGCCTTGTTTTCTTCCGAATAAAATGTTTGTTTGTTATAGGAAAATTAGTTAGTAAAGCTCTCATGAACTTGATGGCACACTTTATTTTCTTGCATTTAATAAACCTGAACCATTGCATCCATCTTTGTTGCGTATATGATTGCGCTTTATAAGTTGAAGTTAGCAGAACCATGTATCATGGGGAACGCTTTCAACATTTCACGGGTACTTTGTACCCCGTTGATATCGTGATTCTTTTGCTTATGGATCCCGACAGTGTGAAATAAAAGGGAAACTTGTAAGATCATGGAGTTTGTATATGTGTTAGAGAAACACCTAGGCCGCTAGCCTAAACCATGCCTAATCATGGTGGAAACTTGCAGCATAACCATAATGAGTATTCTATGAAGCATCCTCAATAAAAATCTATGCACATAGTAAATAAAAAAGATCGCTGAGATGCTCATTGTCTGCTTGCCTTGTCATTTTGATTATGGGATAGCTCATGTATCATGTGCAAGGGGTACCCCGTTGGCGGTTCTCAATGATACATAAGTACTTACAATGACAAGAGCTTACTTGTGACTGAAGTTGAGTAGCATGAGGTCCGGTACTCGTAAGTAAGGGTCATGAGACTTTAGCTTATAACTTGTCAAGCATATCCTCTTAGTTGTGTCACTTTAACCTTAACCATTTAAAAGATGCTTATGATAGGGGCAATGAGAGATCAAAGCTAATGAGTACCATACTTTCAGCATTTGGAAGCCTTTCAAACTATTCAAAACCTTTTTCATTTCCTTGTTGAGTCTGCACACATTCTATGAGCACTTTCTTGAGAGCATAGTTGTCATTCTTAGTATAATGTGCTTGTCTCAAAACTTGATTATTTGTGTTATGACTTTGATGCTTGTATCTTTGATATCTTTACTTCTAGTCTTCACCTGAACTTCAGAGGTGCCTTGGCATTCACAATCAAAGGAAAGCGAGATACTACTCTATCATACCTTGTTATGAGCATTGTAATGTTGCTTATGTTTATGCTTCATGCTACTTATTATTTTTTAGTTGGAATCTCCTCATAGCTTGCATTGCCTATTAAGTAAACTTAGTTGCATGCTCTTTATTATGAATTGTCTAAGTAGTTGATCACATGCTGAGATATATACATCATATGAAGCAAATGTGTTCGTGAAAATTTCTTTTATCGCACTCAGTTTTCAACTGAATTGCTTGAGGACAAGCAATAAGCTAAGCTTGGGGGAGTTGATACGTCCAAAACATATCTACTTTCCTGAACACTTTTGCTATTGTTTCTCCTCTAAACTTGTGTGATTTGGATGCAACTAACACGGACTGACGCTATTTTCAGTAGAATTGCCTTGGTGTTTAGTTTTTGTGCACAAAATCAACTATCAGAAAAAATCCCGGAAAATATGCCAAAAATCCTATTTCACAAGAAGACTCCCGGAGCCAGAATACGAGACGGAGGGGGGCTGGGCCAAGGCCACACCACCTGGCCGCGCGGGCTAGGCCTGGCCGCGCCAGGGGGTGGTCTGGCCGCCCCAGACACCCCCTCGGTCTCCCTCTTTGCCTATAAGTTTCCTTCTAACCTAAAAACTCAGGGGGTTCGACATTTTTCTAGAAGGAGTTCTGCTCTGCCGCCACCACCAGATTCCATGATTCAGAACCAGAAACTCTATTCTGGCACCCTGCCGAGACGGGGAATTGGAGGAGGTCATCGCCATCATCATCACCATCGATTCTCCATCGACCATCCATGTTTCCTCCATTTATGAGTGAGTAATCTCCCGCTATAGGCTATGGGGATGGTAGGGATTGGATGAGATCGTTCATGTAATGGCATCAGATTGTTAGGTCTTGGTGCCTAGTATCTACTATTAGTGCTTTTTGACTTTGTTGTGACTTGTTATGCTTAATGCTTGTCACTAGGGCCCCAGTGCCATGATTTTAGATCTGAACATGTTATTGATTCATTATGATAGTATTGTTTATGGTCTTACCTGCAAGTTGTATACACACGTTGTTGTCCGGAACCAAAGGCTCCGAAGTGACAGAAATCGGGATAACCGGAGGGAATGGCTTTGATATGAGGATCACATGTGTTCACGGAGTGTTAATGCTTTGCTCCGGTGCTCTATCAAAAGGAGCACCTTAATTGCCAGTAGTTCCCTTGAGGCCCCGCTGCAAATGGGCTGGCAGG
This sequence comes from Avena eriantha, assembly GCA_910589775.1. Taxonomy (NCBI): domain Eukaryota; kingdom Viridiplantae; phylum Streptophyta; class Magnoliopsida; order Poales; family Poaceae; genus Avena; species Avena eriantha. The sequence continues at coordinate 481,192,499 of OU342741.1, read as the reverse complement.
ACAAAAGATGTTGTGCAAGTTCTCATTGCGAGCACGTATGACTATATATGGGACACATGCCTAGGATTATCTAGTACTTGGATGCTTTATCTTATTTATCTACAATTGCCCTATGTTCTAATTGCCATGTGAATTGTCTTGTCCATGCAATGCCCGTCCATCCATCCCTATGCCTAGCGCACTCGAATCCTACTGTTTACTACTATTGTTACTACTGTCTTTACTTTTACTACTACTGCTACTTTACTATTCCTATTACAAAACTGCTGCTACTGATAAACTGTTGTGAGCAAGATTGTTTCCAGGTGCAGCTGAATTGACAACTCAGTTGTTAAGGCTTATAAATATTCTTTGGCTCCCCTTGTGTCGAATCAATAAATTGGGTTCCACTTCCCTCGAAAATACTACGATACACCCCCTATACTTGTGGGTCATCAGGATACGATACCATTTCAAGTTTACCGTCCAACAACAACAACACCTCAGTTGGGTAGGGCTTAACTGGAAGCTTATATGTCTTAGTATGGGTTCCCTTGCGGAAGAGGTTGAGTTGAGGCTACCTCGCGAATATGAATGTCCACCTATGCAGTTCCCGGGATGGCAGATGACCATGGCTAGGAGGACAAACTCATAGGGGAGGTGCCCTATACTAGGGTGTGTAATTGAAAGGTTAGGATTGATTATCTACATACCACGTATGATGATTCAAGGTTATCCCTGACGGATGTATCGAATCTTGTGGTGAAAGTGTACCACATCTGTAGAGTGCCAAACTATTCGAATAGCCGCGTCTGCAGTTATGGACAGTTGGAGTGGCCATACTGTTCCGTTGTCAGATGTTTTCGAAATGACTTGTGACTTGAACTGTGACTTTGACTAGACCACAACAGGGTTGTGGACATGAAAACTAGGTTCCCACTTAAGTAATCTAGAGAACTACAATAGGCTTTACTATGGAGTACCTATGAAATAAAATTGGCTTGTTGCAAATACGACTAGAGCTTAGGATTCCTACGTGTATTCCCTTACTTGTGTTAGTGATAGTTTTTGAGTACTTAAAGAGTACTCATGGCTTTGTCCCTGGCTATTCCCATGGCCAGACTATGAGGAGGACTACTTGGAGGATGGCCAGCAGGAGGTCTATGATAACTAGGATCATCTCCCATCGTCAGCATTGCCTATGACCATGAAGATGGAGTCTACTACATTTATTTCTGCTGCTCTGATTTGTATTAAGACTTGATCATGAGATCAACTATTTGTAAGACTATTATGGGTTGTAATGGATGATGTACTTTGGTACCAATTCTGTTATGTCTCGCAAAAATGGTAATCCTGGGATTGCGATGTACGGCATAACTGGCATCTGGACTTAAAAATTTGAGTGTTGAGAAGTTGGTATCAGAGCCATCCTGACCATAGGAGACCCTAGTTAGAATGGACGTCTGAAAAACCTAGTTTCGAAACGAAGTAATTGAGTATTTATGAAAACCTATTCTCACTCTTACGCTTGAGATTCTTTCAAAAAGGAGTTCACATGTTCCTCAAAATTCTTACAATTATACATAAAATTTGACACAGTTGATCACCTCACTAACTTACTCATCCTAATTTCTTATAGATGGAGGTCAAATACAGTAAATTTTACCAGTTGGGAAATGGAGGAGAGCTCATCTTTGAGAGGGATTTGGATCAGCTCTCAGAGTATCTTGGATGCCCGCACCCGGAGTTCTTCGGAGCGCAGCTCAATGTCCAACAAGGAGGGGAACTATAGTGGTTGATAGTTGTGGATCTGAGAGGCAAAATGGAGCCACCTCTTTCGGAGAAGATTCAGTTCAGCGGGAGGGAGAACAATTGGTTGGACGGATTAGTGATACATCCATTTTGCATCGCTATTCTATATCATAATTTACTAGTATTCATTGATATATTTCATATTAAGACATGATACTTATGTTATTTCATCTGTTTTTGCATGGTTGATGACTTTTGGAGCATGGACCGCTGTTGTCAGGATTCTGATGGAAAAGGTGTTGTTTGGAGGCAAAATTCGCGAAGATCAGAAAATCCGGGAAAATATACGGAAACTCCTATTTTTGTAGAAGACGAAGGAAGCCAGAAGGAGGAGTGGAGATGGGCCACAGGGGGCCCACACCACCCCCTGGAGCGGGCCAGCCTAGGCCACGCCACCAGGTGGTGTGGTCGCCCTGGCCCACCTCTGGCTCTCTCCTCTGGCGTGTATAATCCTCCAGAAACCGTAATACTCGGGGAACAACCACAGAAAGATTCCGCCGCCTCTACAGGGTGGAAAACACCGAGAGAGAAAGATCTCTCCGGCAGACCGATTTCTGCCGGGGGAATTCCTTCCCGGAGAGGGGAGATTGTCACCATCAACACCACCATCAAGCTGGACTTCATCGGGATCATCATCATCATCACCATCATCACCATAAGCACCCTCATCACCATCTCCATATTGTTGTAACAATTGGGTTGAATCTTGCATTAGTTCTTAGGGGAAACTTTCCTGGTGTTGATTACTCTTTGTAGTTGATACTATTGAGTGAACCGTTGAATTATTGTTTATGTTCAGGTTGTTATACATCATTATTCCATCTCTGATCATGATCCATATGATGTCTTGTGAGTAGTTCGTTTTGTTCTTGAGGACATGGGAGAAGTCATGTTGTTAGTAGTGGAATTGTGTTGAGAAAGATTCAACAGTTTGATATTTAAGTTGTGGTGTACTTCTTCTAGTGGTGTCATGTGAACATCGACTACATGATACTTCACCTATATGGGCCTAGGGGAATTCATTGTGTATTTGGCTACTAATCGTAGGGGTTGCCGGGGTGACAGAAACCTAAACCCCCGTTAGGAAACCATTGCACAAGGGACGTAAGGGTCTTAGAGTTTAAAGCTGTGGTTAGGTTTCTACCTTAATTAATTTCTTGCACTTATGGATGTTTGCAAGGGGTATAATAAGAAGTATGTATTAGTCCTAGGAAGGTTGGTACATTAGCACAAGTTCACCCACACAACACTTAGCAAGCTAAAGAGGATTAATCATCTATATGAAGCGAAAGCACTTGACAGTCTTCCCGTGTGTCCTCGAGAACGTTTTGGTCATCTTAAGTAATACAACCGGCTTATCCTTCGCTGAATAAAGGATTGGGCCACTTTCTAAATTTATTCCTATTGTCTTTTATTTACTCGTACTTTATTTACTTGCTTTATCGAAAACCCCTAAAAATCCGTTTGCTAAGTATTTGCAGAGAATTCCTGATCCATACCACTAGCCAGCACCTTTTGCTCCTCGTTGGGTTCGACACTCTTACTCATCGAAAATACTATGATACACCCCCTATACTTGTGGGTCATCAAGACTATTTTCTAGCGCCGTTGCCGGGGAGTGAAGCGCTATTGGAGAGTGGAACTGGTAAAGGAAACTTCTACTTTGAGTATTGTTTACTTCTGTTAGCTGCTTTATTTTCGTTATGGATAATTCGCTTAATTTTTTATTTCGTAATGTTACTACCACTGCTAAGGTAGTAGATGAACCACCACCTGCTAAGAATGATGCTTTCAAAATACCTACAAGAATTATTGATCGTGTTATGGATAACTACTATGTTGGGGATGGAACTGTCCATCCCAATGATAATTTGCTCTTTATACACGAATTATGCGGGTTGTTCAAGTGTGCAGGTATTACTATAGATCAAGTTAAGAAGAAGTTATTCTCATTATCACTAAAAGGAAGAGCTGAGGAATGGTATAAGCTGCTGAAGAATGGTCAAGCTCTTGAATGGGAGGAAATAGTACCTTTCTTTTATTCAAAGTTTTATCCTCCTAGTGAGATTCATAAAATCGGAATCAAATATACAACTTTTGGCCTCTTGATGGAGAGAGTACAGCTCAAGATTGGGGGAGATTGAAGTTATTAATGCTCAAATGTCCCATTCATGAGCTCCCAATAATATCATTATCAATAACTTGTATGCAAGGCTCCCTCTACATGACAAGGATTTATTGGATGCTTCTTGTGCTGGATCATTCACTCGCATGGAAGAAGAAGCTAAATGGGATCTTCTGGAACGTATTCAAGACAATGCTGAAGCATGGGAGAATGACAAGGGAAGAAAGTCAGGTATAAATTATGATTATGAATGCATTGAATCTTTTATGAGAATTGATGATTTTCAAAATATATTAAAAATGCTTATGGCCTAGACTCTCAAGTTATTGCTTCTTATTTTAAGGCTTTTGCTTCCTACATTGAACTACCTAAAAAGAAGTGGAATAAGTATCATGAACCTTATAAAGACGTTGCTAAGTGTGTTCCTGTAAGAAATACTGAAGTTTATACTGCTAATCATGTTTTACCCGAACCTTACATTGAGAAAATGCCTTTCCTAGTTAAGATAAAGGAACATTCTATGATAGCTAGTATGGTTAATGAAAGTACGAATGAAGCTGTTGAACCTAATAAACGAATGGATGATGAAGCTATAATAGCAAATGTGAAAGACTTTGTCACTAAATATGTACAAGAGGGACACACTATCCTTGGTAAGGATATCTCCAATATTATCTCACAAAGTAATGTTATGAGAGCTAGTATTCCTGTGTTTTCTATTAGAATAAGTGATCATTGTTACGATGGCCCTTGTGATAGTTATATTGTTAAGTTTATGCATGATACTGAAAGTTACTATGAGAGAGGGAAAAGTGTTCTTATGTATCTCAATAATATCAAGTTTCCTCGTTTTATGCTGAAAGTTTTTGTGTAGCACTTCTTTTGCCTTCCGAAGCTAGTGGCCTCTGGTTTCAACAACTTGTTTTTTTACAAAATTCCCTTGCATAGGAAGTGGGTTAGACTTAAACGTGTGTATTTTTTGCTTCTTAATTCTCTCTTTCACTTCAATTCATATTCTTATGTGAGCATCATTGAAATTATCATGCCCATCTTAATGGCTATAAAGAAAGAGCTTTCTGGGAGACAACCCAATTTATTTTTTATTTCAGTTTGTTTTTGTTTTTCTTTGAGTCTTGGAAGTTATTAATTCGGTAATAACCTCTCCTTATCCTTTTGTTTGGTTTTTGTGTCAAGATCAACCTCTAATGAGAGAGAAGTAATATTTGGGGAAGTTGCTGTCCTGAAACAGATTTTTGTGCTTCACCGTAAAAATTCGTGAGAGATCTCTGTATGTCGGATTAAGCTGTAATTGTTTGTGCTTCTGCCCCAGGTTGCTATTTAACTTTCGTTAGTTTTGCACTTTTTGATTTGAGCAACATAAGATTTTTGAAAAAATTGATCTTTACCTGCTGGTCTGTTTTGATAGATTTTGCCACTCTTGCATTCGCTTCTTTAATCGATTTCCTTTTTGAATTATTTTTGGGTTTTCGGAAGGAGTTGCTATAGTAGCTTATGTTTTGATGGTTTCTAGTTGAAGTTTGGACTCAAAATGTTTTATCACTTCACTTATACTAATGTTGCTAATGAGAACTGTGTGAAGTTTTGTATGAAAGAAGTTTCCAAGTAGTGGAGATGATGGTGTAATAAGGAAGTGAAAGGTTTCATGACTCAAACAATAAGTGTATGAAGATGAAGATATTTATGTTATTCAAGTGGTGACTCCGGAAGAATCTACTAAATACCAAATTCAGAGACATGCAGGCTCCTTTTTAAAGAGGTAACAATTCTGGTAAGAAAAGTTCCGCGAAAGATCTGTCCAGTTATATTTTTGCAGTTTTTAGTCAATAAGGAAAGTTACGAAGCAAAAGTGGGACGGAAACGGAGCCACGGTGTCTCACACCACCCTGTGGCGCGGGCCCACCCCTGGCCGCGCCACCAGGTGGTGTGGCCACCTCGGCCTCCGTCTCCGACCCGTTTTCTCCCAGTACCTTCCTTTTGTTGTGAAACTTCGCAATATATAATCCCCCGGATCCCCTGAGGTTCGTATATCATGTTTTCGTCATGTTTTCATTTCGATCTGTTTCTGCCAGGAACTATTCTTGAAAGTTTGGAAGCACAATGGTGTCCGCCAAGGATAAAGGAAAGGAGCCTATGGAGGAAGATCTCCAAGACCCCGGGCAGGAGAAGGAGATCAAGAGTGAAGATGAAGAGGAGGCAAAGCACACCAGCACTACCATTGCAAGCATTGGAGTGGTGGCAAACCCTGCCAGGACTATGTCAATTGGAGGGAAGCCTCCTCATCACTGTTCAGATCCATGGTCACTTCCTCCACACGCCAAGAATCCTTTCCATACCCTTATCCATGAGCATCAATACCAGAATATTCCCAAGGAGAAATTACCCTCCAATTGGGATTTGCCTCGTTCTAGCCATGCAGGAAAAGAAAACTTCAAGGAGGTAGAGTGGGGAAAGAATCGCAAGAAATGGGATTCTCAACCCGACATGATCATGAGCCGCATTGAGCAAAACTCATAGCTTATTCGTACTCTCACCTTCGAGATTGAGGACTTGGGGAAATTGATCAAAGAGCTCATCAAGAGGATACCACCACCAAAGGAGTAATTCGTCATCAGGTTTGGCATTCCCTTGGTTTGTTCCAAGCTTGGGGAGTGTCGCGGTATCACATCACTATCTTTTATCTTTTTACCTTTTTAGTAGAGTCATATCATGAATAGAGAAGTTATCATGTAGGATGGTTTGCATTATGGAAGTGTCCCCTCTATCGTTAGATATGTATCCCTTGGTCTGACTTGCCGTTATGGAATATTAATGAGAAGTTCTATCATTTACTCTTTTGCATAGTTTATATTAGTTTTCAATTCGTGGTTATATGATTGATCTTGTTGTTAGTATTGGTATCACTCTTGGATCATTGAGTTAATTTAGTTGGTTTTGGCAAACCTGGCTTGGTTAGTAGCAACACTATTTTTGAGAGTTGAATGAAAAGATAAAAGTACTCTAAAGAAATATAATTTCATCATCTTTCTTTCTTGATTTGCTCATAAGTTTAGTATTCTCTAGTTAAGATCTTTTGTGCTTCCAAGGAAGATTGCATGTTTGTTTTTATCACTTGTATGTTTGTTTGTTTCCTTCAACTCTTATACTTGCTACCCAGCCTTGCTAGCCAAAAACCTGTACTGAGAGGGAATTCTTCTCGTGCATCCAATCCTTAAACCAAAACCTTTGCCATCTGTGTCCACCATACCTTCCTATTAGCACCATTGCTATTCCAAGCAAATTCTTGTTTTTATCTACCTTCCAAATTAAACTTGTTATGTGAAAATTAGTGATTAAAGCTCTCACGAACTTGATGGCACACTTTACTTCCTTGCATTTAATAAACTTGAACAATTGTGCCCATCTATGTTGCGTATACGCTTGCGCTTTGTAAGTTGTGAATTAGCAGAACCATGTTGTCATGGGGAACGCTTTCAACATTGCACTGGTACTTTGTTCCTAGTTGATATCATGTTCTTTTGTTTATGGATGTCGTCGGTGTGAAATGAAAGGGGAGCTTGTAAGTCCATGGAGTTATGCATGTGTGTTAGAGAAACGCCTAGGCCGCTGGTCTAATCCATGTTGTCATGGTGGAAACCTGCAGCGTAACCATAATGAGCATCTATGAAGCATTCTTCTTATAAAAAAGAGATAGAGATTGAGAAAAAGAGAAAAATAAATAGAAAGATACTATGAAAAGAGGAAAGAGATAAAAAAGCACCATATTCCCATGGTAAATAAGAAGATTGCTGAGATGCTTGTTGTCTGCTTGCCTTGTCATTTTGATATGGGGATTCTTCCGTATCATTAGGCAAGGGGTACCCCGTTGGCGGTTCTCTATGATACACATGTGCTTACGATGACAAGAACGTACCGGTGACTAAACTTGAGTAGGATGAGGAGCGGCCCTTGTATTCAAGGGACATGAGATTTTTAATTTAGAACTTGTCAAGCATATCCTCATATTTGATCACTTTAACCTTAATCACCTAAAGATCCCTATGATAGGGGAAATGAGAGTTGAAAGCTAATAAGTATCATAATTTTTGGGAGCTCTTTATGAAACTTGAAATCCCTGCTTCCCTCTACGAAGGGCCTTTTTCTTTTACTTTTTTTCAGTTGAGTCAGTAAACCCATTCCTTTCTATCTCAGCAAGTATTTTGAGTTGTTGTGTTTCATTCATATGATGATTCAATCATGTTTCTTATGTTCCTTGTTTTGCACATTTCTCTTATCTTGGTGATTACTACTTTGAAAGCTATCATTGAAAACTAGTTATTTGTGAACTCCAGCAATTTATCAACTATTCTTTGACCAAGATCTAAGTTTGCCATTACCAATTATGATTTACTTTATGTATCTTTATTGTGTTTCCTTTACTCATTGCAAGTTGAGTTATATAATAGTGAGTTGTCTTCTACTATGATCTATGTATTGATGAATGTCATGCTTCTTGTCCGTATTCTTTTATCGACTCTTCACTCCATAAACCTGAGGTCATGTTTATTGAGCTCAGTTTCGCTTGGGGACAAGCGAAGTCTAAGCTTGGGGGGAGTTGATACGTCCATTTTGCATCACTATTCTATATCATAATTTACTATTATTCATTGATATATTTCATATTAAGAGATGATACTTATGTTATTTCATCTGTTTTTGCATGGTTGATGACTTTTGGAGCATGGACCGCTGCAGTCAGGATTCTGATGGAAAAGGTGGTGTTTGGAGGCAAAATTCACGAAGATCAGAAAATCCGGGAAAATATACAGAAAATCCTATTTTTCCAGAAGACGAAGGAAGCCAGAAGGAGGAGTGGAGATGGGCCACAGGGGGCCCACACCACCCCCTGGTGCGGGCCAACCTAGGCCGTGCCACCAGGTGGTGTGGCCGCCCTGGCCCACCTCTAGCTCTCCCCTTTGGCGTATATAATCCTCCCAAATCCCTAATACTCGGGGAGCGACCACAGAAAGATTCCGCCGCCTCTGCGGGGCGGAAAACACCGAGAGAGAAAGATCTCTCCGGTAGACAGATATCTGCCGGGGGAATTCCTCCCCGGAGAGGGGAGATTATCGCCATCAAGCTGGACTTCATCGGGATCATCATCATCATCACCATCAGCACCCTCATCACCATCTCCATATTGCTATAACAATTGGGTTGAATCTTGCATTAGTTCATAGGGGAAACTTTCCCGGTGTTGATTACTCTTTGTAGTTGATGCTTTTTTTTGAGGTGAAACAGTAGGGAAAATCCCCACTTCAATTTTTTTCAATTATATGGGTATGAGTATGTTACAATGAGAAAATTACAGATGAGTCTATTGATCTAAGGCGGATCAAAAAAGAAAAAGTGCCACCTCTAAAGAGGGCAAAGATCTACTCTATCTCTGATCTAAGTATTGACTCAGCCAGGTTTTGAATTTCTCCTGGTATTTTCTTTTAATTCTGAACTGTATCCATCTCATCTCTTGATAGAAGATTGCTTTCCATCTGTCGAGTGTGGGTGTTTTGTCATTAAAAAAATTCTCATTTATGCAGATTCAGATACCCTAGGTAGTCATGACAATGATTTCCATTGCAAAAGGCAGATGTAACTTGTCTTTGATGTCTGAAAAAGCCTCCAATCCTGATAAGTTTACTGTGCTGTCTCTGCAAATATGATCCCAGCATTTTTTTGCAAATGAACATTCCCAGAATAAATGGTTAACTGATTCTTCCAAGCAACAGTTGAAAATTGCACAATTGTAGTCACTCAGAATAAACGGTTTCCTTTTCATAAGATTCCTTGTATTCAGTCTGTCCAGAAGCAAAAGCCAGAAGAAGAATTTGTGTTTATTATGGCAAGAGGATGTCCAAATCCAAGAGAAATGAGGTGGTGAAGGGGAGTAACCAATCATGGATGAGTAGGCCTTTTTCACTTCAAATTTATCTGACCCCCAAATGTAACTCCAATTATCATGGAGATTCTCATGAATGGTTGGAATGATTTCCTGGCATCTTGCTTCCATGATTAAAAACTCAGTGTAGGCTTGTTGGGAAAGAGGTAAGTGAAAATTATCCTCCAAGAAATCAGCTTGTAAAAATTCATGAACACTGATATTTGAAGTTTTTGCATAAGACAGCAGATGTGGGAATTTATTCTTAAAGCACTCATCTTGCCAAAGATCAGACCAAAAATAGGCTGATTTTCAAGATTTCAGATTGCACTTGGCCATGCCTTTAAAATTATCAATTAATTTGATATGAGATTTCCACCAGAATGATCCTTCCATGCCTCTTCTAGGTAATTTTCCATTCTTATAGTAGGTTTCCCAAATGAGATGAACCCAAGGGATATCATGGTGATTGTACAATTTGTCCAGGTTCTTTAAATAGAGGGCAGTATTTTGAATCTGGAGATTTAGGACTCCAAGTACCCCTTGATTTTTAGGACGACAAATTTTATCCCAAGATACCAGTGCTTGTCCTTTGGCTTGAACATCTTCAGTATTTTTTCTCCAAAGACAATGCCTCATATATTTTATGATTTGATCTTTTATGGTGATTGGCACCTCCAGACAACTCATGAAAAATAGAGGAAGTAAGGATAGTACATATTTTACCAATTGTAGTTTTCCTCCATAGTTCAAGAAGTCAGCAATACCACAAAGTCTTCTTTCAATTCCTTGAACAATAGGCAGAAAATGTTCCATGGATGGCTTTGATAAGCTTAGTGGTAATCCAAGATAAGTGAAAGGGAGGCTGCCAGTTTGACAATTGATTGTCTGAGCAAAGTGGATCAACCTATCATTGCATAAATTTATTCGCATCATGCTTGACTTCAAATAGTTGACTTTGAGTCCAGTGGAGAGTGCAAAAGTTTGAAGAAGGGCTTTCAAGCACAATAATTGAGTAGCATCTGCCTTAAGTACCACCAATGTATCATCAGCATATTGAATCACAGGAAAGTCATTGTTAGGAGGTCCATCAATTGGGGGTGTCAGAAGTTGCATGTGCATGGCTTTATTCAGGACAGATTGAAGGAGGTCTGCAGCAAGAACAAAAAGAAGTGGTGAAAGGGGGTCTCCTTGTCTCACACCTCTCCTGCAGTAATTTTTTTCCTAGGCACTCCATTTAGTAGAATTTCAGAGGAGCCAGACTCAAAAATCATCTCAATCCATTTGATCCATTTCCTACCAAATCCTCTAGCCTTAAGGATTATGATGGATGAGTGATCAACTGTATCAAAAGCCTTTTCAAAGTCTAATTTTAGAATTAGGATTTCCTCCTTTGATTTGTGGCATTGGAAGAAATATTCAAAAGCCCATCCAAAGCAATCCTAAATAGATCTATTATTGAGGAAACCATATTGATTTTTATGCACCAAATCCAGAATAACAGATTGAAGTCTGTTTGCAAGTAGTTTGGTAATGATTTTGAACACACAGTTTAATAAGGATATTGGTCTGAAATCAGCAGGGGTAGAAGGGTTTGATACTTTAGGAATGAAAGTAATGTTGGAGGAGTTGATACTTTCAAGAGAGACCTTCTCATTGTAGAAATCATGAATGAGCAATTTGATATCGTTTCCAATGATTGACCAGCAGCTTTTGATAAATTCATTGTTAAAACCATCAGGTCTAGGAGACTTGTCATTTGGCAAATCAGATATAACCTCCTCAATTTCTTTGTCAAGAAAAGGTCCTTCAAGTGAGTTCTTCATCTCATCAGTCATACCATTTCCATAGAAATCTTCAAGATTGAAAAGCATCTCAGTTTTGTTTGATGTACCCATTCTAGCTTTGAAGTCATTCCATAGAATGGCAGCCTTGTCAGAGTGAGTAAAGAATTCTAGCCACTATCATTCTTCATAATTGATATATAATTGTGTCTATAGCTGATGGTGGCTTTGGAGTGGAAAACTTTGTGTTTTCATCACCTAATTTTACCCATTTAATTTTTCCTCTTTGTTTCCAATAGGTGTTTTGATTTTGGAGCAGAGAGATTATATGGGATTTCAGAAGGTCCCTGAGGTGCCATTCATTGATGGTTAAAGTTCTAGACTCTTCTAGCAAATCCAGAAGGTCAATTGTGTCATTCACCTTTTTTATTTGGTCTTTTAAACATGGTTACTGCTTGGCCCAAATCTTGATACCTCTCCTCACATTTTTCAATTTGGCACACATCCTTTTTGCCAAGTCTTAGTGATTCACTAGTATATTCCATGCATTTTGCGCAATATGTTTAAAATCAGAATGATGAAGCCAGTAATTTTCAAATCTAAAAATTTGTGCCTTGGGAATGTTTGTTCCAATTGAAATGACACAAGGTAGGTGATCAGAGTATCCTTGGATAGGGGGGTAACAAAAGTATATGGATATTTGGGGGTCTAGGAACTAGAAGTAAAAAACCAATCTAGCCTTTCCAGAAGGGGGTCTTTCTACATGTTAGTCCAAGTAAATTTCCTTCCTTTCAGAGGTAATTCAATAAGCCCTAGGTTGCTGATAGCCTCATTAAAAAGCATAGTGTCATTAACATCACCTCCAATTTTATGTCTATCAGTAAGTCTTCTGATAAGATTAAAATCTCCTAAGACAAGCCAGTCCATATTATCAGGCATCATGATGTTGGAAAACCAGTCCAAAAAGTCATTTTTTCTATCAGCTTGACATGGGCCATAGATGTTTGTAAGAGTCCAGGAGTCATTAGATAGTTGGGAGGAGAAAGTGATCAAAGTGGAGAATTCATTTTGGAATGCTCTAGTTCCATTAAACAATGAACTGTTCGAGATGATGATGATCCCTCCAGAAGCACCAATTGAAGGGAGAAAGTCAAAGCTGTCAAACTTGTTTGGACAGAATTTCTTTAAGTAATTCATGTCAAAGGTTTCTCTCTTGGTTTCTTGGAGACAAATGATATCACATTCAGATTCAATGATTTTTCTTTTTAAAGCCAACCACTTCTTCTCTGAGTTAATTCATCTGAGATTCCAGTTCAGAATCTTCCAATTTCTATTGTTATTCATTGATAACCATGCTGAAATAACATTGGGGTGTCACAAGATATGTAATCACACAAACAGACTTGAATTTATCACAAGGTACTGAAGTCATAAACATACATAGGAGCATAATGATTCTAAGAAACTCATAACAGAATCCAAGGGTAATTGGTCCAGACACAAAATGACAATATTGTGTAGACATTAAAACATATATTTAGGAGCTTTCTTCTTAGACTGTTGTCCACAGGATTCAGCAGCTCCTCCTTTCTTCTTGCCTAACAGGTTTGTGTCAGAACCATTCTTCTTTGGTCCAGGTTTTCTAGGTGGCTTGATGGTCAGATCATTGATCCTGCTCTTCTTCAGTAGTCTTTTTTCAAGTTCACCCTCCTTAACCTTGCAAAACGAATCAGCAAGGTTTTAACAACTTTATTGCTGAGACAAGGTGGAGCGGCATTGCAAGAGAGACAATTAAAATCAGAGCAATTCACATGACTTTTAAATCCCCCATTAAGCTCCACAATTCTGGGACTCCTTCTCACCTCAGTGTCCACCAAAGGTTCTTTTCCCCTTCTTCTTTTTTGATGGAGCATTGGGCGCCATTAGGTTTGATGGAGAATCATTCAGGTAGTGAGGAGGCATCTGTCCAACACATTCATCATGGATAATGAAAGTAAAGGTATTTCTTCAGCAATTGGCTCTTTTATAATATCCCAAAGAGGAGAAGTAAGAAAGTGCTTTGCCCAACTGAATTTTTCAGGAGTGATGAGCATGAGGGTGATAAAGTTAAACCAACTTACAGGAATATCACATTGCAATCTGTTTTTGCCAGGTGAAGAATTGTTGATGTGTGGAGCAAAGAATCTGTCCTAGAGTTCCAGTCCTTGCTTGGAGAAGGACTGCTTAGCAGATAGCACATCCGGGGAGTTGACGAAAGGAGTGAAAACCATCCCTACTTGCAAATGTGCCTCATTGGGAGAGAGAAGGTTTGTGTCTTCAATCATCCAGTCATCCTGCTGACTCCCCTCATTAGCATGTTGGCCCTCCTCCTCATCCTCCTGGTAATTCTGTAGTATGTTGAGCAATCCCTCACCCATGCCCACATCTTGGGTAACTTCAACAGTCTATTGTTCCACTTCAATTTCATCAACCCCATGGACAGAAGCATTGTCATTGTCATAGGAAATATTGGTAGCAGGAATGGAACCAGTAACAACATTGTCATCCTCCTGAGGTGGTAAATCCAAGTTATCAATAGGCATGTCCACTCCCTCTGCAAAAACTAGACCTTGAACTGCATTCCATTGTCCCCAACCAGCATTATTCTGTTGAGGGGCAGGATCAACCCATTGGTCCCATCCACCAGTGTCACCTTCAGGCTGTGGAGGAGGTGGTGGAGGAGGAGGACCAAAAATGGGTCCCACCACAGGCAAGGGATGAGGGTCAGCGTCATCATCAGGTAGTGGGTCGTCATCAGGTGGGCCCCCACCCAAGAGGTTGCTGTTTAAAAGTTCCACAGAGAAAGTCCATGATTCAGTTTCCACAAGGTCCCCAATGGTGAATCTAACACTTTTAGGCACATCCAAAAGGTCAGTGACTCTGAGTTTAGCAATGATTCTGCCTTTGTGCTCCGGGTCTCTTTCCCAAAGCAACACCTTTCCAATATCAGAAAAAACAGCATTCCGATCATCAGTATGCCAATGATCAAGAGGAGGGCCCAGAAGCATGACCCAGCATTCATTGTTAAACTGAGTTCTGCACTAGTTAATGCCCTCATTGTGCCGGGCAAACGAGATTGCAACATCTTGTAAAGGGATTGGACCCGCGACGATTAAACGGTCACGGTCACTGACATTGTTAAATTGAACATATGCAGAGCCAAAAGGACAGTCTTGCATATCACGGAAATCAACACGAGCCTCATTGAAAAAGAAATCTTGCAACACATCTCTGATATTTTCGAAAGGAACTAGACCAGGGGGAGGGGATGAATGTTCGCAATAGCATACTGTTCATGAGCCCTCGGACGACGAGGAACCACCACCCTCTTGACATGATTCCGGCCAGCCACCTACAAAATCTCAAAGCCATGGTGTAGGAAAGGCTGCAGGTCAAGCGGAATGTTTGCCATTGTGGCAACGGTTGTCGCCGGCGACGAGCGGAGCAAGGTAGTTGGGGTTTCTGCAGGCGTAGGAGTTGAGGAGGCAGGGGGTTCGGGAAATTTCTTTTTTTGGGCGAGGGCAAAATCTTTAAGACAATCAAACACCCTAGGCCGCAAACATGTGGCGAGACATGGGCCCTGAACCAATTAAGGTAGGATTTGTCGGGCCAAGGACATGAAGGGAAGGTTGGGAATTTCAAAAAAGGTAAAAGACTAGGCAGATTAATTGAGGACGATTTGTTGTCTGCAGGAGATTTTGCACCCTCAATAACTCTCCCATTAACCACAATTTCCGCAAATGACGTGCCAGGTTTATTTCGCTTAATATCACCCTTGATTTGACCGTTATTGCATGGAGCCGTTGACGAGCAAATCGGTGATCCAATACGTTCAAAAACCGAAGAATTTTTTTCTTATTATATGAAACAAAAGTCCAGTCCTTGTCCAATTCTTTGTAATATTCTTTCTCCTCAAATCTCCAATTTGGACCTCCTTCACCCCAAAGGTTGATCTTCAAGACAAAAAAACTCATTCGAGAAGGTACTTGATTATAGATTTCAAAACCCACAGCACGTGAAGTGACTGAAAATCGAAATGTTCTATCTTGGAGGATCATGACTTGAAATTTTGAAGCTAGGCCACCAAAAAAAGCTTGAAGTGCAATGCCAATCATATGAACATCAATTTTAAAGTTGGCACGACCGAAAGAGCCTACCAGAAAAAAAGGTCTTCTGTGGAAACCTCCTGAGAAATTGATGTGATGACCAAATTTTTTGAACATATTTGTCTCAAAAATTCTCCCTTTAGAGAAATCCAATGAAATGCACTTGTTGATCTTGTCGGATGAAGCTTGTGCCTTGTCGGAATTAAGGTCTTCAAGGATCTGAGTACGCACAACAACTTTTTTGACCACAAGATCCAAAGTCACTCCAGAGAAGATCTTTTCATTTTGAAGAAGGAATCTAGCATCAATCACCACCTTATCTTGATTAAGCAACACAATCCGCTTAGCAAGAGAATAGAGGATCAAAAAAACAGGGGCTTTGTCCGAATCATCAGAAGGCAAGGAAGAACAGGTAGCGTACCACATAAGTTTCACATCTTCCGCCTTGTGATCCTCAGCATGAGAAATCCCAAGAAAACCAGGAGAGGAGGTCGAGAAATCATTGATCCTAGCTAGATGAGAGGGGAACCTCACCACTGATCCAATCGAGAGCACCTCCCCATTTTCCATGCATTTACCCTCCAGAGGAAAACCGTTGGCATTGAGAATGACTAGCCAGCGTTTAGCCGAGAGAATCAGAGATCCAACAAGGAACTTACCATCGGTGGAACTTCCAGAGTAGGTGATTTTCCAATCTCCACCAGAAGAATCAAGAGTAGAGGAACCCATGGTATGGTGTGCAACGGTGCCAGAGTGACGCCGGCGAGAGCCGGTGGAAGGGGCCTCAGAGAGGCATGCCTCGTAAATTGTGCGGGTTTGGTTCGGGGCTCGATACCTTGAGTTTGTAGTTGATGCTATTGAGTGAACCGTTGAATTTTTGTTTATGTTCAGATTGTTATACATCATTATTCCATCCCCGATCATGATCCATATGATGTCTTGTGAGTAGTTCATTTTGTTCTTGAGGACATGGGAGAAGTCATGTTGTTAATAGTGGAATTGTGTTCAGAAAGATTCAATAGTTTGATATTTAAGTTGTGGTGTACTTCTTCTGGTGGTGTCATCTGAACGTCGACTACATGATACTTCACCTATATGGGCCTAGGGGAATTCATTGTGTATTTGGCTACTAATCGTAGGGGTTGCCAGAGTGACAGAAACCTAAACCCCTGTTAGGAAACCATTGCACAAGGGACATAAGGGTCTTAGAGTTTAAAATTGTGGTTCGGTTTCTACCTTAATTACTTTCTTGTACTTACAGATGTTTGCAAGGGGTATAATCACAAGTATGTATTAGTCCTAGGAAGGTTGGTACATTAGCACAGGTTCACCCAAACAACACTTAACAAGCTAAAGAGGATTAATCAACTATATGAAGTGAAAGCACTTGACAGTCTTCCCATGTGTCCTCGAGAACGTTTGGTCATCTTAAGTAATACAACCGGCTTATCCTTCGCTGAATAAAGGATTGGGACTCTTGCTGCATTTATTCTGATTGTCTTTTATTTACTCGTACTTTATTTACTTGCTTTATCAAAAACCCCTAAAAATCCGTTTGCTAAGTATTTGCAGAGAATGCCTGATCCATACCACTAGCCAGCACCTTCTGCTCCTCATTGGGTTCGACACTCTTACTTATTGAAAATACTGCGATACACCACCTATACTTGTGGGTCATGAATTAGCTCGAGCTATGCAGGAGGCACTTGCTTGTCTGTGTGCACAAAACATCAACCAGACCAACGACACCCGTTTTGCCCACTATGCAAGACGTGACTCTACGGGACAGCCTTTGTCCATGCCGTCACATCTGGAGTTGAGGCATCACGTGGACTACCTAGACTTCATGCTGCACGTGACTCAGAAGGAGTTGGACAATGCCCGTACCTATGCCAACCAGAATCATGCGGAATCTGCTGAGAGGAAACAAACCCTCGCCATCCTTGTCAAGGAGCGCAAGTCACTTCATCGCCAACATGACAAGAAGGACCGCATCATTGCTCGTCTTCGCCAAAAGGTGGCCACCCTGGAGGAGACCATCCACGACCAGGAGATCCATCTTGAGGTGAAGGAGGAGGAAGGTGAAGATATCCGTGGTCATATCCACTCTTACCTCAGTGATGATGATGACTATCTAGAGGATGTCGCCATGGAGTTCCACACTAACGAGGATGACGCCGACTTCATAGATGATGAAGAAACCCCTGGTTCTGATGATGAGTAGTCGCGCCTAATCACTATCGTAGTTGTGAGTTTGTATCCGGTCCCATTGTATTATAGCTTCACAGAATGGTTCTTAAAACCATCTGCTTTCGTAGTTGTGGTGTGTTTGTATTGTGTGCTTGGAATGAATGAATGAATGAGAAGAAGTTGGTAGTTTTCAAACCTTAGTCATACTCAAAGTTTAAAAGCTTTCTGAACCATACCCATAAACCATAGAAAATTTTCCCTCTTGTCTTATGATATATCTCAATCTTCAGATGACTCGCGGAAACCCCGGTGGTAGCAGCTCATCCCAGGATCCCATGCTTCAAATTCTGCAATTTTGACCGTGAAGTCGGTAGAGCTGAACGTCAAGCCAATCAAGCCACTCTTCAATAGATAGCCCAGATGGCGCATAACAATCAAGGCCACGGAAACCAAGATCACCATGGATCCAAACTCAAGAACTTCCAAAACACCAACCCTCCCATGTTTAGCAAATCAGAAGAGCCCTTAGATGCTGATGACTGGCTGCAAACCATGGAAAACAACTTAGAAGTGGTAGGAGTAGATGCCAATGAGAAGGTACTGTTTGCCACCCACTATCTGGCAGGTTATGCAAGATCATGGTGGAACATCACCCGTACTATGAATGGAGGTTAGATGATGACTTGGGAGGAATTCAAGCTCAAGATCAGCAGGACCCATGTGCCCCTAGGTTTGATCAAGAGGATGAGGGATGAATTCAGGGAGTTGAAGCAGGGAAGAATGACTATGGTAGAATACCGTGACAAATTCCTGTCTCTGGCTAGGTATGCCCCTGATGAGATTGACACTGAAGCGAAGAAGAAGAAGAGATTCCTGAATGCCTGCATGATGAGATGCAGACAGTGTTAGTCAACATTACCTTTAATGACCTAGAAGCTCTACTGGATTCTGCGATCCAGATGGAAGGAAATATCAACCAAGCCAATGAGAACCGTAAGCGTCGTATGATGCACCAACCTAGACCCCACCATACCCCGAAGTATCGCCCCAACCCGTCTGCAGGATTTGCACCAAGAAACAACAGACCCCCTATGTCCCGTCCGAACTATCCTAATCGTGGCAGAGGAAACCCAAGGCCCGGAGGCCACCACAACAACAACCCCGGCAAGCCCAATAACTTCAACCGTGCACCACCAAGGTCCAACAACAACATCAACAACAACAATACTGCCCCAAGGACTGGAAGCAATGATGTGCCTGTCGCAGAGAAAGACAAGTAAATGATAACTTGCTTTGAATGTGGAGTCACGAGTCACCACTCCAACGAGTGCCCCAAGAAGCTTGTTGTAGCCACCACTATTACTACACCTTCCCAGCAGCAACGCCGTGTCCAGCCTGGAAAGAGATTTGCCCTAGGAAACCCGCACAACCGTACCGGCCGTCTATTCCACATGAATGCTGAAGAAGCCTAGGAAGCGCCCGATGTCGTGCTGGGTATGTTTTCTATTAACTCAGTACTTGCAAGAGTGTTCTTTGATTCTGGAGCATCGCACTCGTTTGTTACAGAAGAATTTGCATGCACTAGTAAGATTCAACCAACAAATTTGAAGCATGTTATGATAGTTCAAATACCTGGTTCAACCACCAAAGCTAGAAAATTTTGCAAGGTCATGCCTATCAGAATCCATGGGATAGATGTTTATGCCAATCTAATAGTACTTGGAACCAAAGGTTTGGAAGTAGTACTAGGAATGGATTGGATGTCGAAACATCAAGGATTAATAGACTGTGCCAAGAAAGCCATAACCATGACCAGTAGCACCAGAGTATCAGTAGAGCATGTATTTGAGACGCTACCCCGACAGTTCAAATGCAACACGAGTTTAGTCAAATCAACCATTGACCAAGTCAGAGTAGTCTGTGAATACCCCGATGTATTCCCAGATGAATTGTCCGGTATGCCCCCAGATCGGGATATCGAGTTCATTGTTGAACTAGTTCTTGGAACTGGACCCATAGCTCAGAGACCTTATAGTATGAACCGATCTGAATTAGTGGAGCTAAAGAAGCAACTTGATGATATGTTGGGAAAAGGTCTGATACAACCAAAGTGCATCGCCATGGAGATCACCTGCTTTTTTGTGGATAAGAAGGATAGTGCCAACCGTTTGTGTACGGATTACCGGAAGCTGAATGACGTCACCATCAAGAACTAGTACCCACTGTCGGAGATAGAAGATCTATTTGACCAACTGACTGGAGCCAGAGTGTTTTCTAAGATTGATCCTAGTTATCATCAGTTGAAGATCCGTGCAACGGATATTCCAAAGACTGCCTTCACCACCAGATATGGATTGTATGAGTACAATGTCATGTCTTTTGGATTAACTAATGCCCCCCGCTTATTTCATGAACCTCATGAATAAGATTTTTATGAACTTCTTGGATAAGTTTGTCGTTGTTTTTATCGATGACATTCTGATATACTCCAAGTCAGAAGAAGACCATGAACATCACCTAAGAACCATCCTTGAAACCCTTAGGGAGCATCAGTTGTATGCCAAGTTTAGAAAATGTGAGTTCTGGTTAAAGGAAGTAGGATTACTAGGCCATATCTTATCGGCAGGCAGAGTTGCCGTCGATCCTGCCAAGATTAAGGATGTTGAAGAATGGAAAGCCGCAACCACTCTGGCTGAAGTCCGCGCATTTCTTGGATTAGCCGGATATTACCGCAAGCTTGTTGAAGGATTTTCAAGCATCGCAAGGCCAATGACCGAGCTGTTGAAGAAAGATAAGAAGTTTGAATGGACGGACAAATGTGAAGCAAGTTTCCAGGATATCAAGAAGAGATTGATTTCAGTCCCAATTTTGATCATGCTCGATATCGTGAAGCCTTTTGATGTATACTGTGATGCATCCAAGATTGGTCTCGGATGTGTGTTGATGCAAGAAGGCAAAGTCATATCCTACATATCCAGACAACTGAAGAAACATGAGAAGAACTATCCTACCCATGACTTAGAACTGGCAGCCGTAGTTTTAGCCTTGAAGACATGCCATCATTACCTCATGGGTAACCGCTGTGAGATTTATTCGGATCACAAGAGTCTGAAGTATATTTTTACCCAAAAGGAGCTGAATATGACGCAAAGGAGATGGATAGAGTTAATCAAGGATTATGACCTTGACATTCACTATCACCCCAGCAAGGCCAATGTGGTAGCGGATGCTCTTAGTCGATTACCGTGTAGGCTAAACATCATGATTAAGGAAGACAAGCCAAGTTTGCATGAGGAGTTGGAAAATTTTAGAATGGATCTAGTTAGTGAAGGATTTCTAGCTAGTATAGAACTTCAACTCACCCTGATCAGTCAGATAAAGGAAGCCCAGAAAGGAAAGGCAAGTATTGATGGAATTAAGCGTCGTATCGGTACATGGAAGGTACCTGGATTCACCGAAGATGAAGAAGGAGTTTTGTGGTATAAAGGACGTATCAAGATTCAGAGTTGAAGCAAGTCATTTTGCAGGAAGCCCATGATACTCTTTATTCTATTCATCCGAGAGGAACCAAGATGTCTCAGGATTTGAAGGAGTAATTTTGGCGGCACAAAATGAAGAGAGAAGTCGGAATCTATATAGCCAAATGTGATATCTGTCAGAGAGTCAAGGCAGAACATCAGCGACCCACAAGACTTTTGCAGCCATTGCAGATTCCGGAATGGAAGTGGGATTCTGTTGGAATGGATTTCATCACCGGTTTTCCTACATCAAGTAGGGGAAATGATTATATTTGGGTCATAGTAGATAGACTGTCCAAAGTAGCTCATTTCATACCCGTCAAGACCACATATCAAAGCCCGAAGCTAGCAGAGTTGTACATTGCTAGAATAGTCAGTCTGCATGGAACCCCCAAGACCATTCTGTCAGATCGAGGAACCCAATTTACCTCAAGGTTCTAGAAGAAAGTCCAAGAAGGATTAGGAACCAAACTAAACTTCAGCACCTCTTGTCACCCGCAAACCGACGGACAGGCAAAAAGAGTCAACCAGATACTAGAATATATGCTGAGAGCCTGTGTTTTAGAATATGGATCTAAATGGGAAGACTATCTGCCTTTCATATAATTCTCATACAATAATAGTTATCAAGCCAGTTTGCAAATGGCCCCATTTGAATTTTTGTATGGAAGAAAGTGCCGTACCCCCCTGAATTGGTCGCAAGTAGGAGAGAGTCAGATATTTCGGACCCGATATCCTACGAGAAGCCGAAGAGAAGGTTCACAAAGTCCGTGAACACCTTAAGACCGCCCAATCCAGACAGAATAGTTATGCTGACAAAAGGCGTCGAGACCTGACCTTCAATGTCGGAGATTTTGTGTATCTCAAAGTATCACCCTTGAAAGGAATGCAGTGTTTTCAACTGAAAGGGAAGCTTGCCCCTAGATATATTGGACCCTTCAAGATTTTAAATCGCCGAGGAGAAGTATCCTATCAGCTAGAACTGCCTGAGGAGATGTCAGCCGTACATGATGTGTTCCATATCTCGTTACTTAGGAAATGCCTAGAAGTTCCGAAGAAGACCGAAGTTTTCAAAAACATCGTTCAGAGAGCCATAGATATCAACAAGGATGTAACTTATCGTGAAGTACCCATTCGTATTTTGGAAGAAGCTTTCAGAACCACTTGGACCAGAAGTATCAAATTTCTAAAGATCTAGTGGAGTAATCATACCGAAGAAGAAGCCACTTGGGAGCGAGAGGATTTTATTAGGACTGAGTTTCCCAATCTCTTTAGTTCCTAGTTTTTCTTGAATCTAGGGAAGAGATTCTATTTAAGGAGGGAAGGTTTGTAAGATCTCAACAATATTATCAAGTTCTAATCACCCAAGTTTAGGGTTAACAAAAACTTTTACTCTTAAGCCCATATGAATGCATGTGTGTTTAATATTAATGCATGAATGCTTGCTATGCCATGTTTGATTTCTATAAATGATAAGGATTAGTTTAAAGATGAACACCACATCATCTAGGTCAATTCCAAACAAAATCAAATAAAAAGAAAATCAAATAAGAGGCATATGATCAAATGGTCATTTTGGCCAAAGTTAACCACTAGCCTACTTTGGGCATCTCTAGCAAATGTTTTCCAACAAAAACGGTTCTACTTCTTTTCACCCTTTCTAGACCAAGTGAAAATGAACTAAAGCAAACTTTACAAACTTACATAAACCAATTTTAAATCTATTTAAGGGACATTTCAAAATTGAATCAAGTGTAGGTACCTAGATCACCATTTTAAAAAAACCACTCAAACCAACACCACTTGACAAATCCCAGCAACCAGAGATACCCAAGCATGTGACCAGCACACCCACCAAAATTCATTCAAAAATTTGAATCTTTAGTTCATGCGGCCATTTGATTGAACACTTAGTAGACATAGTACGAGTTCAACAACTATTCACTGTTTTGATCAATCAATTGATCACCAATTATACCCAGTTCGACCCCACTACTCACCCATTATCACTCCCAGTACCCAGTCGTGCAGCTAGGACCCATCACTCGCCATTTGCAATAGTGCCATGCCATACCCGAGCATGTCCATGCCAGTCGATCATGGACACGACACCACACGCCACACCGCCCTCTCCCACGACCACGAGAAGATAGGCGTGACCTCACTACACTCGCCCATCCACCCCTTGACCAACGACAAGCAACGGAAAAGCCAGCGCAGCCATGCCACTCTCCTTTGTCCGCCATGCCAAGCGCCACCAGAGCAACAAGCCACTCCCGCGCAGCCATGCCGCGCCTCGCTCTCTCCGCATGTAACTGCACTCACCACGTCCCCAGCAACCTCCTAGACACGACCGTTCGCCGCCACGCGCCTCGTGACCAGCGTACGCCGTGACGAACACCGCAGTACCGCACAGAGCACGAACGTCACCCGACCGTTTAAGATCGCGCCGCACCGTGCCACTATGCGCATGACGATTGCTGCAGACCACCGCGTCGACCTATGCCCTCCGCCATGCCTATAATGATATGTAGCAACGTCGCCGACAAGCCCGAGCCATGCCGCACTGCCTCTCTCGCCGGTGTATAAATATGACCCTCCCCCAGCCTCAAACGGCACACCATTCCACTCTCCTCCCTCTCAGAAACATCCATGACCCTTCCTCAGAGCAAGGCGATCACCACGTCGCCAGAATTTCACCGGAGCTCGCCGCTGCAGTGAAGGAAGGGCTTTGTATATTGGAGCCACCCTAGAAGCCGCCACGACCACCATTCGACTCTCTGTTGTCTACCAGCCCATTCATCCCCATCGCTAGACCTAGTTGGATCCCTGGTAAGCCCCTAGCGACCCCCACCATGCCGCTAGGTTTAGAATCTCGCACGTCCCCTGTGACGTAGACGATGTACCAGAGTCGTCGATCTCGTTCTAATCGTAGGGCTAATATTAGAAGATACCTTTTCGCCTAGCTACTGCCGCTGACGCGTCGGACCAGCTTATAAGCAGCCCGCTGCACGCGTGATGTGCAGTTGGTCCGGCCCATTAGCATTCCCGCGCATAGCCCAGCGATTCAAATATAATTTTTCCATTTAATTAAAAACCCTATTCTATCAGTGATTTCAAAATTGAATTCAGAGAGTTTTACTTAACCAAAATGCATGTTTCCAATTTTGTTAGAAAGGTATTGAAAATATCTACAAACTCCCATTGAATTCAAACCATTTGAAATTATGGACCACCTATAGTAAAAATAATAAGAAAGATACTTTTATAACTTCAAACATTTTTATAAAATCAACCATAAATGCTTTTGAGTTGATTCCAGCTCTGAAAATTCACATTTGCCATGCTCTATATGATTTGTAAAAAGATTTAGTTTTACATGCATTGATCATGGACTAGTTTTAAAAGAATGCTATATATGCATTTCTAGTCACTTTAATATTATTAAATAGCAATATTAAAACTTGTAATATATGACCACCACTTTAAATCATATTCCCAAGTATTGGAATATGTAGTGATGACATGTGTCAACATGATCCCATATTTTAATTGGAGAATATTAAATCTTAAGTATTTTTTTAATGAGTAGAAATTACTTTTCCCAAATAAGATAAATAAGAATGTGCCATTATTACATGTGATGATTGAGATGATGCTAGATCATCTAGTGTGATCCCTTGTGTGCTAAATAGAAGTAGTTAAGTGTTGTTCGGTGATTGTGTACCTCGTATGTATTTATAGATGCTAGTACCGACTCAGGGTACGGTGAGGAGGAGTACTTCGAGGAAGAGGAAGAGAACTTCAACAACTGCACCCAACAAGGCAAGCCCACTATGCAAGATAACCTATGCAAGATGCACCATGCATGCTCGGTTATGCAACTTTGATTATCCCAATCCTAGTTTTACCTACAAGCTTTACTTTTCCCTTTACTAAAGTTACTTACTTAGTTAATGAATTGTGATTAGTGGAAAATAGGATGGATACCATCAAGATCATAGAACTAGCCTTGGGTACTTATACTTGATTAGCACCCCTCAATAGTGATACCCACAATACTAGTGGCTAGTGCTAAGCAAAAACTTGATCACCTTAGATGGGAACACTAGGATAAATTGATTTGAAAACCTTGGGATGATGATTCATTCTATTGAAATGTTTTGACACGTGTTATGAAACACAATGGTTTGATGATGAAACTGAATGAGGCATGAGCCTTGACTTTGATAAAAACTGATGGTTGGGTTCGGATGCGATACCATTCCAATTTTATCGTACAACGACAATACCTGAGTTGGGTAGGGCTTAACTTGAAGCTTATATGTCTTAGTATGGGTTACCTTGTGGAAGAGGTTGGGCTAAGGCTACCTCTTAAATATGAATGTCTGCCTATGCAGTTCCCGGGATGGCAGATGGCCACGGCTGGGAGGCCAAACTCATAGGGGAGGTGCCTATACTAGGGTGTGTAATTGAAAGGTTAGGATTGATTATCCGCATACCAAGTACGATGATTCAGGGTTATCCCTGACGGATGTATCGAATCTTGTGGTGAAAGTGTACCACCTCTGTGGAGTTTCAAACTATTCGAATAGCCGCGTCCGCGGTTATGGACAGTTGGAGTGGTCATACTGTTCCGTTGTCAGATGTTTTCAAAATGACTTGTGACTTGAACAATGACTTTTACTTGACCAGAACAAGGTTGTGGAAATGAAAACTAGGTTCCCACTTAAGTAATCTAGAGAACTAAAATAGGCTTTACTATGGAGTACCTATGAAATAAAATTGGCTTGTTCCAAATAAGACTAGAGCTTAGGATTCCTACTAGTATTCCCTTACTTGTGTTAGTGATAGTTTGCGAGTACTTAAAGAGTACTCATGGCTTTGTCCCTGGCTATTCCCATGGCTAGACTATGAGGAGGACTACCTAGAGGATGGCCAGCAGGAGGTCTACGATAACTAGGATCATCTCCCATTGTCCGCATTGCCTGTGACCATGAAGATGGAGTCTACTACATTTATTTCCGCTGCTCTGATTTGTATTAAGACTTGATCATGAGATCAACAATGTAAGACTATTTTGGTTTGTAATGGATGATGTACTGTGGTACCAATTCTATTATGTCTCGCAAAATTGGTAATCCTTGGATTGTGATGTACGGCATAACAGGCATCTGGACTTAAAAATCTGGGTGTTGACAACACTTACAGTGACTATAAAGCTGTTGGCACTCCTTAAGTATCAACTTGGGAACCGAGGAAACTCACGGAACACTATCCATGCCATGGGATATGTCCTACGGGATTAAGTCCCTTAATAGCGTAGTAATTTGATTGATGTTGATTGCTAACTGATGTGGTTATGAGAATGATGTGAGCAGTGGTTGTTGCATATTTGTCCAAATACGGAGTTCCTCCCACACATACACAGTTGAGAATGTTCATGATAATAACATTTACCTTAGCTCTTTATAATGCTAGTGGTGTATCTGCTACTCCCTGAGAACGTTTTTTCCTATTGTAGTTCCAATCTCTCTTACATATGCGATACTTATTTTCTGTGTTCAGTTGTTTTACTTTACAAATTGTTGCTCTTATACCAAAAACCCAAAAACACCTTTTTACATATGACTCGCATTTTATCTTGTCACTTAGAACTTTATTTAGCATTTCTATCATAGTATTTAATTCAAGAGTTATTAGACTACAGTCTCCTGCTCCATGTGGGATCGATATCTTTATTTTGAAACTAGCTACAAACGATCTGTGCACTTGCTGTCATCAAGCTATTTTCTGGCGCCGTTGCCGGGGAGCTAAGCGTTGTAGGTATTTTACTTTTTGCTTATTTATTTTTGTCTTGCTAAGTTTTGTTTTGAGTTACAGGTTTCCACCAACATGATGGAGTTTGAGCATATGACTAGTGTTAACCCACTCAGCCACTTTGGGAAGCCCTATGATATTTATACAAGAGACAACTCCAATGAGAAGACAAGGGGGATTGAAATAAATCCTCTCTTACTTGGTATTCTACACAAGAAGCAATTTTTTGGGGATGAAGAAGATCCTGATCCGTATGAGCATATTGCATGTTTCAAAGATATATGTGGCAATTTTCAGTTGACGGGATATACAGCTAATGAGGTAAGGGTTAAACTTTTTAGTCAGACTTTGACTAGCTCAGCTCTCTCATGGTATAGATCTCTACCCCCAGAAGCCACTACTACTTGGGATAATTTAGCTTGTGAATTTCTAGCAAAATATTACCCAATATCAAAATATTTTGGAATCAGGCGTCTTATAATGACTTGGAGGAACCGTCCTAATGAAGGACTAGTAAGAGCTTATATCAGATTTAAATATTTACTTAATCTATGTCCACATCATGATTTTCCTGAATGGTATTTATTGCATATCTTTTATAGCGGTCTAATTGAACCTAATAAAATTGAACTAGACTCTTTCGTGGAAGGAGCCTTTATGAATCTTCATATAACTAAAACATGGGCTTTACTTAATAGAATTCACGATCATACAGTTTCATGGAATTTTGGTTTAGGAAATGAAGGAGGCGTAGAAATAGATCATGATTGTATTCATGACTATAATAAAAAGGGCCATGTTAAAGAATTATCTAAAGAACTTTATTTAGATTCAGATCTTGTGTTGCAAGTTGTTAAAGATTTTACAGGACACATCGAAGCTCCAAAAGAAGGTTTGGTCAAGTATAATCCACCACCCAGACTTGAAAAGAAGAAAGAAGTTAAAGAAACACTGGCCTCCCTAGAACCAACATTTGAGATACCATTTCCTAACACTTCACAAAAGCATATTTCTGAATATGAATAGGTTAAAGCAGTATAGGAGAAGAAAGAAGACGAAATTGTGCCAGAAATTGTGGAACATCTAGAAGGAACCAAAGATAAAGAGGTAACCAAGGAAGCCATTATGGCTATGTATGCACATTGTAACATATTTGAACTTGATAAAGATACTTTCGTATTGGTTGAAGGTAAAACAAAGGTAAAAGATGTGGGTAAGCCTATCCTTCCCTGCATATTTAAAGAAACCTCGCATTATGGTTTATGCGATATCGGCACAGAAGTTAAGGTTATATCTTATGATTTCTATTTAAACATAAAAGAAGAAATATAACCGACTACAATTGAAAATACTGATATGAGAATCATGTTAGCCAATAAAACTCTTAGAATTCCAATGGGAGTAGTTGAAGATGCAACTGTCACAATTGGCAATAAAAACTTTCCTATAAATTTTGTAGTTGTTGATATGACAGCTGACACTCTTTGGCCTATTATATTTGGAAGAAACTTTTTGAGTGACGTAGGTGCCCATGTTGATTTCAAAAGGAGATTGTGTCTCTTAAGCTTGGGGAAGCGGAAAAAGAATTCCACTTTTCCAAATTTAAAGATAGTCCTCCACAAATACAAGAAGAGAAAGATAAAACTATTGAGGAAATGGAAGCTCTCTTCTTTAGTGATCAAAAAGAAGAAATAAATGAAGACTTAAATTATGAAGAAATGGTTATGGAGGACAAGTCCCTAGATGAACTAGCAGATGAACTCGATTCACTTCCTATTATAGGGCCTCCAACTAAGGAGGCTTTTGAAGAGCCAGAAAAGAGAGGGGATGAGGAATTACCACCCCTAAATTGAAGACTCTTCCAGATAATCTTTTACAGATTTTTAGATGATACAAATAAATTTCCTATTATTAGTAGTGTTAAACTTTTAGGAGAAGAAGAAGAACTCATGAAAATACTCAAGGAGCATCACAAGGCCTTTGGGTAATCAATGGATGATTTGAAGGGCATTAGTCCCATGATAACCGTCCATCGAATATTCATGGAAGAAGGTGATAAACCAGTTGCGGAATTCAATAGAAGGCTGAAGCCCAAAATGAAGGAAGTGGTAAGAAAAGAAATTGTACGCCCATTGGATGCAGGTATAATCTATCATGTAAAAGAAAGTGAATGGGTAAGTCCTATTCATTGTGTCCCTAAGAAGGGCGGTTTTATTGTTGTTCCTAATTGAAACAATGAATTGATACCTACTAGAAATATTGTTGGACATAGGATGTGCATAGACTTCAGGAAATTGAATAAAGAAACTAGGAAAGATCATTATCCTTTACCGTTCATAGATCAAACTTTAGAAAGGTTAGCAAACCATACTCATTTTTGCTACTTGGATGGATACTCTAGTTTTTCTCAAATAGCTATTCATCTTGATGACCAACTTAAAAAAAATTGCATTAGTCCTTATGGTTTACATGCTTACCGGCGTATGCCTTTTGGTTTATGTAATGCTCCAGCTACTTTTCAAAGATGCATGACTGCTATTTTTGCGGATTTCATAGAACTAATAATGGAAGTATTTATGGATGACTTTTCTGTGTATGGAACTTCATTTAATAGTTGTTTGGATAATCTCAAAAGAGTTTTGTAGCGTTGCGAAGAAACTAATCTAGTTCTAAACTGGGAGAAGTGCCATTTTATGGTAAAAGAAGGTATAGTCCTCGGACATAAGGGATCAGGTAAGGGAATTGAAGTGGATAGAACTAAGGTTGAGGCCATAGAGAGAATGCCACAACCTAGGGATATAAAAGGTATAAGAGTTTTCTTGGTCATGTGGGTTTTTATAGAAGGTTCATTAGAAATTTCTCTGGAATATCTAAACCTTTGACTAACCTCTTGCAAAAGGGAGTAAGATTTAATTTTGATGATAAATGTCTTATTGCCTTTGATAGACTTAAAAATGCTTTATCCCATGCCCCTATCATTAAACCACCTATCTAGGATATGACTTTTGACTTAATATGTGAAGCTAGTGATGATGTTGTAGGAGTAACTCTGGGACAACACATAGGTCGCAGATTTAATATTATACATCATGCTAGTAGAACTCTCAGTAGTGCTCAAAAGAATTATCCTAAGGAGGAGAGCGAACTCTTTGCTGTATTTTTCTCTTGCGATAAATTTCGTTCTTATATAGTTGATGCAAAAGTAAGAGTTCATACGGATCATGATGGTTTAAAAGAACTCCTTGAAGGGAAGAACCATAAGCCAAGACTGATCCGTTGGATTCTTTTACTTTAAGAATTTGAATTACATGTCATGAAGAGGCAAGGAATAAAGATGTTCGATGCTGTGTCCATATTCACCCAACAAGACACCAATCTTATTGAGAGGGAGTTTAGTCCTGGTGATTTTTGTTTACGAGAATTATTCAATAAACTAAGGTTAATCCCTCCAAAGGAGAAAAAGTCTTTGTTGTTGGAGGATCTTGTCATCCCCGAATAAGTTCAAGGTTAGTGTTCTTACTCAAATAAGAGATTTATTTTTACAGATTTTACCCGTATTTTTTTTGCCTTTGAATTCCTTGTGTTTTCTAAAAAAAATGAGGGTTTTACCAACTATACGGGCAAAAATTTGAGGGTTTTACCAACTATATGATCAGAGAGGAAGCTCCCGCCATATAGTTGGTCGTTTAACCCTCTGTATCTTCTTTGCAAAAAAATCGATGTCTGGAACTATACAGGAGCAACTATACGACCGGAGGAAATAATTCCGGTCGTATAGTTGGTCATTGAACTCTCAGACACTTTCTATTTTTGGTGTATGTATCTATACGGTCGCAACTATACGACCTGAGATGAAATTCTGGCCATATAGTTGGTCGTTAAACTCCCAGACATCTTTGTTTAGTTTTCGTTTTTCCGATTTTAATCTAAAAAACAGTATTGTTAGTGCCAAGTCAGTAACTTAACCAACCTGGACTTGAGATATTTGGAAATATCTGCCTGGAACCAACTATACAGTCGGAGCTATACGGGTCGCGCCCGTATAGTTGGTCGTTATGCGGCAGGACTCCTCCAAATCCGCGATTTATTTTCCTATTCCGTTAAGATTCTTTTCTTGGGCATGAATTTGGTGTTTCTCGCGATTTTTACTGACCTCTGACCCTCCTTATATATTACCATTGTATCTCGCTCTAATCATAATCTCCAGGAACCAATCTAACAATACGATCTCCTGCCCCATGTCATGGAAAACCCCTGGGTCTCATTTCTCCTTCCAGGGACCGCTCTAGCAGCCCGTCCCATGGAGGACAACGATGCGGAGGTGGAGAGTTTTAGCCCAGGGTACAAGGAGTACGTCGAGCCAAGCTACTACAACAATGATTCCGATGAAGAGAGAAACATCTACATTTGTCACGATGTTTATGATCCTCTAGAGATCAACTGGGTGGCAATGAAGAGGGCTCAAGAAGAGAGGGAAGGTCACAAGCCACATGGAAAAGGACGCGTGGAGATAGTCAAGTTCATCACCACAAACCCTAGGCTACACAAGCGTAAGGAATTACCTAATCTTGGTGCAGGTGCTAGCAATGGAGCGACGGCGCCACTCTTGAAGCCTACTATTAGCGCTCGTATGAGGGTGAAGCCTCAAGAAGAGTGGAGGAACAGTTTCCACTTCCTCGATCCATCAATCATGGATGAGGAAGAGGAAGCTGCTCCCAGGACCAAGGACCGCGTGCGAGCACTAGAGATATATATTAGAAGCAAGAGCTACTCCATCGCGTTGAAGTCCGCCACCATCTCAAGGTCATAGAGAAGAAAGATGATCTTCTCCCATTGGTGACCAAACTTGCGGATAAGGTGGACACTTTGCAATCTAATTTGCGCAGGTGCTACAGTCGCATCACCGCTCTGGAGGATACCAACAAGAAGCTACGCACCGCAGTGTTACATGCCATGGCACCACAGTGATCTGCAATAATCACGGCATCAAATAATCACAAGGGATTATTTGATCTCGCCTAGCTTGATTCCAAGCTTGGGGAGATCTTTAAGACCTTGTAATCTATCCTATAATTTTTATATTACTATTTTAGTTTTGCATTAGTTCAAACTAGAAATAAAGTTTGCATCATTAGAATACCCTTCAAGAATAGTCAATCCCTTTTATGAAATTCCGAGTTTATTATCATATATGGAGCAATATTGAGTTTGTGTTTATCCTATTTGATATATGAATGGCTTGAGTATAATTTTACTTGCACTTGATGGTAGAAACAGGAGTCTTCCACACCATTGGTATTAATGGAACATACAAAGATAATTTGGTCAATATGTTGTAGGTACATGGTTTGATTGACAAACAAATAAAAATTGTCTAATCAGTTAGAGTTGAAAAATAAACCTTGAACAAAGGAAAATAAAAAGTGCTATCAAAATAGAGTGATATCAAGACGAGGTAGAATATTCAAGCTATAAAGATTGCTTCATATACAATTGGAATTTGGTAACTGAAATCGTTAAACTTTGAATTCCTACATGAAGTGGAATGTATGGCTAGCTCCTTTGCACAACACTTAAATAAAAGTGTGACCATATATAAAAAGAAAAGAAAGAAGAAAAAAAGCGAATGTGCAAAGAGCAAATAGGCATATATGATGTCTACGCACACTTCTATTCCTGTAGATAGTGTTGGGCCTCCAAGTGCAGAGGTTTATAGAAAAGCAGCAACTTTCCCTTAAGTGGATCACCCAAGGTTTATTGAACTCAGGGAGGAAGTGGTCAAAGGTATCCCTGATACATCCATTTTGCATCACTATTCTATATCATAATTTACTGTTGTTCATTGATATATTTCATATTAAGAGATGATACTTATGTTATTTCATCCATTTTTGCATGGTTGATGAATTTTGGAGGATGGACTGTTGAAGTCGGGATTCTAATGGAAAAGGTACTGTTTGGAGGCGAAATTCGCGAAGATCAGAAAATCCTGGAAAATATATGGAAAATCCTATTTTTCCAGAAGACGAAGGAAGCCAGAAGGGGGAGCGGAGATGGGCCATAGGGGTCCCACACCACCCCCTGGCGCGGGCCACCCTAGGTCGCGCCAGCAGGTGGTGTGGCCACCCTGGCCCACCTCTGGCTCTACTCTTTGGCGTATATAATCCCCTCAAAACTCTAAGACTTGGGGAGCAACCACAGAAAGATTATGCCGCCTCTACGGGGTGGAAAACTGCAGAGAGAGAAAGAGCTCTCCGGTAGGCAGAAATCTGTTGGGGAAATTCCTTCCCGGAGAGGGGAGACCATCGCCATCAACACCACCATCAAGCTGGACTTCATCGGGATCATCATCACCATCATCATCTCCACCAACACCATCATCACCACTCCATACCGCTGCAACAGTTGGGTTGAATCTTGCATAGTTCTTAAGGGAAACTTTCGCGGTGTTGATTACTTGTTGTAGTTGATGCTATTGCGTGGAACCATTGAATTATCGTTCATGTTCAGATTGTTCCTTATCATTATTTCATCTCTGATCTTGATCCATATGATGTCTTGTGAGTAGTTCGTTTAGTTCTTGAGGACATGGGAGAAGTCATGTTGTTA
The DNA here is from genome assembly GCA_910589775.1 of Avena eriantha. Classification (NCBI taxonomy): domain Eukaryota; kingdom Viridiplantae; phylum Streptophyta; class Magnoliopsida; order Poales; family Poaceae; genus Avena; species Avena eriantha. The sequence goes on along the minus strand of OU342741.1, from coordinate 481,158,582 downwards.
GTAGTGGAATTGTGTTGAGAAAGATTCAATGGTTTGATATTTAAGTTGTGGTGTTATTTTTCTAGTGGTGTCATGTGAATGTCGACTACATGATACTTCACCTTTTTGGGCCTACGGGAATGCATTGTGTATTTGTCTACTAATCGTATGGGTTACCGGAGTGACAAAAACCTGAACCCCCGTTAGGAAACCTTTGCAAAATGGAGTGTAGGATCTCAGAGTTTAAAGCTGTGGTTAGGTTTCTATCTTAATTACTTTCTTGTACTTGCGGATGCTTGCAAGGGGTATAATCACAAGTATGTATTTGTCCTAGGAAAGTCAATACATTAGCACAGGTTCACCCACCCAACACTTATCTAACTAGAGAAGAGTAATCAACTATATGAAACGAAAGCACTTGACAATATTTCCATGTGTACGCGAGAATGTTTGGTTATCTTAAGTAATACAACTGGCTTGTCCTTTGCTAAAGGAAGGATTGGGACACTTGCTGCAATTATTATTGTCTTTTATTTACTTGCACTTTATTTATCTGCATTATCAAAAACCCCTAAAAATCCGTTTGCTAAGTATTTACAGAGAAATCCTGATCCAAGCCACTCGTCAACACCTTCTGCTCCTCGTTGGGTTCGACACTCTTACTTATCGATAATACTGCGATACACCCCCTATACTTGTGGGTCATTAAGACTATTTTCTGGCGCCGTTGCCGGGGAGTGAAGCGCTATTGGAGAGTGGAACTGGTAAAGGAAACTTCTACTGTGAGTATTATTTATTTCTGTTAGTTACTTTATTTCAATATGGATAATTCACTTAGTTTCTTATTTCGTAATGCTACTACCACTGCTAAGGTAGTAGATGAACCACCACCTTCTAAAATTGATCCTTTTAAGATACCTACAAGAATTGTTGATCGTGTTACGTATAACTATTATTTTGGAGATGGAATTGTCCATCCTGGTGATCATTCGCTCTTTATACACGAATTATGCGGGTTGTTCAAGTGTGCAGGTATTACAACAGATCAAGTCAAGGAGAAGTTATTCTCATTATCACTGAAAGGAAGAGCTGAGGAATGGTACAAGCTACTGAAGAATGCTCAAGCTCTTGAATGGGAGGAAGTAGTACCTCTCTTTTATTCAAAGTTTTATCCTCCTAGTGAGATTCATAAAGATCGGAATCAAATATACAACTTTTGGCCTTGTGATGGAGAGAGTACAGCTCAAGCTTGGGGGAGATTGAAGTTACTAATGCTCAAATGTCCTATTCATGAGCTCCCTAAAAATATTATTATCAATAACTTTTATGCAACACTTTCTCTTCATGATAAGGATTTATTGGATGCTTCTTGTGTTGGATCATTTACACGCATGGAAGAAGAAGCTAAATGGGATCTTCTAGACCGTATTCAAGACAATGCTGAAGCATGGGAGAATGATAAAGGAAGAAAGTCAGGTATAAATTATGATTATGAATGCATTAAATCTTTTATGGGAACTGATGACTTTAATAATATTAGTAATGCTTATGGTTTTAATCCTCAAAGTATTGCAAATTATTTTAAGGGTTTTGCTTCTTATATTGAAATTCCAAAAAAGAAATGGAACAAGTATCATGCACCATATAAAGATATTGTTGATTGTGTTCCTGCAAGAGATACTGAAGTTTGTACTGCTAATAATATTTAACCTGAACCTTACATTGATAAAATGCCTTTCCTAGTCAAGGTAAAGGAACATTCTATGGCAGCTAGTATGGTTAATGAAAGTACAAATAAAGTTGTTGAACCTGGTGAGCAAAAGGCTGTTGAACCTATACTACAAAATATGAAAGACTTTGTCACTAAATATGTAGAAGATGGATACACTATCCTCTATAAGGATACTTCAGATATTGTCTCACAAAGTAGAGTTAGGAGAGTTAGTGTCCCTGTTTTTTCTGTTAGAATAAGCGATCATTGCTACAATAGTTCATGTGATAGTTATATCGTTAAATTTATGCACGATACTGAAAGTTACTATGAGAGAGGGAAAATTGTTCTTATGCATCTCAATAATATTAAGTTTCCTCGCTTTATGCTGAAAGTCTTTATGTTGCACCTGTTTTGCCTTCCTATGCTAGTAGCCTCTGGTTTCAACCACTTATTTTATTACAAAATTCCTTTGCATATGAAGTGGGTTAGACTTCAAAACGTTAATATTTGCTTCTTGATGCTCTCTTTTACTTCAATTTATATTCTTATGTGAGCATCATTGAAAATATCATGCCCATCTTAATGGCTATAAAGAAAGAGCTTTTTGGGAGACAACCCAATATATTTTCACTTTCAGTTTATTTTTGTTTATTTCAGTCCTAGAAGTTATTGATTCTGCAATAACCTCTCCTTATCCTTTTTATTTGGTTTTTGTGTCAAGATTAGCCTCTAATGAGAGAGAAGTAAGATTTGGGGAAGTTGTTGTCCCGAAATAGATTTGTCTGCTTGACTATAAAAAATCGTGAAAAATCCCAGAATGTTGTACTAATCTGTAATGTTTTGTGTGCATGCCCCAGGTTATTATTTAACTTTCATTAGTTTTGCACTTTTTGATTTGAGCAACAGAAGATTTTCTAAAAAATTGATCTTTACCTGCTGGTCTGTTTTGACAGATTTCTGCCATTTCTACATTTGTCTCTTAAATCGATTTCCTTTTTGAATTCCTTTTGGGCTTTCGAGAGGACTTGTTTCAGTAGGTTATGTTTTGATGGATTTCAGTTGAAATTGAACTTAAAGGTTCATTACCTTGCATGCACTAATGTTGCTAATGAGAATTGTGTGAAATAAATTTCCAAGTTGTAGGAGAAAATGGTGTAATAAGATGGTGAATGGTTAAAAGACTCAAGCAATATGTTTATGAAGATGAAGATATTGATGTTATTCAAGTGGTGACTCTGTAAAATTTTATTAAAGACCAAATTCAGAGACCTACAGAGTCCGTTTTCGAATAGGTAACAGTTCTAGAAACAAAAGGTCCGCAAAAATCCTTCCAAGTTATATTTTTGCAGTTCTTATCTAACATGGAAAGCAATGAGTCGAAAGAGGGACGGAAACGGAGCCCGGGTGGCTCACACCACCCCGTGGCGTGGGCCCACCTGGCCGTGCCACCAAGCTGTCTGGCCACCCCGGAGCCCGTTTTCTCCCAGTACTTTCCTTTTGTTGTTAAACTTCGTAATAGATAATCACCCGGTTCTCTCGAGGTTCGTATATCGTGTTGTCGTGTTTTCATTTCGATCTGTTTCTGTTAGGAACTGTTCTCAAGTTTAGAAGCCCGATGGTCTCAGCCAACGATAAGGGCAAGGAGCCTGCGGAAGATGATCTCCAAGATTCTGAGCAGGAGGAGGAGATCGAGAGTGAAGTTGAAGAGGAGGCAAAGGAATACTAGCATCCACACACCGGCACCACCATTGCAAGCATTGGAGTGGTGGAAAATCCTGCAAAGTTCAAAAGGAATACACGGATGTCCACTAGAAGGAAAGTTCCGCGTCATTGCTTGGCTTCATGGTCACCTCCTCCACACACCAAGAATCCCTTCCATACCCTTATTCATGAGCATCAATTCCAGAATATGCCCAAGGAAAAATTAACCTCCAATTGGGATATGCCTCGTTCTAACCATGCAGGAAAAGAAGACTTCAAGGAGGAAGAGTGGGGAAAGAATCGCAAGAGCTGGGATTCATAGCCCGACATGATCATGAACCGCATTGAGCACAATTCAGAGTTGATTCGTACTCTCACCTTCGAGATTGACGATTTGAGGGAATTGATTGAAAAGCTCATCGAGAGAACACCACCACCACCGAAGGAGTAATTTGTCATCAGGTTTTGGCATCCCCTTGGTTTGTTTCAAGCTTGGGGGAGTGTCGCGGTATCACATCTTTTATCTTTTATCTTTTTACCTTTTTCAGTAGAGTCATATCATGAATAGAGAAGTTATCATATAGGATGGTTTTCATTATGGAAGTATCTCCCCTCTCGTTAGATATCTATGTATCCCTTGATGTGAGTTGCCGTTATGGAATATTAATGACAAGTTCTATCATTTACTCTTTTGCATATCTTATTCTAGTTTGCAATTTATATTATATGATTGATCTTGTTGTTAGTATTGGTATCACTTTGGGATCATTAAGTAAATTTAGTTGGTTTTGGCAAACCTGGCTCGGTCAGTAGCAACACTATTTTGAGAATTGAATGAAAAAGAGAAAAGTACTTTTAAGAAATATAATTTCATCGTCTTTCTTTCCTGATTGGCTCATAAGCTTATTATTCTCTAGTTAAGATCTTTTGTGCTTCCAAGGAAGATTGCATGTTTGTTTTTATCACTTGTATGTTTATTTGTTTCCTTCAACTCTTATGCTTGCTACCCAGCCTTGCTAGCCAAAAACCTGTACTGAGAGGTAATGCTTCTCGTGCATCCAATCCTTAAACCAAAACCTATGCCATTTGTGTCCACCATACCTACCTATTAGCATAATTGCTATTCCAAGTAAATTCATATTTTTTTCTACCTTCCGAATTAAACTTGTTATGTGAAAATTAGTGATTAAAGCTCTCACAAACTTCATGGCACACTTTCCTTTCTTGCACTTAATAAACTTGAACCATTGTGTTAATCTATGTTGCGTATATGCTTGTGATTTATAAGTTGTGGATTAGCAGAACCATGTTACCATGGGGAACGCTTTCAACATTGCACTTTATTTAGTTGATATCATGTTCTTTTGCTTATGGATCCCGATGGTATGAAATAAAAGGGGAGCTTGTAAGCTCATGGAGTTTGTATATGTGTTAGAGAAACGCCTAGGCGGCTATCCTAAGCCATGCCTAATCATGGTGGAAACTTGCAGCATAACGATAGTGAGCAATCTGTGAAGAATCCTCAATAAAAACCTATGCAAATAGAAAATAAAAAAGATCACCGAGATGCCCATTGTATGTTGCCTTGTCATTTGGAAATGGGATAGCTCCTGTATCATGGGGCATGGGGTACCCCGTTGGCGGTTCTCTATGATACACATGTACTTACAATGACAATAACTTACTCGTGACTAAAGTTGAGTAGCATGAGGTTCGGTACTCGTAAGCAAGGGTCATGGGATTTTCAACTTATAACTTGTCAAGCATATCCTCATATTTGTGTCACTTTAACCTTAATCACCTCAAGATTCTTATGATAAGGGTAATGAGAGATTAAAGCTAATAAGTACCATAATTTTTGGAAGCTCTTTAGGAAACCTGAAATCCTTGCTTCCCTCTATGAAGGGCCTATCTTTTACTTTTAAGTTGAGTCAGTAAACCTATTCCTTTCTATCTCAAGCAAGTATTTTGAGTTGTTGTGTTTCATTCATTCATATGGTGATTTATTCAATCATGTTTCTTTTTTTCCTTGTTTTGTACACTTCTCTTATCTTAGTGAATATTACTTTGAAAGCTATCATTGAAAACCCCACTATGTTTGAACTCCTGCAAATTGTTAACTATCCTTTGACCAAGAACAAAGTTTGCCATTACCAATTATGATTTACTTTGTGTATCTTTATTGTGTTTCCTTTACTTATTACAAGTTAAATTATATAATAGTTACTTGTTTTCTATTATGATTTGTGTATTGATGAATGTGATGCTTATTTTCTGTATTCTCTTTATCGACACTTCATTCCATAAACCTGTGGTCATGTTTATTGAGCTCAGTTTTCGCTTGGGGACAAGCGAAGTCTAAGCTTAGGAGGAGTTGATACGTCCATTTTGCATCACTATTCTATACCATAATTTACTGTTGTTCATTGATATATTTCATATTAAGAAATGATACTTATGTTATTTCATCCTTTTTGCATGGTTGATGACTTTTAGAGGATGGACCGCTGAAGTAAGGATTCTGATGGAAAAGGCACTGTTTGGAGGCGAAATTCATGAAGATCAGAAAATCCCGGAATATATATGGAAAATCCTATTTTTCCAGAAGATGAAGGAAGCCAGAAGGGGGAGCGGAGATGGGCCACAGGGGGCCCACACCACCCCTTGGTGCGAGCCACCCTAGGCCGCGCCACCAGGTGGTGTGGCCACCCTGGCCCACATGTGGCTCTGATCTTTGGCGTATATAATCCCCTAGAAACTCTAAAACTCAAGGAGCGACCACAGAAAGGTTCCGCCGCCTCTGCGGGGTGGAAAACTGCAGAGAGAGAAAGAGCTCTCTGGTAGGCAGAAATCTGCAGGGGAAATTCCTTCCCGGAGAGGGGGATCGTCGCCATCAACACCACCATCAAGTTGGACTTCATCGGGATCATCATCACCATCATATCCATCATCATCTCCACCAGCACCATCATCACCACTCCATACCGCTGTAACAATTGGGTTGAATCTTGCATATTTCTTAGGGGAAACTTTCCCGGTGTTGATTACTTGTTGTAGTTGATGCTATTGAGTAGAACCATTGAATTATTGTTCATGTTCAGATTGTTACTTATCATTATTTCATCTCTGATCTTGATCCATATGATGTCTTGTGAGTAGTTCGTTTAGTTCTTGAGGACATGGGAGAAGTCATGTTGTTAGTAGTGGAATTGTGTTGAGAAAGATTCAATGGTTTGATATTTAAGTTGTGGTGTTATTCTTCTAGTGGTGTCATGTGAACGTTGACTACGTGATACTTTACCTTTATGGGCCTAGGGAAATGCATTGTGTATTTGGCTACTAATCGTAGGGGTTGCTGGAGTGACGGAAATCTGAACCCCTGTTAGGAAACCTTTGCACAAGGGAGTGTATGATCTTAGAGTTTAAAGTTGTGGTTAGGTTTCTATCTTAATTACTTTCTTGTACTTGCGGATGTTTGCAAGGGGTATAATCACAAGTATGTATTAGTCCTAGGAAGGTCAGTACATTAGCACAGGTTCACCCACGTAACACTTATCTAACTAGAGAATATTAATCAACTATATGAAGCGAAAGCACTTGACAATATTTCCATGTGTCCTCGAGAATGTTTGGTCATCTTAAGTAATACAACCGGCTTATCCTTTTCTAAAGGAAGGATTGGGCCACTTGCTGCAATTATTATTGTCTTTTATTTACTTGCACTTTATTTATCTGCATTATCAAAAACCCATCAAAATCCGTTTGCTAAGTATTTACAGAGAATTCCTGATCCAAGCCACTCGTCAACACCTTCTGCTCCTCGTTGGGTTCGACACTCTTACTTATCGAAAATACTGCGATACACCCCCTATACTTGTGGGTCATCAAGACTATTTTCTGGCGCCGTTGCCGGGGAGTGAAGCACTATTGGAGAGTGGAACTGGTAAAGGAAACTTCTACTGTGAGTATTGTTTATTTCTGTTAGTTACTTTATTTCAATATGAATAATTCACATAGTTTCTTATTTCGTAATGCTACTACCACTGCTAAGGTAGTAGATGAACCACCATCTGCTGAAATTGATCCTTTTAAGATACCTACATGAATTGTTGATCGTTTTATGGATAATTATTATTTTGGAGATGGAACTGTCCATCCTGGTGATCATTTGCTCTTTATACACAAATTATGCAGGTTGTTCAAGTCTGCAGGTATTACAACAAATCAAGTCAAGAAGAAGTTATTCTCATTATCACTGAAAGGAAGAGCTGATGAATGGTACAAGCTGCTGAAGAATGGTCAAGCTCTTGAATGGGAGGAAGTGGTAGCTCTCTTTTATTCAAAGTTTTATCCTCCTAGTGAGATTCATAAAGATCGGAATCAAATATACAACTTTTGGCCTTATGATGGAGAGAGTACAACTCAAGATTGGTGGATATTGAAGTTACTAATGCTCAAATATCCTATTCATGAGATCCCTAATAATATTATTATCAATAACTTTTATGCAATACTTTCTCTTCATGATAAGGATCATTTAGATGTTTCTTGTGCTGGATCATTTACATGCATGGAAAGAAGAAGCTAAATGGGATCTTCTAGACCGTATTCAAAACAATGTTGAAGCATGGGAGAATGATAAAGGAAGAAAGTCAAGTATAAATTATGATTATGAATGCATTAAATCTTTTATGGGAACTAATGACTTTAATAATATTAGTAATTCTTATGGTCTTGATTCTCAAAGTATTGCAAATTATTTTAAGGCTTTTGCTTCTTATATTGAAATTCCTAAAAAGAAATGGAACAAGTATCATGCACCATATAAAGATATTGTTGATTATGTTCCTGCAAGAGATACTGATGTTTATACTGCTAATCATATTTTACATGAACCTAACATTGAGAAAATGCCTTTCCTAGTCAAGGTAAAGTAACATTCTATGATAGCTAGTATGGTTAATGAAAGTACAATAAAACTGTTGAACCTGATGAACAAATAGTTGTTGAACCTATAATAGCAAATATGAAAGACTTTGTCACTAAATATGTAGAAGATGGACACACTATCCTCTGTAAGGATACTTCTGATATTGTCTCACAAAGTAGAGCTAGGAGAGTTGGTGTCCCTATTTTTTTGTTAGAATAAGCGATCATTGCTACAATGGTTCATGTGATAGTTATATCATTAAATTTATGCACGATACTAAATGTTACTATGAGAGAGGGAAAATTGTTCTTATGCATCTCAAAATTTTCAACATAAAGAGGGGAACATAATATTGTTGAGATATATAAAACCATGTTTCCCTCTCTCATAATAACTTTTAGTAGCATCATGAATAAAATGAACAATATAAATATCACATAAAACATTCTTATCATGAGCCACATGCATAAAATAATAACTACTCTCCCTATAAGCATAGTCATTCTTATTAATCATAGTGGGAGAAAATTCAACAAAATAGCTATCATTATTATTCTCATCACCATAATTGTCAACACCTGGATTTTTAATCCCAGATGCCTGTTATGCCATACCTCGCAATCCCAGGATTACCATTTTTGCGAGACATAACAGATTTGATATCACAGTACATCATCCATTACAAACCATACATAAGGTCTTACACAAATAAAGGATCTCATGATCCAGTTTTAATACAACAAGCAGCAGATTAAATAATTAGCATAGCGGTGGGGTCCATCTTCAGGGGCACAGGCAATGCTGACGAAGGCAGATAGTCCTAGTTATCATAGTCGTCCTGTTGGCCGTCATCTTGATAGTCTCCTTCATAGTCTGGCCATAATAATAGCCAGGGACAAAAGCCATGAGTACCCTTTAAGTACTCGCAAACTACCACCAACAAGTAGGATAGTACTAAAGTAAATGCTAACTCTAAGTTTAACTATAAAGTTAAGTTTGAAACCTAAGCTAAGTTCTGAAACAAAGAAAGATAAAATAAAGTTCTAGAATCACTTAAGTTGAGAAGCTAGTGTCATAGTCACAACCCTGTTGTGATCAAGTCAAGATTCATCATTTATTTCATCAGTCATTTTGAAAACATCTGACAACGAAACAGTATGGCCACTCCAACTGTCCATAACCGCGAACGCGGCTATTCGAATAGTTTGACACTCTGTAGAGGTGGTACACTTTCACCACAAGATTCGATACATCTGTCAGGGATAACCCTGAATCATCATACTTAGTATGCAGATAATCAAACATAACCTTTCCTTTACACACCCTAGTATAAGCACCTCTCCTATGAGCATGGCCTCCCAACCATGACCATCTGTCATCTTGGGAACTACATAGGTGGACAACATTGAGAGGTAGCCTCAGCTCAAACCTCTCCCATGAGGGAACTAATTCTAATGCATATAAACTTCCGGCTAAGCCTTACCCAATTCAGGTATTGTGGTTGTACGGTAAAATTGGAATGGTATCGCATCCGAATCCAACCATCAGTTTTTGTCAAAAATGCTAAGGCTCATGCCTCAACATTTCATCATCATAGATCATTTGTGTTTCTCAACACATGTCAAAACATCTCAGTAGAATGACGCATCATTCCAAGGTTTTCATAAATCATTTTCACCAAGTATTCCCATCTAAAGTGAATCAAGTTTTGATTTAGCTCTAACTACCAAGTTAAGAGTGTTCACTAAGGTGGGATGCTAATCTCAATCTCATGCCATAGAATGACATCTAAGGGTATCTAGATAGGTCAAGTTTTATACTCTTTATGCTACCTTCAAAACAAGTAAAGGACTTTAATAAAGTAAAGAAGCAAAAGCTTGGAATAAAACTTAGGGTAGGTAATACTCAAAGGTATAACCAAAGCATGCCTAAAGCATTTGCTCAAGTTAAGGGGGCAAGTGTTAACTTGCTTAGTTCTAGCTTGCTAACAATAGCTTGCATTGTTAATGATGGCTTGCTAGTGTAAAACTTGCAAGTGTTAGCTTGCCTTGGTTGGTGCAGTGGTTGAAGGTTTCCTCCTCTTCCTCTGGGTAGAACTCCTCCTCCTCGTAGGCTTGGTCGGTACTATCTTCTATAAATACATACGGAGTACACAATCACCAAACAATACTTAACTAGTCTACTTAGCACTCCAATTGCACACATTTGATGATCTATTATCATCACAAGCACCACAAGGTTTAAATAACTAGATTCATTCTTTTTATTTGAGAAAAGTAATTTCTACTCATTGAAAAAAATAACTAAGATTTAATATTCTCCAATTAAAATATGGGATCATATGGACACATGTCATCACCACATATTCTAACATATGGGAATGTGATTTAAGGGTTGGGTCACATTTGATTAAGTTTAAGTTTATTAATTAATGATTTAAAGTGACTAGAAATGCCTATATAGCATTATTTTGGTACTAGTCCAAAGTCACTGCATGCAAAACTTATGATTATTACATATTCACATAGGTATGGTTAAAGGTGATTTTGAGAGTTGGAATCAACTCAAAAGCTATCATGGTTGATTTTAGAAAAGTGTTTGAGTGTGCAAAAGCTTCTGTCTTGTTATTTTTACTAGGAGAGATCTCTAACTCTAAATGATTTAAATCCAACAGGCTTGGATAGATCTTTTCAGAGGCTTTCTAACAAAATTTGAATCACTCAATTTAGATTTATAAAACTCTTCGAATTGATTTTTAAAATAAGGGACAGAAGTGAGTTCAAACTAAAATAGAAAAACACTTATTTGAATTCGTGGGATAGCGCGGGAAAGAAAACGGGCCGGCCCAGTGGCGCTTCCTGGTGCGAATGACAACTGACAGGGGGTCCCGTAGGTCAGCGGCACATCAAATGCGAAGCGGTACGGGGCAATCTGGGCGCCACGATTAAAAGATGGATCAACAGCTGAGGATCGTCGTCCCCGGCGAAAAGGTCGCCGGTGAGAGCTAACCCTAGCGGCTTGGTGGGGGTGCACTGGAGGCTTACCAGGGCTCCAGCTAATGCGGCGAGGCAGGCAAACGAACTGGTGGATGACGACGAGCTCAGGCGAGGTCGCGGCAGCTCCTGGGGTGGACGAAATCGACGGTGCCTTCTCCTCCTCTACAGCGGGCTCCTCCGGCACAATTCCGGCAAACTATGGCTCGAGCGGCTCCGGCGAGAGGTGGGGAAGGATCAGTGAGAAGAGGGGAGTGGAGTGATGTGAGGAGTTGGTGCTGAGGAGGGCTCCTTTTATAAGGCGACGAGGGGACCGAGCGGCACGACGGTGAGCTCGTCGGTGACGTTGATACAGGCGGCTAAAGGCATGGGCGGCGTAGGCGGACGGTGGCCTGCCTCCTGGCGATGCTCTACGGCGTTAATGCGCAGCTAGGGGCGGTGGCGTTTGGTCGGGAGCGTCCCGCGCTCTGGGAGACAGAGGCGGTGCTCAACGCGGCGCACAGTGACTGTGGGTCGCACGGCAGTGCACGACCATGTCTGGCAGGGTGATGGGGTCGAGGCGGTGCGGCGTGCAGGATTTTGTGTCTAGTGGCGGTCTGCTACGTGCTGGCGATGATCACGCGCTGAGCAAGGCACAGAGAGAATGGGCGGCGGCGCTGGGGTGTGGTCTAGGGCCTAGCTGGGCTTGGGGAAGGGCCAGAGAGGTGCGGTAGGGTTAGGCGGAGCTAGTGGTGGTGCTGGAATGGCGCGGCGTGGTATGTGGCGCATTCTTCTCTTCTGGCCGATGGTGACCAAAAAGGGGCGGCGCTCCACTACTACCGCGGCTTAGGGATAGGCCGGTGATCACTTGGTTGGACTCAAGGGGGAAAAGGGTGATCAATGCTGCTCTAATTGCTCGATAAGATTTGATCAAAACAGTATAAGTTAGACTCAGTTTGATTCTGTCTGCAAGGTGTTTGACACAATGGCCGCATGAAAATTTTATTTGAATTTTGGGCTGACTTTTGGTGGAGTGTTGTATCTTATACTTGAGCTTCTCTGTATGCTTGGGTTTTGAAAATGGAACTCATTTGAGTGGTTTTTGAATAGGTGGGATCTTGGTACCTACACTAGATTCAATTTTCAAATGCCATTTAAAATTAGTGTTTGAAAGATTTTGGTAGATCACAAAGCGGGCCTTGGTACATTACTACATGTACTAGCAAGGGGTGCAAAGATCCACATTTGTTTCTGTTAGGTTTTGAGTTCTAGGAATAGCTAAAGTAGGTTTCCTGATTAAAATGGCACAAATGACCTTTTGCTTCTGTTATTCATTTTGATTTTTTTCTTTGAGATTTATTTGGGAATGATCTAGATGATGTTTATTTCACCTGAATCATTTCACAAGCAATGGATCACTTAATCATGGCAATTCAAATCAACTCCTAATATAAATGCACACATGTATGAATGTTTTAATATCTTTAAATGGAAAAGTTTTTGTTAACTCTAAATTTGATGATTTGGATCTTGATCACTTGGATTCAAGTTTTGGGATGTTACAATAATCATCAAATATAGGAGGCATATTGTAATCATAATTAATTTTCTCCACAATAGTAGGTGGACAGAAAATATCATATTCATCATTGTAATCATCATATATTGGAGGTATCGTATCATCAAAGTAAATTTTCTCCTCCGTGCTTGGGAGACTAAAAATATCATGCTCATCAAAACCAGCTTCCCCAAGCTTAGACTTTTCCATAGCATTAGCAATAATGGTGTTCAAAGAATTCATACTAATAATATTGCTATTAGCATCCAAATAAAGTTCCATAGGTTTTTTAATTTTCTCTTCAAACACTTCATGTCCTAACTCAAGATAAATACTATAAAGATCTCTAATTTTTTTGTTTTCCATTAAGCCTAACTAGTGAAAATAAAAATAAAGAAACAAAAAGATATAATTGTAGAATCTAAAGGAAATAACTTTGAGCACTCACACACCAGCAACAGTACTAGAAGATAGCTTAGTAGCCAGATGATGTGAGTACCTTTTACCTTACCTCCCCGACAACGGCGCCAGAAAATAGCTTGATGTCTGCGCACGCTTCTATTCTTGTAGACAGTGTTGGGCCTCCAAGTGTAGAGGTTTGTAGAACAGCAGCAAGTTTTCCTTAAGTGGATCACCCAAGATTTATCGAACTCAGGGAGGAAGTGGTCAAAGGTATCCCTCTCAAGCAACCCTGCAATCAAGATACAAGAAGTCTCTTGTGTCCCCAACACACCCAATACACTTGTTAGGTGTATAGGTGCACTAGTTCGGCGAAGAGATAGTGAAATACAAGTAATATGGATGATTATAAGTGGTAATTGCAATCTGAAATAAGAGTGGCAGCAAGCAAACATGTAATAGGACTAATTGTAAACGGTGTTTCAATGCTTAGAAACAAGGCCTAGGGATCATACTTTCACTAGTGGACACTCATATAAATATCTTCTCTTCATTATGCTACCCTGAACTACTCTTCGGTTGGACGATGTAGGGATATAACATCACACCTTAAAGTTCGCATTCCCCATCTAGATAGCCCCTCACTATCACCTTGAGCGCTAGATGGTTCCAACAAACACCATAATCTCATAGAGACATTCAACTCAAATTATACGCATGATAAGTATTTCTGTAACCTTAGCCTAAGTGCCACACGGTGTGCACACTATCAACTTCACACACGTGGGGATAAGCAGAGATTAATTAAAGCACTTGAGTAGCAGAATAGATCTACTTATTCAACTAGATTACAAAGCTCATGATCTCAATAAGATCACGCATAGAGAGAGAGAGTTGTACACATAGCTACCGGTAGAGCCCTTAGCCTCGAGATAGAACTACTCCCTCCTCATCATGGGAGTCAGCAACGGTGATGGAGATGCCGGTGAAGTCGATGGATATGGCTCTGGGGGCACTTCCCTGTCCCGGCAGGGTGCCGGAACAGAGACTTTTGTCCCCTGAATCTCCTCTTCGGTGGCGGCGGTGCTGTGGAACTTTTCGTGGAATTCTGATCCTCCCCCTAGGGTTTTCGTCTCGGCGGGTTTATATGGGCGAAGAGGCGAGGTCAGTGGTCGCCTGAGGAGCCCACACCAAGGCCTGGCACGCCCAGGGGGCGCGCCACTCTATGGTGTGGCCACCTTGTGGCTCTCCTCCGTCTCTGCTTTGGACTTCCGTGTTGTGTCGGGAAAAATAGAAACTTCGGCTTTTGTTTCGTCCCATTCCGAGAATATTTCTTTACGAGCTTTTCTGAAATAAAAAATATCATAAAATAGGCAACTGGTACTATGGCATCTTGTCAATAGGTTAGTTCCAGAAAATGTATAAAAATGCCTCAGAGTGTAGACAAAACATAAGATAGTTGATACAAAACAAGCATGGAGCATCAAAAATTATAGATACATTTATGACGTATCAATACACCACTATATTGTAGTATGACAAAGAGACATTTTGAGATTTTGAATCCCAAGTGAATATGTTAATCCTAAAACACTTGGGACTACCTCGCTAACTCATTCAGTTGAACTGAATACTTTCACATCATATTGAGAGTGATATTTGTGAACTATTAAATGCTAAGGTATGGAAGCCTGCTAATGTTATTTGGATGGTTCGAGTAAGGTACTATTCTTGAACCTATTCCTATGTATCATATACGATAAACACATGTTGCAACTACCTCATTATTTTATCGACTCAGCTTCATGAATATGAGGATCACATCCATTAAGTTAACTTGCTCAGGACGATCAAGAGTCTAAGCTTGGCGAAGTTGATAAATGCATATTTGCATCATGTTTATATTATTATTTTGCATTGTAGATGTAGGATCTTGGTATTTTACGGTGCTCCTGCACATATTTTATGTCTGTTTTCACCAAGATCAGGACAGATGGTGGATAGAATGGACACAGTTCTTGCAGAAGTTGTACTGGGGAGAAAAGGAGTAAAAACAATGTAAAACGCTTATTTAGGAAATATCAATAATACCAAAAGAAAACCCGAAGCGAACAAATGACACAGACGGTTTAATGACCAACTATATGGCGGGAATAAATTTTCCGGCTGTATAGTTCCCGCCGTATAGTTGACGCCGCCACTACCTCCTCAAATAGTTTTACCCTGTGCAGCTGGATCGGGGAGACGACATACAGAACAACCAGAAATTACTGAAACCTCACCTCTGGAAGGCATCTGGAGGGGGAACTCGTCCACCGGGGATCCATCTTCGCCCTCCGCAGATCCGGGAGGCTAAGGCATCGATCTTCATCATCAACCGCTGCATCACCACCATCTCCATCCATCTCATCTACATCTTGTCTAGATCTTGTTGTAATTTTTGTACTCATTGTGGATTTATACAAGTACTATTCATCTATGATAGATTCCACTGTTATTGCCATGATGTTGATTGCCTTCATGTCTGAGTAGATCTCTAGTTCTTGGGGAGATGGAGAAACCCTAGTATGAGATTGAAATAAGATAAAGTTTATTATGATATTCATCGCTGTGACCATGTGTTAGATTATCTTCATCTTGATGTTGGGAGAAGTCGACCTCTCAATATTTGCCTCTTATGGGGACTTGATGGAGGGAACTGCTTGTTGATAGACGGAGATTTGTTAGAACTTACAGTGATGATAAAGTTGTTCGCACTCCTTACGTATCAACTTGGGAATCGAGAAAACTCATGGAACACTATCCATGCCATGGGATACATCCTACGGGATTAAGTCCCTTAATAGCGCAGTAATTCGATTGATGTCGATTGCTGACTGTTGTGGTTATGAGGATGATGTGAGCAGTGGTTGCTTCCTATTTGTCCAAATACGGAGTTCCTCCCACACATACACAGTTGAGAATGTTCATGATAATAATCTTTTCCTTAGCTCTTTATAATGCTAGTGGTGTATCCGCTACTCCCTGAGAATTCTTTTTCCCTATTGCAGTTCCAATCTCTCTTACATACGCAATACTTATTTTCTATGTTCAGTTGTTTTACTTTACTAATTGTTGCTCTTATACCAAAAACCCTAAAACACATTTTTACATAATATTCGTATTTTATCTTGTCACTTAGAACTTTATTTAGCATTTCTATTATAGTATTTAATTCAAGAGTTATTATACTTCAGTCTCCTGCTCCCTGTGAGATCGATATATTTATTTCGAAACTAGCTACAAATGATTTGTGCACTTGCAGTCATCACTAGCCACCTATCACCAAGATCGCCACTAGCGTGACCATCTGTTCTAGTGAGGGGAGAAGGAGAGGAGGAGTACTGGTTGTCGGGGAAGACCGAGGAGCCGCCCCTGAACCTGCCTATACTCGAAGTTGAGGATGAGGAGCCCCCAAACAAGCAAAACCACCTTCGGCCGAAGCAAAACCCTATTTCCCTGTTCGCCTGTGTTGCCCAAGATCGGCGTCGTTCCGATCCGTTCCAACACCACCGACACAACCGCGGTGAGCATCCGAACCCCCTGGAGAAGGTCCCTTGTCACATCGCTTCCTGGTTTGGTTGTTTGTTCTGTCGAGCACCTTGCATGCACCATCGCTCGTAACCACCCTGCTTGCGTGCTGCCGCTGTGGTGCCCATCTGTGTCACGCGCATGCACGGATGCACTCGCTCACTGCCCCACGTCACCTAGCTACCGCACGGTGCCTTGGTTCCCCTAGCTCGTTGTGTCATCGTGCTCAACCATGCCACGCCTGGTGCCGCCGTGTTTCGGTCGATGGTGTCGAGGTGTTGCTGCTTAACATGCACCGCACTGCTAACCCAACACCGACCCAGCGGCACCGCAATGGTCCTGCACCACGCGCTTAAGACCTAGGTCACCGGTTCGAGCACCGCGTGCTCGAGCACCAGGTGGCCGGTTCGAGCCCCTACGCGCGATATCGTTTGTCCGTCGCCGTCATTCGTCAGTTTCAGAGGAAGCAGAGGAACAGTAGGTTCAGAGAAGCACTTCGAGTGTTTTACACAAAGCCTCCTGGCTCTTTTGTTTCCTCAACCCGCAGTCCTCAGCGCTGGCCCACATGTCAGCCTCACCGCGCAGTCCGCTCGGGAATCTTTTGAAAATGATCCTAAGGTTTTCGCTTTTTACAACCGAGTCGTCGGATCAGCCGCGTGTCACGCCACAGCTGGCCACGCGCGAGCTGGGCCTGTTGCCCCTTCAACCCCACCTGTCGGTGGCTGTGTGTAAACCCATCCCGCGTGAGAAAAGACGTGTCGCACGTTTTAGCCAGCGCGCTGCTATGTCATCAATGACCCCACCCGTCAGTCGTGGTGGCTAGCTGCGCCTGAGTGCAAAAAGTCTCTGTTAAGTTTCTAATTCAAAAATAAAACAGAAATTGAATGTGTCTTAATTAATTCATATCTTTTTAAATAATTTGAATTTGACAAAACTTATAAAATGAAATATGAATCAAATTTAGATATGAATTCAACCCTGTTTTCAAATTTGCCCAGATTTGACTCTATCTAGTCAATCCTCTCATTAAATTAATTGTTTTGCATTTAATAATAAATTAAAATTCATAAATTCAAATAATACATATGATATATGTTTCTTGATCAGAAACATGCCATGAAATATGTCATCCAAAATAATTTTTTAGCAACTTAAAATTTTAGAATTATTTAATTGTTAATAAATGCCTTTATCTTAATAAATATATAACTTTATTTCCGTATTTCCATTCGAAAAATAATATGTATAAATTGATCAGCATTCTGAGATCTTAATTGAAGCATGCATCATATAAATATTAAATATTTAGAATTTTTTATGGAAGCAAAACATGCCTAAATAAATAAACAAAATGCTTTAGTATTGTTCTCACACCTCACCCATGCCATGCTATGTTATACCATGCAACTATGCATCACTCCATCATAGCATACCTTGTTTATTGCATATATAATTATATGATTGCGCACTTTATTTATTATGACCCTTTGTATGTTGGCTTTTATTTCGGACAAACGCCGAGAAAGAACTATCAGGAGAACCAAGAGTATTACCCGGATCCCGGTTACCCTACTGCTGATCTGATAGGCAAGAAATTCACCATGCCTTCATACATATAGCACCTATGCTTCTATTATTCTTGTATCATTGAGTCATGATTGCATTAAATTGGAATCCCAAGTACTACATAGCCTTTACTTTTAAACCCACCGGAACTTGTACCTCCATCCTATGAGCCATCACTACAGGAGTTGTTTGAGCCATGCGAGCGGTAAAACTGCATGTGTAGGGTTTGTGAGAGTCTTCGGATAACGAGGTACCTAAACAACTTAAACTGAGTAGTAATGTGATAACTAAAGAAACAGGCACTGGTAGGCAATAGCTGTTATTTGGTTCTTCCACGCTCACTTGTGTCCCGTAGGACCCGATTACTTGATTCTTGTTCCTTGACTATCGCACTATCCGCATATGGGACCATGAATCCCCTTCGCCTGAGCTTGATTCACACATTATTTCTTGGGGCCACAAAGTAGTTTGGGGCTTTATTACTATCATGTACTTATGCCATGCTTTACTGTTTTATTTACGATTGCGTGTGGAGTGTCTGTACTATTTTGGAACATGGAATGTTTTCGATGTATCGACAAGCCTAGTCACACGTTGGGGTTCCTAGTCATTTACAACCATTGACACAAACCCTGGGTCCGTCTCGGAGCCGACCAACTTCGTTGTGGGTAGCTTAGTGGGGTGTCCCCCTGAAATATTTTATGAATTATGTGAATGCATTGTCATGAGGCCTCGTTGCTTTTATTTGGTTCTTCCCAAGGTTGATCGTGTGTGTGTTGCTATTTGTGCACCCCTGCAGGGTAAATTTTTCTGAAAGCCATGTCCGCAGTTATGGATGACTTGGAGCACAGTTTCTCGATCATAGATAACTATAACTAAAGTACCGCCTTTCATTTGACTAAGACATGACTAGTAAATAGTGTAATGCTCATGAAATGGTTAATAAAATTGTCAACGGATGGGATGCTCTTCCGCCTTCTCGTTGGTAAGCGAGAAGGAGGATGAGTGATGTTTATTTATGTTACTTATATCATTGTTGTTACTAATTAATGAGCGTACGTCCATCTCTAGTTGAGCGGATGTTATAGTGTGTCTCTATAGAACTATTTAGATATTACCTTTCCCTACAATTGCGTCACCTCCAGATTCTTCCCTTTAGATGCATTAATACTTGCTGAGTATCCCTAGAGTCTTACACGATAAATATTTGGTTCAAATGGACAGGTATACTCTCAGGAGGTTACTGGGTCGAAGAGGCCGATGATAATGGTAACGACTGTCAGGTGTAGACATTCCGGGGATGGAGATCTGTGGGCGAGATGTGCTTATTTTCAGGGCATCTTATGCCAATTTGCTTCTTGTCCATACTCAGATCTTATTTTCCGCTTCAGCTTGATACTCTGATGTGTGATATATGAGGATGTATCCTAATCTATTATATCTATCTAGGATATATGGATCTTGCCGTATGGCGTTGAATATTTCTGTTTCTATTTTTTTAGATGGTGTGGCTCTGATGTACTATTGTACGTCGCTGACATACATACTCATTTGTGTATGTTTTTGATCGCTTTACCTATCGACTACGCCACTCGCTCTTGTCACGATGTTCTTGAAAGTGGGTAGGGTGATTGGTTGGTAGCGTGCCCTGCTCCGCTTCTACGGGCCTACACGTGGGTGGCCTTGGGCCGGCGGTAGAATCCCTTATCCACTTTTGGGTTTATTCCTAGCTTGTTTCTTAGAGCGTAGGGTCTGAGGTATTATAGTTTTGTTGTTTTATTGCTCGAGGACGATCAAGGTTTGAACTTTGGGAAAGTTGATGGATGTGAAAATAGCCATCATTCTTCATGTTTAAATCGCATTTTCGTCAAACAAATGACCAAGAATATCTCTAGCCTTGATACTAATGACTAAGTATTGCAAAGATGTGAAATCCTTTGTTTTAAATTGTGTTGTGTAGGAAATCATACTTTTAAGGTGAAATCGGGAGCTGCCAATGAAGATTATGTGGTTGCCTACACAACTAAGCAAGCCTAGGTCGAAAGCCATCCAGAAGGTTTAACGACCAATAGTATGGGCAAGGTCCGCCCGTACCGCCCTCCCATACTAGGGGGCAACTGCTTCATCAAGTCAAACCCTACAACTTTCGTGAAGGTGCCTATATATTTTGAGTTCCTAGATGCCACATAGAGGGATGCTATTCTTAGATTGTATCATAACACCACCAAAGGACATCCACCACTATATTTCATCATTTCCATCCTCCATCCTCTCCATAGCCATAACTATTATGTTGTACCTAATATCTCCTTGTGATTCGACAACCATTGTAAGAATATTTGGTTTCAATCTAAATATTTTGCACAATATGTTCTATCCTTGATCTTATTGTTATGAGTGAGTAGTTCTCACGAGCTACAGGTTGGGGTCAAACCTTGCTGCAATATTATGCATCTAATTCATGAGAGTATTGTGTATTAATTGAATAGAGATTTGTATCTTTGTTTCTTTGTCTGTTGTCTCAATCTATGGACTTGTAGGTACCCAATATTTCACAAATTGATAAAGGCTTAAGGTGAGATGCTTGGTGAGCGGCGATCTCGTAGGAAACCCAGTGAAAGAAAGGAGAGTATGGCCTTCGTTTAGTGATCTATTTGGAAACAACAGCAAAATCACTTCTTAAGGCTTTGATATGTGTCTACACTTAATAATTGTTATAGCCTGGTATTTCGCGGTATAACGGTTGGATCAAAAAAACTATTGATATGCCTGTGATTCACATGAGCTCTAGTATATTAGGATGTGCTACCCACAAATTTTATCTTTGTTAAATCGTTACACATTAATATGTGTATTAATTGGCACCGTATGTGGCAAGAACACAGAGAGCACAGGCGCGACGCAAGGAAGAAGAAGAAGTATGCCACGAAGGGGAATAGTAAAAACAGTAAAGGTATTCTTCCTTGTTTATAAGTGAAAGAATCATGAAGCTCGGGCGCTAGATAAGGGTAGTGGAACATCAAAACGCAGAGGTTGAAGACATGTGGCAAAAATTGATAAAAGGATAAAATTCGTGGGCAGTTATTACCACGATAAACACAGAGAAATTCTGCATGATGCCTCGATTCTTGCGCATAAAGGGGGTCGTGCGGTGAAAAATCACCATTGATGCACCGCTCAAGCATCATCATTACTCTAATACGGGCCCACTACCGTAACGTCCCATCAAGACATGTTTCTCAGAAACCACGAGATGCTACCATCGTCAGCAATGACGTCATGAATATCCAAAAATGAAGAAATATTCGGGTACGTATAATCAATAGTTTTATACTAAATTATAGGTTTTGGACTTCGAGCCTATCTCCAGATGCAAGCATCCGAACATAGCCTCGGGGGCTCCCATTGGGAGCACTGGCCCGCACCCGATAAATTTTAAGCTTAAAAATGTTTTCGGTCAAGGGCGATATTGTGAGCCTATGTCCAAATGTAAGCATCCGAACATAGCCTCATGGGCTACTCCCATCAGGAGCGTTGTCGTGCACCGGATAGAAAAGGCATGATCCAGCAGGACCCGAAGAAATATTATCGTCGTGTGATGAAAGCGCACCCAATAAAACAAAACTTCCAATAGAGTCGAAAAACATATGAACCTATGGGTATTACATCTTTATATCCTAAGATGGTTACTCCCATCGGTAGCTCTTATACAATATCCGAGAAAACTGACAACTTTATTTAATCCAACAGCTAAACAAGATAGTCGACAAAATTAAAAAAATCCTCGGACCACGCCTGACGCGATAAAAAGTCTGAATGTCATGTCCATGACATAAAGGTAAGATCTGTCCTGAGTGGCCTGGTAACCGCACATGAATGCGCTCTGGCAGTAAATTATCCGTATCAATGATATGATGAAAAATTCCGACGAACGCGTTGGGTACCCAAAATAATAGTACTGGAATTTAGTATTCGATAAAACCTCAACAACTTGAACTGAATTACGCTAGCAAATACTAAATTCAGGCATGGGGACTTGAGTTTGACGCATGTTCACGGTGATTTTGCCCAGAAGCAATTAACTAATTCCCAATCTGTCGGATACATCAGACCTGTTGTATCATATCCCTATGACAGTTAAATAAAAATATATTGAGAATACTTTATAAAGAAAATGTTGGCTCACATTGTCTTTAAGACTCAACCCGAATCTACGATTCGGATGGAGTCTCGGGGCCTACTAACATAGGTATGATTACCCGGGTTCTTCTGATTAGTTACCCTGATTATATAAAGGCTTATAGCCCACAAGGCCCAAGAAGAACCAATGAAGGCCAAAGAAGCATCCGACAGAAGGCATGTCTTATTAGATAAGGAAAGAATAGGAACCGGTGTTGTATTGGTGTTGTATTAGTGTTGTAATTGTAACTTGTAACCTATCCGTATATGGTCTCGGGACCCAGCCTATTATATAAATGCTGGGAGAAGCTAACGGAGATGGAAAAAATAAAGCCTTGAGTGATCTGTAATCACATTGCTCATAAGCAATCAGACAACTTTGACTCACTTGTTTGTCTGATCAGCCGACGAAATCTCCAACATTCTCTTTTCCACAAAACCCTAAGTCTATCACTATGGGCATTGTCAAGGTTACCCCTCGTCACTATCTTTATCCCATATGATGTGTAGATGCAGGTGAATCTTCAACACTGGCCTATCTCCATCCATTGCAATAAAGAACGTTCTAAAAGTAAACTAGAAAGGTATGGTAAATAAAGGTAAAACAAACAAACAAGTCTTGCATACGTGTCTCACTTAACTTCCATTTAGCATTCTTTCCCAAGGTTCGATTAAATCTAGGTATACTAGGAAAAAAGCTACTATACTGCATCCATAAATCCAGATCAAAGGTATCTCGCACCGACCTTCACACTGGTTCTTCCCTTTTCCCACCCCGCCGCTCAACCACCACCATAACGCCGGCATGACATAGCTCAGTTGCCTCCTCCGCGAGCCACCGACGCCGCCGAAATGCCTCCACACTATCATAGCTCCTCCTCCTACCACGGAGTGTGCCTGCGGTCGACCGGTAACTTCTACGCGGAGATCCGGGCCGACGGCGACCACATCACCCTCATGACATTCGATATGGTGCACGAGGCCGCGCTCGTACGACGTGGTGGCGTGGCATCTCGGCCTCCCGTGCCGAGACCTCAACTTCTACGACATCAATACGTGCGAGCAGGCGGATAAGTTGGTGTCGCACCTCATCACGGGCGAAGAACAGTGGCACCACCACGCGTGGCTACGACGCATCTACCACGCTGAGGTAGATGAGCATGTCGCGGCGGCGTGGGCAAGGCCCTTCCTGGAGGACGTCGTCGCGGAGGTCAACTTTGATCCGGCGAGGAAGACGGAGAGGAAGGAGACTCGGATGTGAGGAGGACCGACAAGGAACGTCGTCGGGATTTCATCCTCACGGAGGTAGACGGTCCGTTGACGATCGGCGACGACGACGACGAGCATTGGCTCGCCCTATTCTCCTCTACCTCCATCGAGAGCTTGACCAACGATGACGATGACGAGATTTATCTATTTTATTTTTATTATATGAACTATAAACTATGTAATATATTTTATTTCTAGTCTATTTTGGTTGGTTTGATCTTCGGTTAACGCACTTTTGTAAAAAAAATATGTTTGCAGCGTCGTATTTTACAGCGTCTAGTATAGCGCTGCTTGCCGCGCGTGGAATTAAAGCCGCCTGGTGCAGCTACAGTATTCCGCGCGCTAAAATCGCCAAACACACGTCGTAAACTTGTTTTAGCCAGCACGATTATAAAGGCATGTTGGAGATGCTCTAGCGGCACATGTCATTAAGGTCATGTTCATTCATCGACTACAATAGTTAAATTCCATAGAAGATCCGGTGACTAAATTTTTTATTAGAAAAAAGGACAAACTAATAACACTTGTCTGGTTCGCTCAGAGCATCTCCAGCGTTCCCTCCATACGGTGTACGGTGGATCGCCTTATGGGGCGCGCCGACGCCAGTTTGTCAAATGGGGAGGCGCCGGCTCCCAGCCGCAGCCCCCAAACACGCCCCCAAATAAGTTGACAAATTCAAATCAAACCGCCGATCCCATAGTTTTGGTGCTTACAAATCGATCACATAGTATTGACGGCCACGTCGCTACAAATCACTGTGAACCAAAGTCTAATGAACAAAAAGGGGTGCATCCCGGCTGACCACACATTACATAGCCATGGAAATCGGATGGTGAGATCAGTCGTCGGGGTAGAAGGTACCTCCTCTAGGGTAGCCGATGGCGAGGGGGGGGACGTCTCTGCTTCCGGAGTCGCTATCGTCGGTGGAGCCTCAATCGACGGGGGGTAGCTACTGCTGGACTCGCTGCATTGAGGGAGCCGAGGTCACCGCTCGAACTCTGTTCTTGGACAGGATGGTGATGCGCTGATCGACGCACCACGCCTTCACCTCATCATCCATGCTCGTCGTGTCGATCATCAGGATCATCGGGTCCTCCGTCCTCTTCTTCCCCACCAAGTTGGCCTTGATCAGGCCGAGCTTGATGTCCTGTCTCTCGATCACCGACCCCACCTTGCCGCAGCGATCTCTTCCATCTTGGTGGCTTGCTTTGCCCTAACCGCGGTGTCCAACGTAGCGTCGTCCATGCACGACGAGTGCAGCTTCTCTATGACTAGCACCGTATCCCTCATAGACTTGGCCTTGTTCTTCCCAATGGGCGCCCTTCGGAGGCAGCCGATGGTGTTGCATTGGGGTTGTAGGCGGTGTTGTTCTTGGCGAGAGTTTTCCACATCTCCGTCCACTTGTCGCACGTCTTAATCTGGGCGAAGACATGGATGAACTTGAACTCGGCGTCGCCATTGTCCTCACAGTAGGCGGTGATCATGGCGCGCATCTACAATGCAGTTGAACACAATGAAGGAATCGAACGAAAGGCTACAATGAAAAATGGTGGCCGGATAGGTTTGCTTACTTGATCATCGAAGTTGGTGTCGCTAACATGCACTCCCCGGACCTCCTCCACTACATCGTGCCACTTGTTGAAAGCATGTTGGATCAACGTCCAACGGTGCGACATGGCCGATTCATTGCGATCCTGGTGCAAGCTCTTAAAATAGGGATCCAAAAGGCGGTGGTCGTCGTACGTCGCCTTCACCCTCTTCTAGTAGTTGTCGGTGTTTTGGTTGGCGTCGGTGAAAGGGTCGATGCTCATCGTCTTCCATGCCTTGGCGGGATCGGCCTCCCCGTAGGTGTAGGCCTCGTTTTCCCATGGCTCCCCTCCGCCCTTCTCCTCGTCGTCGTACGCATCAGCTTCCTCCTACGTGTAGGTGTGCTGCGAGCCACCCTTTATGAGGTCGGTTATGATGTCATTGCCATTGGGCATTCCGCCGAACGATCCATGGGCGCCATGGCTTCTGCTACCCGCGACGAACTGGTGGAAGCCGCCCTGAGGTGGAGGGGCGCCATTGAACAAGGGCGACGGAGTACCGGGGCTCTGATTTTGCCATAGCTCAAATCTGCGGTGGTGAAGCTGCCTAGGGGATCGAACTCATGGAGGCCCGGCAAGAAGCGAGAGAGTTGCTGTGTACCTTGGCTTTCTAGGAAGTTGGCCGCTTCGTCGAAGACGACGCTGCAGGAGAGGGCGAGGATACGCTACTTTGGCCCCCCACATGTCGGGGATGAACTGGGCAGCCTGAGGTGTTGCCGACAACACCATCCCCGCCATCATCGCAACCCTCTGGCCTCTGCGCCATGACCGCCTACGCCTCTGAAGCCCTTCACTGTCTCGCCTTCAACTCCCTCTACCGGCGGCTGGCATTCTTCACCTTGTGGCGCTGGAGGTCGAACGCCCACTCGGCGTTGGTTATCCCCTCTGGCCACTCCTTCTCGGCCTTCCTCCTCTTCTTTGGTATGGCGTCGACGGCGTCGGATGTGTCGGCTGACCAGAGAGCGACGTACCTACGCTTCGGCTCCACGGGAAAGTGGCGGGTTCGGCTGGTTGGAAGGGAAAATGGCGGCTAGATGGGGAAACGGGGTGATATGAAGGACAAAATGGAGAGAAATAAAAAAATTGGAGGGAATGTCGGGGTGTCTCCCCGACAGGCTGGCGCACAGTTATTTTGCTTCATCCGGCGTCCCCGCTAGCCTCCCTGTGCGCCAGGTTCGGCCTGGGGCCGCCGGATGAAACGAACCGGCGTGCCGGCGAAAAAACAAATTGGGAGGCAGGATTGGACAGGATTTTTTACGGAGATGCCCCTATAACTGGTTTGGGGAGGCTTTTTGGGGCACAAGTGGAGATGCTTTGAGGAGTGCTAGTAGCTCTGTATGTGCTCTCTTGTTCTAATTGTTAATTTTCTTTTCTTTTTGAATATAACTGTTAATTTTCGAAAAAGAAAGGCCGAAGTTGCTCTCAAAAGCCATAAAGAACAAAAACAAAAGTGACAGATTGCTCAACCGGCCGGGCGACCGCTATGGGCAGGGAAGGGGCACCTGGACCTGGACCTGGCTCCTCAAAATCGAGCAGCCATACATCCCTACTAAGCATGTCACATGTGGTACTCATTGGATCGCCTCATCTAGTCGTTCGAATTGAATTGTCATGGATGATGCATGTGGATGTGGTACCGCAATCTCGTTTGAATTGAACTGCCATCGATATATGATGCATGTGGTACACTGCTAGTGCTACTGCAAGCCGCCGGCCTCCACTAATGTATGCATCTAATCTATTTATAGCACGCACGCTTGCTCACCAACCGGGAGCATATCCTCGGTTCACACCACACTCCACTCGGCTACTTATTAGCCAGCTCTTCTTTCTAGCTAGCTACAAACACAACTTACCACCTAGTAGTAGTGTAAGTATTACCGAGCGAGCGAGTGAGAGATGGAGAGGATGGTGATGAGTCTAGCGAGGAGGAACAAGTCCCTCTTCCGAGCTGGAGGAGGATCAGTCATCAGCGGCAGCAGGGTCATCTCCGGCCCGGGCGCCGGCGGCTCCTCGTCTAGTTTCTTCTCCACCCAGCAGCAGCCGCGGGAAGATCCCGTGCCCAACATCAGGGACACTGCCGCCCACGTACGTCCACCCTTCTTCTTCTTCCTTAGTTACCGCCGGGTCGTTATTGTGCTGCTTTGGTCTCTGTTAATCTTTGGATTCCGGCGCGCCTGCAGCTGATTGGCCGGACGCCGCTGGTGTACCTGAACAAGGTCACGGAGGGGTGTGGCGCCCGCATCGCCGCCAAGCTCGAGTTCCTCCAGCCCTCCTTCAGCGTCAAAGACAGGCCAGTGCTCCCATTCATCTTACTCCCATATTGCCCTCATAGTCCCATTCATTCATTAAGCTGCATGTTAACGTAATACTGCATGATTACAATTACCATAATTAATCTCCTGCTCACGTGATCCGCATCATTCCATCCTAATCTAATACCGTGGGCGACATAGTAGTATACTATGGTGTGACTGACGGGGACCGGCCGGCTTCGTTTCTAGTGGCTGGAAGTAGTCTATCATACTAGTAGTACTGATGATAACATCTATATTACCCTGGCTGGAGAACATCGATAGAATTGTTGTTCTGATCTACCAGCCAGAATTAACCAAAGAAATATCCTGGAGCCGGTCGCTTTCGCGAGGAAAAAAACGAAAAGGGACAAGTGGGGCTCCGGATCCATGTACTCTTGTCTGCCTGAATGTGACTGAAAGTGATGTGCAGTGGGATCCAAAGAATTAGATATATAGATATGCACTCTGATTATGTGGTAGCTAATTAAAGTCTGGTTTTGTAATCTAGTAGGTTCCTTCACCCTGGTCTAGTAGTGTGGAGGGGATCTCTCCCTTATATGTATTTATGTTCCACACCTGAACTTATCCCAGTGAAGCTGACAGCCTGGCTTCACCCTTGTTGGAACAAATTGCTTTGTCTAGATCTATGATAATTAATTGATAGTATTATGTTTGGTTGCATACAAGTATGTAAACATGCGCCAAAACTAGCATATGTTAAAAAGGAAAATAGATAAGCACCATGACACCTACACCCCCACATCTTTTAGAGAGTTTCAGTGGGAAAAAAAAAAGAAAAAGAATATGTACACATTGTAGTACAAAACTTATACCCACCTGAAAAGTTTGAGCTTAATATGTTGTGCTATTTGATAGAAACATAAAAGATAATTTTGACAAATTTTATATCCACATATACTACTCCCTCCGTCCAGAAATAAGTGACTTGAGTTTTTCTAGATTTGCATGTATCTATACACCAAAACGCGTCTAGATACATTCGAATCTAGACAAATGCAAGTCACTTATTTCCGGACGGAGAGAGTACAATTTGTTATTTTTGTGTAGGCCCCACACACTATCCTCTGAAATATTTTGTGACATAGTCTAATATTGTACTAAACTCATCCCTTTTTTAGTTTTTTTTGTTGTGATTTACTTTTTTATTTAATATTCTGTGTGACATAATCTAATATTTTGTTGTGATTTAAAAAAAAGTTAGTGTAGGTTTCATGGTGCTCACTCACAACTTTTCCAAAAAGGAAATAAGAAAATCACCAACCTTTCTATTATGATCGGTACTATTTGGTAAAAGAACATACTACGTACCCCTATGTTCTCTAGTGTGATTAATATGTGTGCATTATGATCGATCCAGGCCTGCGATTTCCATGATTGAAGACGCAGAGAAGAAGGGACTAATAATCCCCGGCAAGGTCAGTCATCCCATGATTTCTGAAAAGTTAATAGACGCATTGAGCTTCACATGGAAATGACACTAAAACTGCAAAACAGTCCTTAGATGTGCCTGTCTGTCAGAAATTCATAGTTTTGTTGAAAAACAAACCAGGCAGCTGTTGTTCTCCATATGGAATCTGCAACTAACCGTAAGTCACTTCTGAAACAGACGACGCTGATCGAGCCCACATCCGGGAACATGGGCATCGGCCTGGCCTTCATGGCCGCGCTCAAAGGGTATGAGCTCGTGCTCACGATGCCATCCTACACCAGCCTCGAGAGGAGGGTGGTCATGAAGGCGTTCGGCGCGCAGCTCGTGCTCACCGACCCAGCGAAAGGGATGGGAGGGACGGTGAGGAAGGCGACCCAGCTCTACGAGGACCATCCTAGCGCCTTCATGCTCCAACAGTTTGAGAATCCCGCAAATGTCAAGGTTAGTGTAACTTTTCTTGATTCTGGCACATGGGTGTAGAATATTGGACTATTCGTTTCTGTAATTTTCAAAATGTATGTATGTCAAGTTTATTTGGAGAAAGCTTCCATTGTGCTCCACAAAACTACTCCCCATGACTATTCATCTTCTAGAATGTTTAGGACTTTATCTTGGATGTCGTTTCTTACGATGTTGATCGAGATTGGCAGATACACTACGAAACGACCGGTCCAGAAATATGGGAGGACACACTTGGGCAGGTTGACATCTTCGTCATGGGGATCGGGAGTGGCGGTACCGTGACCGGTGTAGGCAAGTACCTCAAAGAGAAGAACCCCAATGCAAAGGTATTCCTCACGTGTTTCTGTAAATTTTATCGGAGGACGTCGCAAAATTCATGGCATGTATATGTTTGTATGTAGATCTATGGAGTTGAACCTGCTGAAGCAAATGTTCTGAATGGTGGCAAGCCAGGTAGGCTATCAATTTCTGTAGACGATGTACTCTTTTTTGTTTTCATACTAGATAGTAGATACCATCCTTTTAGTTTCTGCTCATATTATTAACTGAACCTAATTGCAGGGCCTCACCTTATCACTGGAAATGGAGTGGGATTCAAGCCAGATATTTTGGACATGGATATAATGGATAAGGTTCTTGAGGTAAGGAATCAATTTGAATCTGACGTTGTGTTCAAATAATTCTGCAAATCTTACTGAATCTATGCATGTAACAGGTGAAAGGTGAGGATGCTGTTAAGATGGCACAACAGTTGGCTGTGAAAGAAGGTCTTCTTGTAAGTCAGAAAAACATATTTGCCTCAGCTATGTTCAACAATGTACTAACATCAGTGACACTCTCTTGGAAAGGAAAATAATAGAAGACGATCTGGCACCTAATTAGGTTGCTGGGTCATGTGAAAATGAATATGATTGCATCGAATTGTTGCTGAACTGGTGATAAATTTGACAGGTGGGGATATCATCAGGAGCAAACACAGTGGCAGCCATCGAACTCGCCAAGAGGCCAGAAAACAAAGGGAAGCTCATCGTGGTATGCCATATACATACATACCCATCTTTGTGAAATGTTAACATGGAGAAGTTTCAGAAGGCTGACTGACCAGTGCATTATGGTTTCAGACTATTCATCCGAGCGCGGGGGAGCGATACTTATCGTCGGCGCTGTTCGAGGGTTTGAGGAAGGAAGCTGAGGCTATGCAGCCGGTGCCAGTGGACTAATAACTTGGAACTATAGAATGAGTGCATACAGAACAAAATTCACTGGGTGCCATGTTTGCAAGTGCCAGTTGTACGGTTGTACGTACCTCATTTGTAATCTTCAGTCTGTGCCTCATGTGGACTTCATGTAAACGACAATCGAAAATCATTGAGAAGGGAGCTTGCATTTCTGGAGATTTATGATGTCCATGTGTTTGAGTTGTGGGGGAATTACACAGGCCGCAACATTCCCTGTAATGCGCCAGAGGTCAAGTGTATGTCAAACCTGTTAGAGTGGCGACAACAAAGAGGCGGCGGCGGGGATCCCCGGTGAGAGAGAGAGCTGACAGGCTCAAGCCGGTATTCTTCATTCAGACAAACAAACAGCAAATAGGCACTCAGTTCAGAGATCTGCTAGAGCATCACTAATCGAACGCGCAAATTCGGTTAGATGAGCAAATTTTCTGTTTTGCCGAAAATAACCGAACGTCGCCTTTAGCCGCGTATAAAATTTGGGAATCGGTCTCCTCGGCTCGCATATTTGCGTGACCGCGACATCGACTCGCCAAAGCCACCTTCCCCGCGCCGCCCTTTCCCGCCGGCGCTCACGCCGATGGCCACCAGAAGCCGCCGCCGACATCCCTGAGCCTCCTCCACTCTCCTCCCACACTCCCCCTCGTTCGCCGGCTCTTTCCGTCGCCGGAATCGAGCTGGAGGGCCGCCGCGCCGAGCTCGATTCCGGCCGTTATGACCTCGGTTTCTTCGAAAACGGAGCCGCCGGAGCGCAGGGCAGTGGTGGATTGACCGCCGCGGAGCTAGGTGTGCCCAAATAGCCAGCGCCGGTGATCGTTGTCAACTCCTCCGCCTGCGAGGTGTTCGGTTATTTGCCTAGATGAGTTTTGGAGGCGTTCTCTTTTTCATTTTCAACATATGTTGATCGATTTGATCTTCGGCTGCAGATGAAGAGGTTGAGAGAGATGTTCTTTGATGATTCATCGTTGGAGGAGGAGGACGAAGAAGATGACGACCTTGATATGGCCATGATCATGATTTTCCATGACGATTTTCACCGGCCGAGACGAGGTTCCCAATTCGGTCATCGTTGCAAAAAAACACGATAGAGCGGAGGGCCATGCCAAACTCATGAGAGATTACTTCAACCCGGAGCCCGTCTATCCGGAGAAGATTTTTCGGCGGTGGTTTCGGATGCATCTGAGTTTGTTCCGCACAATTGCAAAAGCGGTGGAGAAGCATGATGATCGGTTCAAGCTCAGGAGGAATGTGTAGGGAGATCAGTGCTAGCCCATGGATGAAGTGTGCGACAATTGTACGAGTTCATGCGTCTGGTTGTTCAGCCGACGCCATAGATGACTATGTTCGCATTGGAGATGATACTATTTTGGAATCTGTCAGAAGGTTCTCCCAAGCTGTGATCGCTATTTTTGGCCCGGAGTACTTGTGTGCATCCAATGAAGAAGGCACTACAAGACTTATGGATGAGAATGAAGAGCGAGGATGGCATGTAATGCTTGGATGTAGTGACTGCATGCATTGGACATGGAAGAATTGCCCAACTGCTTGGAAAGGTCAGTATAAAGGCCATTACAAAGATGCAACGATCGTTCTTGAGGCTGTTGCATCACATGATCTATGGATATGGCATTCTTTCTTCGGATTGCCTGGCTCTCACAATGATCTTAATGTGTTGTCGAGATCTCAATTGTTCTCAAGGCTAATCCAAGGTGAATCTCCTCCTTGCAACTATGTTATCGAAGGCCGTGAGTATAACATGGGCTACTATCTTACTGACGGGATTTATCCAAAATAGGCCACCTTTGTGAAGACAATTCCACGGATGCTTTGCAACAAACCAAAGAAATCTCACTTTGCAATTGTTCAAGAGGCTACAAGGAAATATGTAGTCAGAGCTTTCGGCGTGTTTCAGAAGAGCTTTGCCATTGTTCATGGACCTATCGAGTATTGGGAACCACAAGTCCTATGGAAAATTATGACGTGTTGGATTATTTTACATAACATAATCATTAAAGATGAGCGATATATGCCAGAGAACTTTCGGTACGTCTTCAATGGAGATCGTAGAGCCAGAGCATGATCCAAATAGGATTCAACACTTCCTCGAGATGCACCAAACCATCGCCAGCGAGAACACACACTTTCAGCTACAAGATGATCTTGTTAACCATCACTAGCGTCTTACAACAGTTCTACCCCCATCCTTGATTAATTTGGTTTCGAACAATTTAATTTATTACATTTATTGTTTTGGTGTATAATATTAAATTATTTGATTTATTACGGTTACTATTTTCGTTTGTAATATTGAATTTTGGTTAGAAAGATTTGGTTAGCAACAAAAAATGCTCATCTAAAGTATAGGAGTTCGGCTAGGTGTCGCTTCTCGTTAGATGCCCAAATATGGCGACTTAAATGATGGGGGTCGATATACGTGGCTAACCAATGCGCGTTCGGCTAGAGATATTCTTACTCCCTCTGTCTAGTTGTCGGAAGTTTTTCTAAGTTTTTCTTGAATGTACGTCTAAATTTAGAAAATTTTGCAACATCTATTTTGAGATGGATTGATGACTGCAAGTGCACAGATCAATTGTAGCTAGTTTCAAAATAAGAGTATCAAACCCACAAAGAGCTATTTGGTTAAGGTCGTTATGCCCCTCTCCACTGTCTACCAAAGGATACTTGTAAGCCGTCTTTGATTTTAAGTAAAGGGTGTTTGAAAGGTTTTATAACATCCCAAAACTCTAATCAAGTGATCAAGATCCAAATCATCAAATTTTTGAGTTAACAAAAACTTTTCCATCTAAAAATCATTAAGCATTCATATGTGTGTGCATATAATTTAGCAGTTATTTTGAATTGCCATGATTGAGTGATCCATTGATTGTAAAATGATTCTAAGGTGAATTAAAAATCACCTAGATCATTCCCAAACAAATCCCAAAGAAAAACAAATCAAAAAGAATTAAATAAGCAAATGGTCATTTGTGCCATTTTAATCACCATGCCTACTTTGGCTATTCCTAGAAATTAAATCTTGACAGAAACAAATGTGGATCTTTGCACCCCTTGCTAGTACAAGTAATGATGTACCAAGACCCACTTTGTTTCATTCCAAAAACTTTCAAACTCTAATTTTAAATGACAATTGAAAATTGAATGTAGTTCATATTTCAAGATCACACTTATTCAAAAACCACTCAAATGAACTCCATTTTCAAATCCCAAGCAACCAGAGATGCTCAAGCATGTGATCACCAACTCCACCAAGATTCAGCCCAAAATTCAAATATTTTGTTCATGCGGCCATTGTGTCGAACACCTTGTTATCAGAATCAAATTAGCCTAACTATTACTGTTTTTGATCAAATCTTGTCGAGCCAATTGAGTTGCATTAATCATCCTTGTCCCCCCTGAGTC
Organism: Avena eriantha; assembly: GCA_910589775.1. Lineage (NCBI taxonomy): Eukaryota > Viridiplantae > Streptophyta > Magnoliopsida > Poales > Poaceae > Avena > Avena eriantha. Next base: position 481,124,298 of record OU342741.1, on the reverse strand, counting down.
CAACCAGACCCTCACCGGCCTACCCCTTAGCCACAGCAGCAGTGGAGCGCTGCCACATTTTGATCACCGCCGGCCGAACGTGGGCAAAGCTCCACAGACAGCGCCGCGCCGTTCCAGCACCACCACTAGCTCTGCCTAACCCTACCGCCGCCCACTTTCTACCCCTCGATCACCCACAGTCCCTGGACCACTCCCCAGCAGCGCCGCCCTTTCTCTCTGCGGGCTCGCCAGAGCGCGCCAGAGCACGATAGCCGCCAGCACGCCACAGACTGCGCCTCGACCATAGACCGCGCACGCCGCTCCGCCTCAACCCCAGCACCCCGCCAGACACAGCCGTGCGCCGCCGCGCGACCCACAGTCGCCGAGCACCGCCTCTGTCTCCCTGAGCGCGCGGCGCTCCCGAGCATATACCACCGCCCCAAGCCGCGCCATTGTGCCATAGCTGACCTCTAGGAGGCAGCCCACCATCCGCCTACCCAGCCCATGCCTCTAGCAGCCTGTATCAGCATCACCGACGAGCTCACCGTCGTGCCGCACGGTCCCCTCGTCGACCTATATAAGGAGCCCTCCCCCTCACCAATTATCCACACTCCAACACTCCCCTCTCTCCCCTGAGCATTTCCCCTCTCTCACTGGAGCCACTCGAGCCTTAGTTCGCCGGAATTTCCACCGGAGCCGCCGCACCGTCGATTTCGTCCACCCCAGGAGCCGCCGCGACCACGCCTGAGTCCGCCGTTGACCGCACGTTCGATCGCCCCCATCGCCACGCTAGTTGGAGCCCTGGTATACCCCCATTGCACCCTCACCGAGCCGCTAGGGTTCCGTCCCGCCGGTGACCAGTTCGTCGTCGACGATGAACCACCACCGTCGATCTAGGTTCTAATCGCACGATCCACATCGCCCCGTACCGCTTCGTGTTGAGTTGTGCCGCTGACATGTGGATCCCCCCTGTCAGTTGTCATTCGCGCCGCGGAGCGTCACTGGGCCGGCCCATTTCTTTTCCCGCGCTAGCCCACGAATTCAAATTAGGACTTTTCTATTTTAGTTTAAACTCAATTCTGTCCCTTAGTTCAAAAATCAATTCAGGAAAAATTACAAATCCAAATTGAGTGATTCCAATTTTGTTGGAAAGCTGCAGAAAAGATCTATCCAAGCACGTTGTATTTAATTCATTTAGAGTTAGAGATCTCTCCTAGTAAAAATAACAAGACAAAAGCATTTGCACATTCAAACATTTTTCTAAAATCAACCATAATAGCTTTTGAGTTGATTCCAACTCTCAAAAATCATATTTAACCATACCTATCTGAATATGTAATAATATTAAGGTTTGTATGCAGTGACTTTGGACTAGTACCAAAATAATGCTATATAGGCATTTCTAGTCACTTTAAGTCATTAAATATTAAACTTAAACCTATTAAAATGTGATCCAACATTTAAATCACATTCCCATATGTTAGAATATGTGGTGATGACATGTGTCCACATGATCCCATATTTTAATTGGAGAATATTAATTCTTAGTTAATTCCAATGAGTAGAAATTACTTTTCTCAAATAAAAAGAATGAAGCTAGTTAATTAAATCTTGTGATGCTTGTGATGATAATAGATCATCGAAGATGTGCCTTAGTGTGCTAAGTAGACTAGTTAAGATGTGTTTGGTGATTGTGTACCTTGTATGTATTTATAGAAGATAGTTCCGACCAAGCTTATGAGGAGGAGGAATTCTACCCGGAGGAAGAGGAAGAAAACTTCAACCACTGCACCAACCAAGGCAAGCCATCATTAACAATCCAAGCTAACCCTTGCAAGATAGATAACCCAAGCAAGATCCATTAGGCATGCTTTGGTTATACCACTTTGAATATTACCTACCCCATGTTTTATTTCCAAGCTTTACTTTCCTTACTTTACCAAAGTCCTTTACTTTTTGAAGGTAGCATAAAAAGTGTAAAACTTGACCTATCTAGTTAGACTTAGATGTCATTCTATGGCATGAGATTGAGATTAGCATCCCACTTTAGTGAACACTCTTAACCTAGTATTTTCGAGCTAAACTAGAACTTGAGTCACTTTAGATGGGAATACTTGGTGAAAAAGAATTATGAACCTTGGAATGATGAGTCATTCTATTGAGATGTTTTGACATGTGTTGAGAAACACAAATGGTTTATGAGGATGAAAATCTTGAGGCATGAGCCTTAACCCTTTTACGAAACTGATGATTGGGTTCGGATGCGATACCATTCCAATTTTACCGTACAACCACAATACCTGAATTGGGTAAGGCCTAGCCGGAAGTTTATATGCATTAGTATTAGTTCCCTCACGGGAGAGGTTTGAGCTGAGGCTACCTCTCAATGTTGTCCACCTATGCAGTGCCCAAGATGACAGATGGTCATGGTTGGGAGGCCATACTCATAGGAGAGGTGCTTATACTAGGGTGTGTAATTGAAATGTTATGTTTGATTATCTGCATACTAAGTATGATGATTCAGTGTTATCCCTGACAGATGTATCGAATCTTGTGGTGAAAGTGTACCACCTATGCAGAGTGTCAAACTATTTGAATAGCCGCGTCCGCGGTTATGGACAGTTGGAGTGGCCATACTGTTCCGTTGTCAGATGTTTTCAAAACAACTTATGAAATGAATTGTGACATGACTTGACCACAACAGAGTTATGACTATGACAATTAAGTTCCCACGTAAGTGATTCTAGAACGTTATTTTATCTTTCTTTGTTTCTGAACTCAGCTTAGGTTTCAAACTTAACTTCACAAATAAACCTAGAGTTAGCATTTTCCCTCCTAGCACTACTTTACCTGTTAGTGATAGTTTGCGAGTACTTAAAGAGTACTCATAGATTTTATCTCTGGCTATTCCTATGGCCAGACTATGAAGGAGACTATCAAGAGGAAGGACAGCAGGACGGCTACGATAACTAGGACTATCTGCCTTCGTCAGCATTGCCTGTGCCCCTGAAGATGGACCCCGCTGCTACGCTTAATATTTATTCCGCTGCTTGTTGTATTAAGACTGGATCATGAGATCCTTTATTTGTGTAAGACCTTGTTATGGTTTGTAATGGATGATGTACTGTGATATCCAATTTGTTATGTCTCGCAAAAATGGTAATCCTGGGATTGCGATGTATGACATAACAGGCATCTGGGATTAAAAATCCAGGTGTTGACAAGTTGGTATCAGAGCCATCCTGACCATAGGAGACCCTAGTTAGAATGGACGTTCGCACAAAAACTTAATTTCAAAACCAAATTGAGTATTTGTGAAAAACTATTTCCTCTCTTACCCTTGGGAATTCATTCTTTCTCAAAAATTCATGTTCCTTCAAATTATTACATTACTACATCAAATTTGACACACTTGATCACTTCACTAACTTCCTCATCCTTGATTCTTGTAGATGGAGTCTCAGTTCAGCAAGTTCTACCAGTTGGGAAACGGAGGTCAGCTGATCTTCGAAAGGGATCTGGATTCACTGTCAGAACTCTTGGGACGCTCGCATCCGGAGTTTCTGGGCGCTCAACTTCTTGGATCCCCAGGAGGAGATTTGCAATGGCTAGTCACCGCTTATCTTCGAGGAAGTATCGAAGCACCAACGTCCAAGAGGATTCAGTTCTCCATAAGAGAGAACAACTGGCTAGATGGATTAGCCAGGGCAATGCATGAAGCTCTCACACGTCTATGTGCCCTCAGTGTCAACCAAATCCAAGGAACCCGCTTGGTTCACTATGCAAGGCGTGACTTCATGGGAATGTCAATGGAGATGCCAAGTCACCCGGAGTTGAAGCGTTAAGTGGAGAACCTTGACTTTCTGCTGTACGATCGCCAGAAGGAATTGGACAATGCTAGGGAGTTCGCCAACCACAACCGTGCCCTTGCTGACCAGAAGGCCCAGACTTTCTCACTGCTTGTCAAGGACCGTCAGTCTCTTTGCCGCCAGCGTGAAAAGAAGGATCGCACCATCGCCCATCTTCGCAAGAAGGTGGCCGACCTCGAGAAGACCGTCCAGGAGCAAGAAGCTCACCTTGCAGCAAAGGAGGAAGAAGAGGAGGGTGAAGACATCCAGGGAGATATGGATTCTTACCTTAGCAATGATGATGACTTTCTGGAGGAGGATGATCTGGACTTCTACACTGACGATGAGGAGTCCAACTTCATCGATGATGAGTAGATGCACTAGAGCATTGTCATAACATGAGATGTATCGGTCCCAATGTATCGTAGCTTGCAGAATGGTTCTTAAAACCATATGTTTTCCTTGTTGTGGTGTGTGTGTGTTTGTATCGTGTGCTTGTTTGAATGAATGGAATGGAGTTAGTTGAAAAACCTGAGTCAAACTCAAAGTTTTAGCTTTGAAACCAAAACCATGAACCTTAGAACTTTCCCTCTTACCCCTTTATCTATCTCAATCTTCAGATGACTCGTGGAAATCCAGGAGGGAGCAGCTCATCGCAAGACCCAATGCTGCAGATTATGCAGATGATAGTGGCAGACCGTGAAGCAAGCAGGGCAGAGCGCCAGGCCAACTTAGCAACACTGCAGCAGATAGCCCAGATGGCCCAAAACAACAAAGGGCATGGAAATCAGGATCATCAAGGATCCAAGCTGAAAAACTTCCAGAATACCAATCCCCCAATCTTTAGCACTTCGGAGAGCCCATTAGATGTTGATGACTGGTTGCAGATGATGGAGAACAATTTGGAAGTAGCCAGAGTTGATGACCATGAGAAAGTTCTCTTTGCCACCCACTATTTGGCAGGAGATGCAATAGCCTGGTGGAACAGCATCCGCCTGACGAACCATGGTCAAGTGATGACATGGGAAGCCTTCAAAATCAAGTTCAGTCGCACCCACGTGCCGCAGGGACTAGTCACCAAAATGAGGGATGAATTCAGAGAGTTGAAGCAAGACAGAATGACTGTGGTGGAGTACCGTGAAAGATTCTTGTCCTTAGCCAGGTATGCACCTGATGAGATCAACACAGAGGCCAAGAAGAAGGAGAGATTCCTGAACGGACTGCATGATGAGATGCAGACTGTTCTCGTCAACATCCGCTTCGAGGATCTCGAAGAGTTAGTCAACTCTGCCATTCAGATGGAAGGGAATATTAACCAGGCAAACGACATCCGCAAGCGTCGTATGATGCACCCAAGCTGGATCCAGTAGTCACCAGAAGTACCGTCCCAACCCCTCTGCAGGGTATGCACCAAGAAACAATCGACCCCCAATGTCTCGCCCAAGCTTCCCCAACTGTAGCGGAGGCAATGTGAAGTCCGGAGGAAATAACAACAACCCGGGCAACACCAGCAATTTCAACCATGCACCTCCCAAGAGCAACAACAACAACAACAACACTGCACCCAGAACTGGAAGCAATGTTGTGCCTGTCGCAGCAAAAGACAAGTCCTAGGTAACTTGTTTCGAGTGTGGAGTGAAGGGTCACTATTCAAATGAGTGCCCCAAGAAGACTGCCACCACTGCCAATGTGAATGCCCCAGCTCAACATCAGCGTCGTGTTCAACCAGGGAGAAGATTTGCCCCAGGGAACCCTCACGACCGCAACGGCCGTCTCTTCCACATGAACGCCGAAGAAGCCCAAGAAGCGCCAGATGTAGTGTTGGGTATGTTTTCTGTCAACTCAGTTTTAGCAAGGGTGTTGTTTGATTCTGGAGCATCGCATTCATTTGTCACCGAAGAATTTGCATGCACTAGTAAGATCCACCCAACCAACTTGAAGCATGTCATGATAGTCCAAATCCCTGGTTCAACTACAAAAGCTAGAAAATTTGCAAAGCTATGCCTATCAGAATACATGGGATAGATTTTTATGCTAATCTAATAGTACTTGGAACCAAAGGATTGGAAGTAGTACTAGGTATGGATTGGATGTCAAGGCATAAAGGACTGATAGACTATGTTAAGAAAGCCATCACCATGACCAGTAGCTCTAGAGTAACAGTAGAGCATATATCTGAAACCTTACCTCGTCAATTCAAGTGCAATAAGAGTCTAGCCCTACCCACCATAGACCAAGTCAGAGTAGTCTGTGAATACCCCGACATATTCCTAGATGAATTTCCAGGTATGCCCCCGGATAGGGATATAGAATTCATTATCGAACTAATCCCCGGAACCGGACCCATAGCCCAGAGACCCTATAGCATGAACCCCTCAGAGTTAGTAGAATTGAAGAAGCAGTTGGATGCTATGTTAGCAACAGGCTTGATTCAACCAAGCGCATCGCCATGGAGATCACCAGTGTAATTTGTCGATAAGAAAGATGGAGGCAACCGTTTGTGCACAGATTACAGAAAGCTGAATGACGTCACTATCAAAAACAAGTGCCCTCTGCCAAGGAGAATATCTGTTTGATCAGTTGACTGGTGCCTAGGTATTCTCAAAGTTTGATCTTAGGACTAGTTATCACCAACTTAAGATTCGTGCAACGGATATTTCGAAGACCGCCTTTACTACTCGCTACGGATTGTACGAGTATACGGTCATGTCTTTTGGATTAACCAATGCCCCTGCTTATTTCATGAATCTCATGAATAAGATCTTTATGAATTTCCTGGATAAGTTTGTCGTTGTGTTTATCAACGATATTCTTATCTACTCCCAGTCAGAAGAAGAGCATGAGCAACATCTGAGAATCATCCTTGAAACCCTGAGAGAGCATCGGTTATATGCCAAGTTTAGCAAATGTGAGTTTTGGCTGAAAGAAGTAGGATTCCTAGGACATATTGTGTCTGCCGGAGGAGTCTCTGTTCATCCCACCAAGATCAAAGATGTCGAAGAATGGGAAGCCCCAACCACTCAAACCCAAGTCCGTGCATTTCTCGGATTAGCGGGATATTACCGTAAGTTCGTAGAAGGATTCTCGAGTATCACCAGACCCATGACCCAATTGTTGAAGAAGGACAAGAAGTTTGTGTTGGAAATATGCCCTAGAGACAAATAGTAGTAAGGACTATTATCATATTTCATATAGTTTATGATTAAGTTTTATAACATGCTACAACTGTATTGAGTGGAAACATCGATACACGTGTGATATACAAACAACCAGGGGTTCTCAGTGAAACTCTAGTCACTGGTTCATTGGTCAACAGATGATCAAGTTTCCTGATCATGTGGCATTTATGCCAGTTGGAAATGAGGTCATCTCATTCGGAGAATGATATGATGAACCAATCCCCAACCTAAACATCGTGACCCGATCATGTCATGAAGTTCAAGTTACGATGATTAGAAATGGATCCTCGTAGACTATTCCTTAGACCGTGAGGCTATATCAATCACTGTCTCCCGAGAGTGCTTAGATAGCATGAAACGCCATCTGGTAAAATGGTGGTTATAAAGGTGTGTTCAGGTATTCGGAGGAAACCGTAGAGGCAATATATGTCAAGATCCGGATTTGTTCGTCCATGTGATGGGAAGATACTCTAGGGCTCAGTCGGAGAAGTTATATCCAATAGCTGCGCAGCGTGTGATTAGATCACGGGGATATCACTTGTCGGAACGAGTTAAGTAGCATTGTTCAGTAACGAGATTGAACACGACATGGTGATGTCATTGACCAAATCTCAGGCAATGCAAGTATCGAATGACAAAGGGAATAAGACACGACTGTCTCGGTTCAAACGACGAAAGATCTTCGTGGAACGCACAGGGGTCACATGGCCATCCATGTCCCTATGTCGATCATTGGTGCAGGAGTGTCCCGACCATGTCTGAAGTGTTCCCCAACCATAGGGTATCACTCTTAAGGGCTTGATGATGCTTAGAGAGTGTTTATGGGATCGGTAGAATCATCGAAGAAAAGAAGGGAGAAAACCGGAAGGGTTTCGGTAAGTCCGGAGGATGTACGGAGTGGAGGTGGAAGGTGTTCCATGGCCACAGAGATTAGATAATATGTGAATGAATGTTAAATATTGATTTAATCATTTATTCATAATTATTTAATAAAGAGAAAATCAATTAAAAGGTCAAAAGGCTTAATGGGCCGATTTCCGGAGGGAGAGGGCCCATTAGGGAAAGGAGAGAGGGAGAGGGACCAAGGGGGCTGGCTGGCTGGGCCTTGCCCCCCCCCCCGCGGGGCCCACTAGGGGCTGGCCGGTGGCCTTCCCACCCCCTCCTCTCCTTTAGTCCCACCCCGGGACTTGAGGGGAGGTAGTACCTCCCCTCCCCCTATATATAGTGGGGTATTTGGCCTAGAAAAATACAACCAATAATCAATAAAGGTCTCCCCACTTTTGGGAGGACCTCCAATTGATATTTTGTCTCTCCCCCTCTCTCTCTCGTGACCATGGTCCCAAGTCTAGACTGCGCGAGCGAGAGACATCTTCACCGCGGAGCGCCGTCGCGCTGCGGGATTCGGATCCGGGAGCTCTACTTCCGCAACTGCTGCTGGATCGGGGAAGCGGGAGTCATCGTCAGGCACCGGACGTGTGTAACTCCCACGAGGTGTCACACTTGAGGCACTCAAGTCGTTGGAGCCAGAAGGAGCGCAAGGACTTCATCACGACCTTGAGGTCGGCTTCGGCTCGTCTACATCAACCACGCTCTCCTGAGCGTTGACAATGCTTTTCGGTCTTCAAGGGTAAGTTCGCGAAAATCCCCTCCTGTTACTGTATTACTAATAGATAGGTCCTGATAGCTTCAGGGGTTCAGGGGCATAGAGTAAAATTTATTGTTTTTATGCGCCGAACCCCTATAGTGGTATCAGAGCTAGATCTATGCGTAGTAATGCTAGTATGGGTAGAACACACGAGATGTAGCATGTGGGCGTTGATCTTTTAGTTGTTACCCTCCCATGTGTACTTGTGTATACCGAAGTAATGCTTGATGAAGCGGCCCCCAACCGTCATTCGCGAGACTAGTCCACGCTTGACATACGGCTTGTACCGTATAAAGTGGCTTAGGGGGTGTCTGTCTCTCTCGCATTAGTTGGTATACCATTTGCAACGGAGGGCCCCGAAAGGGGTGTAGTATAGACAACTACTTGATAACGTTGTGCTGAAAGTTTGTAGGTAAGAACGGTTCTTGTACGAAAGCCCATTCAGCCACGTAAAACATGCAAAGATAAAGTAGAGGCGTCTAACTTTGTTTTGCAGGGGGGCGTTGCTTTGTGATATGGTTGTGGCAAAGGTAAAGTGATACCTTTTGTTGCACAGTAGTAGATAGTCACGGTAATGACAAACTACCATGCCGGAATGACACCGGTACCCTGGTGTCTACGGCGCCGGAACCCTGGCGTCGGAACCCGGTGACGACGGATGGAGATCACGACGTGAAGGACCATATCACATAGCATTTACATTCAATGTTATTGTTTGTATGTCGTATTGTGTGCTAGTATTAGATACTCGACGGTAGCCTAATAAGATGATCCCTGTTAAAATAACCAACGATTGTGTTCCCCCTTAGTGTGCACCACCAAGAAAGTTCTTCGGTATGAGGCATGCCATGATGACGGGTGTCAGACATATCTACGTTCGCATATAGTGGGTGCAAGCCATGTTGCACAGCGAAAACACTAAGGTTGAGTTGGCGAGCCTAGCACGCTAGAGAAGCGTGGCCTCGGAACGCGGATGGTTGAAAGATCGAGCACGAGTCGCATGAATGATGTGACCGACGTTTAGCGTCCACCCTTGAACCCACATTGATGGCCGTGATGATCGGGGGAGATGTGGCTGATAGGGGTCAGGTTACCACTAGGAACCCTCATTGGGGATAGGTGTTTCTGAGTGGAGTTATTATTAACTCATTTAATTATAAACTTAGTCTAAATTCCTTTTGCAATTATAAATGTAGAAAATGGTTCTTCCCGAGATTACCTTTCCTATCGACGATTGGTTAAAAGGAGAAAAGCTCAAGTTAGATGGATCCAACTTTTCTGCATGGGTCATACGCCTATTTGATCTCCTTGGGGAGAACGATGTAGCTAACTACATGACATGCGAGATGTATTTGGAGCCACCCTATTCTCATGAGACCCAGGAGCAGCGGGATCTGTGTTGTCGTCGTCGTGTGATGGCCACATTTATATCAGTAACCATGCGCCTCGGAATGGAGGATGGGCTGTGGCCAATGGTGGGGAGTCTCAAGCCCCGAATGGTCATGACACATCTGAGAGCACATTTCGTGGAACAAGTGCGCATCTGGGAGTATGAGCTGATGGGGGACTTTCTCTCCATAAAGATGGAGGAGGGCTCCTCACTGGATGAGCACTTATTGCGCCTCTACGATGCGTATATGAGTCTGGCATACTACCTGGACAACTGGTACTCAAGCTCATTTGCGATGGGAGTTGTGCTGCGGTCGCTTTCTCCAAGTTTCCAAGCATAAGTCAGGATCTGCGTTATGAGAGGTGACACGAAAACACTGGATTTCCTTGAGTTCATATCACATTTCAGAAATGTGATAGACGAACCCAACGTCACTAGAGTCGTCAACGACTAAGCTATATATTTGATATGTTTTATAAATGTTATAATCTTGCAAACACATTGCAGTGTTAAAGTATATCTGATACTTGTTCTGTTTTGGTGAAAACAGGTCCTTCTGCATAGAGGTGCTTGCTGGAGAGGAGGTGACGTTGCGTGTTGATGGCAAGCATGATGATGATGGCCGACGACACTCTCCCTCAACATTTATCACTTAGTTTGTGTTTTAGGATGATTAATGTAATCAAGAGATTGTGAACTTCTTTAGTGAGTCTCACACTTCGTGAGACGGTTATTCATATCAGTTTGTAACAAACAGTTGTTCTGCTTTTAGGAATAATTTCTATTCGTGTTCATATCTTGTTTGATTACTGGTGAATTATCCTTATTGTTTGAAACTAATTGATAATGCATGAACATTTGTAAAACATTAAAAATGCCTCGCTTAAAATACCCAACTTAATGATATTTCATTGATGAATGAAACCATTGTTTAAATTCAAAGTTATGTGATAATATGTGAAAGTAATTTGATTTCTTTTCACATACAAATCATGCCTAAGTTCGGCAAAATAACTTGAACATCGTGTACAAAGTGTTTAATGAATTGTTAAAAGTAAATACATATTCGATGTATTGTGTTTTAACGGAAAATGGTAATTATCATTAAATGATTGTTTAAATGTGTAAAGTAAGTTTACCAAAGGAAACATGAATATGAAACTATTTGATTTGATCAAAGTGTTTCATCAAGAAAGGGTATAAATGTAAAAGAGAATCCAATTGCTGTGATTTGATCAATAGCAATGAAGTTTGACTTTATAAGAACGACATAAAAGTAATTGTGAAATGCAAAGTGTTTTGAAACGTCAAAATACAAAGCATCACAATGAGATATTAGATATCAAAAGGGGTTGAATAGAAGGCACCAAACAAATCGTTGTAGAGTATATGTAAAGACCATTAGTTAGAAATAGTTAGCACTCAATTAGAATTAGTAAACCATTTGAATTCGTGAAAGTTTTGGGTTATTCGATATAACCAAAACAATAGCGAATAAGTCCTTGTAGCGTATTCATTGGAAACTTTGAATACGAAACCCATAGCTCAAACCAAAAGGAAAGGAAGATTTGTATTGCTTGGATTTTGGTGCATGCTTGAGAAAGCTCACCTCTAGTGATGTTTCTCAATTATGAAGCAAATGGAAATTAGTGTAAAACACAATGAGGATTCAAAACCCTGCATCAGAGTATTGAGAAGCGCAACGGACAGAGTTCCTGAACGATTCCCTTCACAGAAGGAAAGAGTCAATGATTTTGATCATTGTGTTTTTCCTCCACTATTGTTTATCACTACATAAAGTAGGATTCAAAATGTAAATCCATATCTTGTATGGAGACATTTGTGAATCACTTGTCATGATTTTTGGAATATGACATACCTACAAACTACAAAGGAAATAATGGTAAACTAGAATTATGAGAAATCCTAGAAGCAAACTTCCCTTGAGATTAGAAAGCAATTCGTTGCTGAATCTCACAAGTAAAAGGAGTTACTTGGAATTTTCCCAAATGACTGCAAAGCCATAGTAGGAAAAAGGGGTGAATGAAAAAAGCACAATTTGTCAAGTATTGACAAATTCAAATGAATTCGATTCAAGTGTGCTAAATGTCTAGTGGATTTAAAACTAGTAAAGTACTAGTATCTCATAGTAAATCTCCAAGTTTGATATTTGATCAAAGGTTTTTTAAGCTGTTCAAAAAAGTAAGGAGATATGCAATTTGCATAAAATTGAGTGGGAGCTATGAAAGTCTTCCTGAAACAATATGTGATTGACATATTTTTTAAGTGGGAGCAATGTAAGGCTCAAATTCAAATATGTAGGAACATATTTTGAGTGGGAGCTTATAGGAGTAATTCTTAAGTATGTTAAGGATGAAAGGCACAAATACTTATAAATAATGATTTATAAGATGTAGAAGTTGATAATAGGTGTATTATGATATTATGTAGTATTCCTTAAGGGATTCTGAAAAGAGTTTCAGAATAGAAGTTAATTAAGGAACTGGTCCTTAATAAACTCAAATTAGGAATAGCATTAAGTTTAAACATGAATGGTTAAAAGAAAGAAAAGGATGATCGTCATCCACTATGTTAAGACATAGGTTCTATCTTAGAAAACCATGATGATAACTTAGCATAATATGTGATCCAATAAGGAACGTTTGAAAGTGATTAAGTCCGAATCACAGAACGTTGAGCTAAGTTAGTCTGCAGTGTCTAGTAGAGAACTATAGACATATTTTCCAAATCCATAAAGGATAACATATCTTAAAGCATAAAGAGTTATGTTATAAGGGAATATGTTGGAAACTCCTGTGGATACCAATTAAAGTCAAGTAGGAAGCTAGGTGATAAAAACATCAAAAGTTGCACAGAGTGCACGGAAGTTTCGATGAATACATTTATAATAATAGATAAGGGTACCATCTAAAGTGTTGTATAATGTTATGGTGGGGCTAGTTCGCTTTTAACGTAGAATGATGTGTCCCAGGGCACAGTGCCCATGAGAAATCCCTCGAGGTTGATCTAACGTCACTGTAGGCTCCTAGAATCAGGCCTCGTTCTGCTGCCATGGCGACGATGCATACACACAGATGCTATCATGTGATGATAGAGTATTAATATCAATCAAGGTGACATTAGTAAGTTGCAAAGGATTTGGGACTGTAAAGTACAGACCCAAGACTCAACCTCCTCCATGAGCAAGCATGTTCAGGGTACCGGGTATATGGTTCCAATGATTGAGAACAAATGCAGCTAGTGTATTTGTACTCTAGTGCAAGTGGGAGACTGTTGGAAATATGCCCTAGAGACAAAGAGTAGTAAGGACTATTATCATATTTCATATAGTTTATGATTAAGTTTTATATCATGCTATAACTGTATTGAGTGGAAACATCGATACACGTGTGATATACAAACAACCAGGGGTTCCCAGTGAAACTCTAGTCACTGGTTCATTGGTCAACAGATGATCAAGTTTCCTGATCATGTGGCATTTATGCCAGTTGGAAATGAGGTCATCTCATTCGGAGAATGATATGATGAACCAATACCAAACCTAAACATCGTGACCCGATCATGTCATGAAGTTCAAGTTACGATGATTAGAAATGGATCCTCGTAGACTATTCCTTAGACCGTGAGGCTATATCAATCACTGTCTCCCGAGAGTGCTTAGATAGCATGAAACGCCATCTGGTAAAATGGTGGTTATAAAGGTGTGTTCAGGTATTCGGAGGAAACCGTAGAGGCAATATATGTCAAGAGCGGGATTTGTCCGTCCATGTGACGGGAAGATACTCTAGGGCCCACTCGAAGAAGTTATATCCAATAGCTGCGCAACGTGTGATTAGATCACGGGGATATCACTTGTCGGAATGAGTTAAGTAGCATTGTTCAGTAACGAGATTGAACACGACATGGTGATGTCATTGATCGAATCTCGGGCAATGCAAGTATCGAATGACAAAGGGAATAAGACACGACTGTCCCGGTTCAAACGACGAAAGATCTTCGTGGAACACACAGGGTTCACATGGCCATCCATGTCCCTCTGTGGATCATTGGTGCGGGAGTGTCCCGACCATGTCTGGAGTGTTCCCAAACCGTAGGGTATCACGCTTAAGGGCTTGATGATGCTTAGAGAGTGTTTATGGGATCGGTAGAATCACCGAAGAAAAGAAGGGAGAAAACCGGAAGGGTTTCGGTAAGTCCAGAGGATGTCCGGAGTGGAGGTGGAAGGTGTTCCATGGCCACAGAGATTAGATAATATGTGAATGAATGTTAAATATTGATGTAATCATTTAATCATAATTATTTAATAAAGAGAAAATCAATTAAAAGGTCAAAAGGCTTAATGGGCCGATATCCGGAGGGAGAGGGCCCATTAGGGAAAGGAGAGAGGGAGAGGGACCAAGGGGCTGGCCGGCTGGGCCTTGCCCCCCTTGCGGGGCCCACTAGGGGCTGGCCGGCAGCCTCCCTACCCCCTCCTCTCCTTTAGTCCCACCCCGGGACTTGAGGGGAGGTAGTACCTCCCCTCCCCCTATATATAGTGGGGTATTTCGCCTAGAAAAATACAACCAATAATCAATAAAGGTCTCCCCACTTTTGGGAGGACCTCCAACTGATATTTTCTCCCTCCCCCTCTCTCTCTCGTGACCGTGGTCCCAAGTCTGGACTGCGCGAGCGAGAGACATCTTCACCGCGGAGCGCCGTCGCGCTGCGGGATTCGGATTCGGGAGCTCTACTTCCGCAATTGCTGCTGGATCGGGGAAGCGGGAGTCATTGTCACGCATCGGACGTGTGTAACTCCCACGAGGTATCACACTTGAGGCACTCAAGTCGTTGGAGCCAGAAGGAGCGCAAGGACTTCATCACGACCTTGAGGTCGGCTTCGGCTCGTCTACATCAACCACACTCTCCTGAGCGTTGACAACGCTTTTCGGTCTTCAAGGGTAAGTTCGCAAAAACCCCCTCCCATTACTGTATTACTAATAGATAGGTCCTGGCAGCTTCAGGGGTTCAGGGGTGTAGAGTAAAATTTATTGTTTTTATGCGCGGAACCCCTATAGTGGTATCAGAGCTAGATTCTATCAAAGAGTCAAAGCAGAGCATCAGAGACCCGCAGGACTGTTGCAACCATTGCAGATTCCGAAATGGAAATGGGATTCTGTCGGAATGGACTTTATCACCGGATTGCCTACTTCTAGTAGGGGAAATGACTCAATCTAGGTCATCGTGGTTAGACTGTCCAAGGTAGCTCACTTTGAACCTGTCAAAACAACCTACCAGAGTTCGAAGCTAGCAGAGTTGTACATTGGTAGAATTGTTAGTCTGCATGGAACCCCCAAGACCATAGTATCAGATCGAGGAACCTAATTTACCTCGAGATTTTGATAGAAAGTCCAGCAAGGATTAGGAACTAAGTTGAATTTCAGCACCGCTTATCACCCACAAACTGATGGACAAACTGAAAGAGTCAACCAAATCCTAGAGCATATGTTGAGAGCTTGTGTGTTGGAATACGAATCAAAATGGGAAGACTGCATGCCTTTCGCAAAATTCTCATATAACAACAGTTATCAAGCTAGTTTGCAAATGGCACCATTTGAGTTCCTATACGGAAGAAAGTGTCGCACCCCTTTTGAATTGGTTGCAAGTAGGAGAGAGTTGTATTTTTGGACCCGACATTCTCCGAGAAGCCGAAGAGAAGGTTCACAAAGTCCGTGAGCACCTCAAGACCGCTTAATCCAGACAGAAGAGTTATGCTGACAAGAGAAGGAGATACCTGACTTTCAATGTCGGAGATTTTGTATATCTCAAGGTTTCACCATTGAAGGGAACGCAACGCTTTAGTCTAAAAGGAAAGTTAACCCCCAGATATATCAGACCCTTCAAGATTCTGAACCATCGTGAAGAAGTACCGTATCAACTGGAACTACCAGAGGAGATGTCAGCCATCCACAATGTGTTCCATATCTCGCTACTTCGCAAATGCCTAGAAGTGCCAGAGAAGACCGAAGTTTTCAAGAACATCGATCACCGAGTTGTTGATATCAACAAGGACCTGACATATCATGAAGTGCCCATCTATATCTTGGAGGAAGCTTACAGAACCACCAGGAACAGAAGTATCAAATTTCTCCAGATTCAATGGAGCAACCATACTAAAGAAGAAGCCACCTAGGAGGGAGAAGATTACATTAGGACTGAGTTCACAGATCTCTTTAGTTCCTAGTTTTCTTTCGTAAATCTCGGGACGAGATATTGTTTAAGGGGGGAAGGTTTATAACATCCCAAAACTCTAATCCAAGTGATCAAGATCCAAATCATCAAATTTAGAGTTAACAAAAACTTTTCCATCTTAAAATCATTAAGCATTCATATGTGTGTGCATATAATTTAGGAGTTGTTTTGAATTGCCATGATTGAGTGATCCATTGATTGTAAAATGATTCTAAGGTGAATTAAACATCATCTAGATCATTCCCAAACAAATCCCAAAGAAAAACAAATCAAAAAAGAATTAAATAAGCAAATGGGAATTTGTGCCATTTTAATCACCATGCCTACTTTGGCTATTCCTAGAACTCAAATCTTGACAGAAACAAATGTGGATCTTTGCACCCCTTGCTAGTACAAGTAGTGATGTACCAAGGCCCACTTTCTTTCATCCCAAAAACTGTCAAACTCTAATTTTAAATGACAATTGAAAATTGAATGTAGTTCATATGTCAAGATCACACTTATTCAAAAACCACTCAAATGAACTCCATTTTCAAATCCCAAGCAACGGGAGATGCTCAAGCATGTGATCACCAACTCCACCAAAATTCAGCCCAAAATTCAAATATTTTGTTCATGCGGCCATTGTGTCGAACACCTTGTTAGCAGAATCAAATTAGCTTAACTATTAGTATTTTTGATCAAATCTTGTCGAGCCAATTGAGTTGCATTAATCATCCTTGTGCCCCCTGAGTCCAACCAGACCCTCACTGGCCTACCCCTTAGCCACAGTAGTAGTGGAGCGTCGCCACATTTTTGTCACCGCCGGCCGAACGTGGGCAAAGCTCCACAGACAGCGCTGCACCGTTCCAGCACCACCACTAGCTCCGCCTAACCCTACCATCGCCCATTGCCCACCCCTCGATCACCCACAGCCCCTGGACCACTCCCTAGCAGCGCCGCCCTTTCTCTCTGTGGGCTCGCCAGAGAGCGCGAGAGCACGATAGCCGCCAGCACGCCACAGACTGCACCTCGACCGCAGACCACGCACGTCGCTCCGCCTCAACCCCAGCACCCCGCTAGACACGGCCATGCGCCGCCACGCGACCCATAGTCCTCGAGCATCGCCTCTGCCTCCCTGTGCGCGCGACACTCCCAACCACATACCACCACCCCTAGCCACGCCATTGCGCCGTAGCTGACCGCCAGGAGGCAGCCCTCCGTCCGCCTACCCAGCCCATGCCTCTAGCAGCCTGTATCAACGTCACCTATGAGCTCACCTTCATGTCGCATGGTCCCATCGTCGACCTATATAAGGAGCCCTCTCCAGCACCAATTCTCCACACTCCAACACTCCCCTCTCTCCCCTGAGCATTTCCCCTCTCTCACCGGAGCCACTCGACCCTTAGTTCGCCGGAATTTCCACCGAAGCCGCCGCACCGTCGATTTTGTCCACCCCAGGAGCCGCCGCGACCACGCCTGAGAGTGTCGTTGACCACACGTTCGATCGCCCCCATCGCCACGCTAGCTGGAGCTCTGGTATGCCCCCATTGCACCCTCACCGAGCCGCTAGGGTTCCGTCCTGCCGGCGACCAGTTCGTCGTCGACGATAAACCACCACCGTCGATCTAGGTTCTAATCGCACGGTCCACATCGCCCCGTACTTCTTCGCATTGAGTTGTGCCACTGACATGTGGATCCCCCTATAAGTTGTCACCCGTGCCGCAGAGCGTCACTGGGCCAGCCCATTTCTTTTCCCGCGCTGGCCCACGAATTCAAATCAGGACTTTTCTATTTTAGTTTAAACTCAATTCTGTCCCTTAGTTCAAAAATCAATTCAAGAAGAATTAGAAATCCAAATTGAGTGATTCCAATTTTGTCGGAAATCAGCTAAAAAGATCTATCTAAGCCCATTGGATTTAATTCATTTAGAGTTAGAGATCTCTCCTAGTAAAAATAACAAGACAGAAGCATTTGCACATTCAAACATTTTTCTAAAATCAACCATAATTGCTTTTGAGTTGATTCCAACTCTAAAAAATTACATTTAACCATACCTATATGAATATGTAATAATATTAAGGTTTGCATGCAGTGACTTTGGACTAGTACCAAAATAATGCTATATAGGCATTTCTAGTCACTTTAAATAATTAAATATTAAACTTAAACCTATTAAAATGTGATCCAACATTTAAATCACATTCCCATATGTTAGAATATGTGGTGATGACATGTGTCCACATGATCCCATATTTTAATTGGAGAATATTAAATCTTAGTTAATTTTAATGAGTAGAAATTACTTTTCTCAAATAAAAAGAATGAAGCTAGTTAATTAAATCTTGTGATGATAATAGATCATCAAAGATGTGCCTTAGTGTGCTAAGTAGAATAGTTAAGATGTTCTCGGGTTTTTGGTTGAATACAGAAAAGTAATTGAAACAACTAAAAGGAAGCAAGTAACAAAAGCATTTGGGAACGTGGTTGAACTCAATAGGGCTAAAGTGTTCTCGGGGGTGTAGTATACACCTCTAGCATGATACTATTAATCATAATTTGGACAACTTATTTCTTATGTCATAACATGTGTGTAGAGAGCTCCATAATAAAATGTTCATTGCAAGGCTCGTAGGTAGTCACTTTGTTGAGCCAAAAATGAGGTCACCTCTAAATAACCACTGCGATGTATGAAAAGACTGTATTGAAAAGACTGTAGCTTCTATGCAATATGTCAATCCCTGGATCGGTTCATTGACTTACATAGATCATAGATGAATAACAAAGTAATAATCCGTGCATCATAAATAACGAAAGATCCAGAATATTCAATTTATTACAATATTCGCTTAGCTCGAAGGCTAGCTCAAATTATTCAAGTAGCAACAGAAATAAAGACAACTACTCCATCTTCAAATCGCCTACAAGGGAACAAGTGTCGAGTGGAGTACCGCGACCTATTTCAATCACTCGAAATCAGAATAACCTGCAACATGAAATGTAGCGGCCCCAAAGGATCAATACATGGAATTAATGGCAAGTAGAGCTAAGTAAGGATACAATAAGACTAGCAACTACATGCTTATTTGGCCAAGTGGGGCTTTGGCTAGCATTTTCAAGAGAATTTTCCCTACTTTCATAATCAGTTTTATATTTTCTTTGAAAAGATCCCAATTAAGTATCCCATCAATATTAGAACAATTAGGAAATTAGAATGAACGAGAAACATGTCATAACCTCAATATTAAGCAGCTCAATTATCCATAACCGGGGACACGCCTAGTATTTAGATTAGATACCCTCCAGGGGTTTGTACACTTTACCCATGAGACCTAGATAACCCATCTCGTACCATAACACTCATATTGTGTTATGATAGGGAGAAGTCCAAGACGAGACCATTCGGGAAGTAGCTCCCCAAATCCAACACGCACTCTACCAACCTACCAAAATTCTACATCTCTGGCTACATGGGTTCGAGTTGCCATAACCTACTAAGTCCAACCAACCGCCCATTTCATTACTGGCACATGGTTATACACGTAAGCTACTAAATAAAGAAGCCAATCATTTTTTTCTAGATACATGGGTGCCTTTCCGCGTTGGTACCACCAAAAAAATGTCAATCCCATCACACCCAGGGGATTCATTGATTATGTTGTTTTAGTTTTTGCAAACCAACACTTTATAAACACTTTCAAAAGATGTAGCCCAACCTTCGTTCATCATAGCATGGCTAAGCACATCTACCAACGGTGGATCAACTATAGGAGATTCCTACCACATAGTATAGGACATAGCATAGTAGTAGTAGATCATATTCATGCATCTACAAAATACATAACATATGCAAGGAAAGTAGTAGGACAATATCATGAACAAAAATAGCATCTACTTGCCTTGGTTGTAGTTGTCGAACGAACAATCCTCACACGAGCAAGCGTTGCACTCGTCACCATCTACACGGTACAATTGCAACACATAAACAATCCATACACAATCATAACAAGTGCACAAATGCATGCATGACAAATTAAACAAGGATTCAGTAGTGATTGTATGTCCTCTGATCATTGTGACTACTGATGACATGCATGGAAAACCTTTGATGCATTAAAACCATTTGATATGAATTGTTATTCCAATTAATAGGCTGTTTGGCAAAATATTAATCCTCTATTGCAAACAGTACTATTAAATCCCAATAAAAATACTAATGGATAGGTAACATGATTTAGATCCAGGGACAACTGGAATCATGCAAAAAGGAGTTACAGATATTTTTATATGATTTTTATAGTTCAATATGCATTTAATTAAACTCACACATATTGGTACAGTAAACTTGAAATTTTTAATTCAGAAACGGGTTCTACATTTTGCTGTGATTCCATAGACATATTATTTGCAATTTTCTGAAGAGTAGTTATTTTCTTATGAATTTATTACTCCAAAAAAGGTATTAATCTATTTAAATAACTGCAGAAAAACCTTACCTTAATTGACTAAACCAATTGCATAATAATATTCTACATGGCAGTAGCTTTCCAATGACACATTATGTTCTATTTTTGGCCAAGTAAATCGTTTACTATGATTTTTAGAAGTTGTCTAACTTTTTTGGCTTTTAATCTATTTTTCAGAAATTCTGGGGAATATTCCGGGGGAATATTCCCGCTGACATGCGGGTCCTGCCGACACGGCGCTGACTATTCAGCAGTCAATGGTCACGGTCGATCTCAGTCATTCGTGTCCGATCGGACGGCGGACGAGGGACGACATGTTGCTTACCGGCGGCTGACGTGGTGGCAGCGATTCGGTTCAGTCGGCGCCGGCGGCGTCTCCGATGATCAACGACAGCTCCCACGCAGCTCCCCCGATGTCCTGCAGGCGGGGAAAAGGTGAGACGAGGCAGCGGCGAAGGGGGATGGCGAGGGGTGCTTTGCAGCGGCGGCTCGAGCTCCTACCGTCGTCAATGGCGGTGGCGGCTCGGTCCAACTCTGGCGATGAATTAGGCGACGTCCGGGACACTAGAGTTAGGGCTAAGAGGGGGAAAGAAAACGCGGCTGCGAGTTCTATATAGGCAGGCAGAGGGGCATGAGAAAGGGCCAAATTCCCGAAGAAATCGGAGAGCAAATCGGGCGGCGGCGGTTCTAAGTGTCCGTGCTCAACACGAACGGTGGCGGTTCGAGGTGTCCGTGCTCGACACGAACGGCGGCGGTGGCAGCTGACAGGTGGGTCCCACCTGTCGCCGACAAAGGGCGGATCGGGCTGTGGTGCGGTTTGCTAGGCTGGCCCGTGGCGGCTACGCTTGCTAGCCGCGCGCGCGGCGTGTTACTGCGGTCGATGCTCCCGTTGGCGGACCCCGGATGGGCCGCCGTGGGCTGGCTGGCTCGCCCGGCCAAAGTGGCTGCGTTTTTTCTCTTTTTTCCTTTATTCTTTTTTGAGTCTATTTGTTTAACTAAAACTGTCTTCACTGCTCTGAATTTCCTGAATCTGTAATTAGTCTGAAACTATTTTGGCTATAATTTTTCATTTAGAGCTCTGTTTCGAGTGAAACGAATTCCTACAGTTTTGTAATTATATCCTCTATGTACCTATGCATCCCGAATGTCTATATAATGCCATTCTAGTAGATTCAAGGGTAAAAACCCTACTAGACACCTATATATGATGAACTAGCATTGTGTGGTGTTTTAGCAACAGGCTTTTAAAACTGAAATTTTTAAATGATGAGCATGATGCAATGCCATGAATGATATGCATTACCAATTCTAATAATTGGGATGTGACAAGACTAACCCCCTTAAGATGTATCTCGTCCTCGAGATTCGCTGTGGCTAGCAAATAGGTGTGGGTGGTCCTCTCGGAGGTCATCTTCTCGCTCCCAAGTGGCTTCCTCTTTGGTGTGATGGATCCATTGCATCTTGCAAAACTTGATCATCTTGTTGCGTGTAAACCTCTCCGCTGTCTCCAAAATCTTGACCGGCTTCTCCTCATAAGTCAAGTCATTTTCTAGCTGGACCTCATCTAGTGACACGGTGTCTCTCAACGGTGTATCCACCATCTCCGGATGGCACTTCTTCAGCTCGGACACATGGAACACGTCAGGAATAGCGGATAGATCCTCTGGCATCTCCAACTGATACGCAACCTCTCCTTTGTGTGCTAGGATCTTATATGGTCCTATAAACCGAGGTACCAGCTTGCCCTTAATTCCAAATCGCTTAATTCCACGCAGAAGTGAAACTCTAAGGTAGGCTCGATCTCCAATCTCATATACCACTTCTTTGCGCTTAGCATCAGCATAACTCTTATGCCTTGATTGTGCTACCTTCAACCTATCCCGAATCAAACTGACCTTCTCCTCAGCATCCTTGATCAAATCAGGTCTAAACAACTGATGCTCACCTACACCATCCCACAACAAGCGTGTTCTACATCTCTTACCATATAGCACATCGAACGACGACGTCTTGATGCTAGACTGGTAGCTGTTGTTGTACGAAAAATCAGCATAAGGCAAATTCTCATCCCAACTAGAGCCATGAGCTAGGGCACACGATCTCAACATATCCTCCAGAATCTGATTTACTCATTCTGTCTGACCATCCGTGTGAGGGTGGAAAGCTGTACTGAACTCCAACCTAGTTCCCAACGACTCATGCAGCTGGTGCCAAAAATGAGAGGTAAATTGGGTGCCTCTATCCAAAACAATACTCTTGGGAACTCCATGCAGGCACACAATTCTGTCCATGTAAATCTTGGCTAGTCTAGCACTAGTGTAGGTGGTCTTCATGGGTATAAAGTGAGCTACCTTGGTCAAATGATCGACCACTACCCAAAAAGAATCATAACCAGACCTGGTCCTGGGCAACCCTGTAATAAAATCCATTCCAACTCTATCCCACTTCCATTCAGGTACTGGCAATGGTTGTAGCAATCCTGCTGGCTTTTGATGCTCATCCTTCACTCTACTACAGACATCACATAAAGCAATATGCTTCGCGATATCTCCCTTCATGTTATTCCACCAAAATCTTTCCTTCAAATCCATATACATCTTCGTATTACCAGGATGTATGGAATACGGCGAGTCATGGGCTTCCTGGAGAATCAACCTTCTTATTTCCTGATCGTTGGGCACACACAGACAATCTCCATGCCACAAGGTTCCTTGCTTATCCTCGCAAAATTCCTTTGCTCGTTCCTACTTTATCTTCTCTTTTATCACCTCTATTTCCTTGTCCTCCTTTTGAGCCTCCCTGATCATGTCCAGAAGCGTTGGTTTGATTTCTAGTGCTGCCAAATATCCCTCGGACACTACCTCCAACCTGAGGTCCTTGAATTGTTCACACAAATCCTTGGGTAATTCCCCTATAGTCAAACCATTTGCATAGACCTTACGGCTTAGCGCATCAGCTACAACGTTGGCCTTTCTCTTTATTCTTTTCTGAGTCTATTTGTTTAACTGAAACTGTCTGCACTGCTCTGAATTTCCTAAATCTGTAATTAGTCTGAAACTGTTTTGGCTATAATTTTTTATTTAGAGCTCTGTTTCGAGTGAAACGAATTCCTATAGTTTTTTAATTGTATCCTCTATGTACCTATGCATCCCGAATGTCTATATAATGCCATTATAGCAGATGCAAGGGTAAAAACCCTACTAGACACCTATATATGATGAACTAGCATTGTGTGGTGTTTTAGCAACAGGCTTTTAAAAGTGAATTTTTTAAATGATGAGCATGATGCAATGCCATGAATGATATGCAGTACCAATTCTAATAATTGGGATGTGACAGCAGTCAGCCATTGACATAGGTATGCCCTACGGACACCAAGTATTTAACTACCTGGTGCGTCCCGATGGAAGGCCTACTCGAAGATATATCAAGGTCCGTGACGCCCATGACGGTTCAGGTGGTGCAAAGACCATATGGACATGGACTCCCAAACGCACAAGACAAGGAAAGCTCAAAATTAGAGTTCGAATCTAACTTGTAACCAACTCGTATTTGTACCTGAGACCTAGCCTCCCCATATATAAAGGTTAGGAGGATCCAACGAGAAGGGCAGACAACATAACTTCTCCACCTCTCCCACAATAGATCTAGACACCGCAAAACCTAGCACATACGCCAGATCTAATCTGCGCACACACCGCCATCGATGATATTGTAATCCTTCGGATCATCATCAATCAAGAGCAAACAAGCAGGAGTAGGGTCCTCTACGAGGCCTGAACCAGGGTAAATCTTCGAGTCTCCCTGTGTCCTTGTTTGCTAGCCGATCGAGATTTCCAGTGCTCCTCAATTCCTTAAACCTAAGTACATAAGAATGAGCATTGATGAGTTAACCCCTCGTCAATTGGCGCCGTCTGTGGGAATCAGGTGCGCTGATGTTGCGGTCTCGACGGCTCCATCACAGGCAATCTTCGATTCATCGGCATCGGAGAGAAGGATCTACTTTGGCTCCTTCATCATCCACTCGCCGACTACACAACCGGCTTTCGACTCCCTCAACATCGAAACAGATCTGATGATCGGTGATCTACAACTGTGCACAAGGTCACTACGGCGACTACACCTCCCGTATAATTTCCACGTAGACAAGTCGTACAGTTCAAGCCATCACGATATCGCTCCTGAGTATTCATGCGGCAATCTGGACAATGTTTGCCGGCATCGTCAACAACCTTTGTCATCATTGTCTGGCTTTAATATTCGATCGGCGGATTTAGCAGTAATTTACGCTGAGAAAGGTCAAATAGAAAGCAGGTTGAACACGCGCCTTCCTTGATCACGGGCAATTCGTCGAGTCATCACAGAAGCTGTCCTTTCATCCAAGGACTATCAGAATCGGTACTCCGAGTTTGTGTAGAAGCCGGACAAAAAGTAAAAAAGAACCCAGCTATCCTGGTCAATTACCTTACGCGGCATGGTGTGGAATCGAATACATCAAGTTTTAGCAGGGTCACATCCGATCGGCCAGTACATGGGCTACCCAACGTCGTCATTGTGTTTTTTAGCAAGAAAAAGGAGCAACCAACTGCCTGCTCGTGTGCGACAGCTGAAGCAAGAAAACATAAATAGTCAGAAGCGGCAACAGCCATCGGGGCTAGCACCTAGCGGTGCATGTATATCCTTTATACGGGGATCAAATAAACCAAGGTCTCCACGTGTGAAAAACAGGTTACTTATAGGCATGGATTTTTCGGCTGAAGCACTAATTACCTGCGTCGATGCACATACGATCAATACAAAAGAGCCATACGGCGCAGCTATTTCATCTTCACGATCGAGTGCGGTGACCCGTTGGAATCTCCGACTTCAGCGACCGCAGGACCACCAGTTGCATCGGCTTCCACGATCACAACTCATCGGTCGCATCAGCTCCACGTCCACTTTGTCCAATTGCGTTAAATCTATACTCGGGGGCTGCACCAACTTCGCCGTGCGAGCCACTGTGGTCTTCGGCTCCGGCAACTCGGGGGCTCCTTCAACTCTGGCGACCCGCTGCGGTCTTCGGTTTCGAGGACCCGGGGGCTCCTTCGACTCTACCATGCGTCCAACTACCGCATCGATTTCATCCACCGTGCGACCCCATCCATCACGTGACTCGCTGCTGCGTCGACTCCGGTCTGCCGCATCGGCTTTCGAACATCGTCTCGACCACATGGATCACATCGACTCTACACTCGGGGGCTCCGCCGACTCCGTCGCGAGGCCCGTTGCCGCCTTCGGCTACGGTGACCCGCTGCGGTCTTCTACTTCGCCGACCTGCTGAGTATTTGACTCCATCGACTCGCTGCGGTCTTCTACTACGGTGACCCGCCATGGTCTTCGACTCGGGTGACCTGCAGGTTGCATCGGTTCCCGCGACCGTGACCCATCACCTCCATCGGCCAGCGACCCGCTGCAGCCTTCGACTACGGATACCCACTACAATCTTCGGTGGGTGGCGAGCCGCGCACTGGTGTCGAGTCCGTCCGGCACGTCAACAACAATAAAGCTATGTTTCCTCTACCAAGAGTCAATAATCATTTATTTTAATCGCACTCGAAACACTCGGGGGCTGCACCCTCTTCGAGTAACCTAATGTGCCATCGATTATACGCACTTGAGCACCTCATAAGCGACAGCCCGAGTAGCTGATTCTGTCTGATTGTCGAATCCTTGAACTCCGAGTACCTTGGAAAGGTACTGAGACTAAGGGTAATCAGGCTAACGAAAAGGCCTAGCATGCAGTGCAAAAATGTCAACTCGATTGGCACTAGAATTTTACTTTGCAAACCGACATGCAAATATCCTTTACAAGATACAAGTACTTCACAATTTTTAATGTTTTATGCACCTTACAGGGATATCGACTGCGTCGAGCTATTCTATCGGGTCCTCCAACAGGAGTTGAAAAATAAAATGGCTACGCCATAAACTCAAGACCCGAGTCGAGTACCTCCTCAGATGGTTGCATCGCTTGATACTACACACACGCGACGTTGGCCGCACACCCAACTGAAATGACTGCGTCGACTCCATATGCATCGTCGACTCACCCGGCTAATCGCCACATGACTTTGACTACATCGTCGACTCTTGGCTCCTTATGCGTGAGACACTGACTCGATGCACTTCCGGGTCAGTGGTTTCTCCTCACATGATTTTCAATTGCATTTACAAGATACAAGTCTCGAGTCTCTGCCCGAGTCTATACTCTGCCAGACACTCCGGGGCTACTCCTAACTGGAGCGTTGGACGCGCATGTACAAGATCTTCGAATTGCACGCTTCGAATCCTCACTCGAATCCACGATTTGACTAAGGACTCAGGGCTACTCCCATAGGGCATGCTGGTCGCGCATTCGAAGAAGTGTCGGCATTGTGGGCATTCGCAAAATTATCCGAAGTACTCCCGGATCATTCTTTCTACACAACCGATGACTATGAGTCTCTGCTTGAGTCTACAACTCGAAACAGACACTCGGGGGATACTCCCATAGGGAGCACTGGTCGCGCACCCTATAGAAAACGAAAGATTCATAGTGCATTCCATTGTGTCGACTACATCCACAAAGTCGACTCGCTTATAGCAATCGAACGCATTGGTGACTTTGCGTGATATACACTACAATGTCAAGTTTAGAGACAATATCTCCTTGGCAACCCGAAACACCTCCGTGGTGACAAACATTCGGATGCTACGTCTATGATGTAAAGATAAGACCTACAGATACAATCTGATGGTCTGACAACCGCATCCGCTATGCTCTACCAAAAAAATAATGTGTCTACGACATGAAGAAAATCCCGAGGGACGTGTTGGGTACACATACTTATCAGCTAGAGTTTGGCTCAGTAAGGCCTCCGCAGCATGAGTCGAACTACGCCAGCAATTTCCGTATTCGAGTCCGGGGACTCGAATTTGAGTAGGTTGCATTGTTTTTTCCCTAGAGCAATTAATTTGTCCCGATCCGTCAAGCGCACTAGGCACGTTCACCATCTGCCCTATGAACGGCTACGAATTTTGACTGACCCGATGAACTTCGGGTGAAGTGCTTCGCACTCGACACAATTGTCGACTCCAATATCCTAATGCAAGATTCAAGATCAATTAAGTCTCCAACCGAATCTATGATTCGGATGGACACTCGGGGGCTACTGACATAGGTATGTCCTACGGACACCTACTATTGGCCTACCTGGTGTGTCCCGACGGAAGGCCCACTCGAAGATATATCAAGGTCCATGACGCCCATGACGGTTCAGGTGGTGCAAAGACCATATGGACATGGACTCCCAAACGCACAAGATAAGAAAAGCTCAAAACTAGAGTTCGAATCTAACTTGTAACCAACTCGTATTGGTACCTGAGACCTAGCCTCCCCATATATAAAGGCTAGGAGGGTCCAACGAGAAGGGCAGACGACATAACTTCTCCACCTCTCCCATAATAGATCTAGACACCGCAAAACCTAGCACATACGCCAGATCTAATCTACGCATACACCGCCATCGGCGACATTGTAATCCTTCGGATCATCATTAATCAAGAGCAGACAAGCAGGAGTAGGGTCCTCTACGAGGCCTGAACCTGGGTAAATCTTCGAGTCTCCCTGTGTGCTTATTTGCTAGCCGATCGAGATTTTCAGCGCTCCTCAATTCCTCGAACCTAAGTCCATAACAATGGGCATTGATGAGTTAACCCCTCATCAGCCATATAGACCACCACAATTAAGGGTCTCCCCATGGATAACGTAATTAGCTCAGGGAATCTCTCTTAATCCTCCTTTGATCGCGCAGGTTGTTAGTCGGTGCTTCTAGTCACAATAGCTCTGGGCACACTTCCAAACACGTCCAAAGGATTTCACCCTCTTCTTTATTTTCGAAGGCAAATGATATGTGGGCGACTACACATACCATCTAAAGGGAGATATCAAACACACATCATAAATATATCATAAACCAATAAGAAGACGAACACAAGTATAGATCATCTTTATTTAAATTTATAATAGTGCTAGGGTTTCTCCATCTCCCTAAGAACGAGGTAAAATTACTCACACATGGAAGCACTCAACAACATTATCATAATCAAATGGATGGATAAAAGTACGAGGATAAATCTAGTGCACACTACAATTGAATCTGGAATTACAACAAGATCTAATGAATGAAAGATGAGGATAATAGTGGTGATGGTGATGCAGCGGTTGATGATGAAGCGGATGATGTGATGTCCTCCAATGATCCGTGAAGCAAAAAGGATTCACCCTTCTCCAAGTTCCTCCTTCAGATCCCTTTCTGGTGTGATTTTTCGTGGCTCAAGGTTATTGTGAATGTCGGATCTATGACCCGTCTTCGCTAGGAGAAAGTATTTGACGAGGCGGTCACGCCGCTGCGTGGTACAGGAAGATGGTACTGGCAGTTTCTGCCTATACCATTGGTCGTTAATGCTGCAGTAGCTTCCTTCACGTTTACAATTCTCCTAGGTGCGAAGATAAATCAATTAAATAACTTTTATCACTTAAAAGTATCTTATTACAACATAATATGATAGTTCCAATTGATATGTTCATAAGATACTTAGTAATCCGGGATCCTGTTGAAACAAGGACAAAAGGTGCATGCAAACACTGTAAAATACCAAAATCCCTATTCTACTTATGCAAAAATGAGAGGTAAATATGCTTCAATTTTGGACTCATCAACTCCCCCAAGCTAGACTCTTTCTCGTCCCCGAGCAAGGTGGTGTCTTATGGACAAGATCATGTTCATGAGGCATGAGTCGTTATAATAAATAAGGCATAAATTGAAACAGGAATACAATATCAGATGTAAAGTTATTTCGGGGGTATTACCACACCCTTACACATCACATGGCTTAGAGGCTTCCACACCTTTTTGTATCAATAAAGTTATCAGAAGTTTTTAGTGATTCAACATATTATATGATCATAAGGTTAAATTGGTTGAGCACTTGATTTGAGTAATGAAGATTCATGATCTTTTTTTTTCAAGCTTGTACTTTTATTTGGCCCTAAAATTCTTTTGATAAAGGATCTTTGATCTCTCTTCTTCTTTTTATATAGCATAGATGCTTGATCATGCTCACTACTTTTATTGGCTTTAAAAACACGTGACTATAATATGTTACCAAAATTATTCTTCCCATAATTTTATCAATACTTTTATTGGTGTGGAAGACCCTAAAATCATGACACATGTACAAGTATCATAACACTCAACCTAATTCAATCATCTAATATAGTAGTCATGAATCAAAAGATAACTTCAAATATCATAAAGCCTCGGAACTCAACGGATATAATTCTTTCCTTGAACATAAGGGAGTTTGAAGTTGATGCAACTAATGCAAATTCTTAAATCAAAATCCTAACATGCGTGTCGGAAAGTAAACATGCTAAAATTATAAGATAGATTACAAGGTGTTATATATCTCCCCCAAGCTTGGGATCAAGCCGGTGGGATCAAATAATTCCTTGCAATTATTCGATACTGTGGCACTCTTCAGGGTGAAGGTGTAGTCATAGAATTACGAAGACTTTCACGAAGTGTCTTGTTTGTTGCTTCTAGGACCATGATAAGAATTCAACACTGCTCCATAATTGTTTCTAATTGTGCAACAAGTGCCTTATACATCTCAATTGTTTGCTTCTGTGCATTGATGGACCGGAGACTGATGTCGAGGTTGGCTTCTAGTCCTTTCATTATCTTCAGGTCCATCTGATCTAGATAACGACACAATAGCTCAATGTGTTTAGAAGATCCTAGAGATTTTACCTCGATTTTCTTGATGCAGCAATCAAGCTTGTCTAGGGAGGCTTGGATCTCCTCTCCTTGCTGTTTCAATCCCTCCAAGTAGGACTCGCCGTTTTTCTTTGGATTGAGTTGAATTTCTTCAAAATTGCTTACTTTTCCTACAATGAAGCTGAATACTTTACGCTCATCCTTGACCATATCCATCAATTTGAATCCATCTTTGGCTCCTAGCTGATCACACAAAGCTTCCTCCTCCTTCTTCTGCATGGCGGCTGCCCCTTGGCATCTTCTATGATCTTTAAAGAAGATCCCTTGCAATCCTCCTACGCTTGAACGATGCTCCATGGGTAAGACATAGCTGCAAAGTTCCTGAGATGGAGGAGCGACGTGGGGTAGATCTATTTGACCTGAGAGGAAAGGAAACCCTTTAGAAAGCTTATGAAAGGTTAGAAATAGGGAGAAATTCGTACTGGAAGAAAAAAGGTCTCTAAGAAAAGATTCCCAACAAATAAGAAAATAAATAAGCGAAAAAGGAAGAAAACAAAACTGCAACGACCAATGGTACAGGCGGATGCCCGTACGGTGCGCCCGTACCAGGTTTCTTTCCAAAAGACCACATTCACGATGTCGGTAAATAATGAACCGACTAAGTGGTATGAGCGGGACCCATCTGTACGGCCCGGTCATATCGATTATTACCAACTCTTTTTTTGACACAGTCAAATAGAACAGGGGAACATAGAGCTGGTAACAACCTGCCGTAAGGTCAGATACGGCCATACGGCCCGGTCGTACCGATATGCAAGAAAATGAATAAGGAATACTACTGGTTTAACGAGCAGTGGTATGGGCGGGTCCGGTCATACCATCCACCCATACCAACCTCGTAAAACTAACAGTAATAATTTTACAAAAAACAAAGGGAAACCAAAAATACGAATAGAATCAGCAAATAGTCATCAAAACAAAGGTTAATCATGATTTCAAATACCTTGTTTATCCAGGGGAAGTGAGTTTACTTGGGTACCTTCATCTACTTTCAACTCTTGAATCGGCCTTTTCTTTTTCCCTTTGAACAAGGTTGGGCGCAAGAAGTTGCTAAAACCATTACAACGAGAAATTGAATTTTTTTGTTTTGGGAGTTGTAGTCCCTGAGGGTATGCAAATAGATGACACTACTTCAGGCGGATCAATTTCCTCAAGATCCGTGGATGCTTCCTCCTTTTGTTCTTTCCTTTGGAGAATCTGCAAATCAAATTCTTGCAAAAGTAAAGTCCAACGGATCATCCTTGGCTTAATATCGGTCCTTTCAAGGATCTCCTTCAAGCCAATACGATCAGTATGTACTCTTACCTTTGAGTCAATAATATAAGATCTAAACTTATTGCAGGAGAAAACTATAGCAAAAAATTCATTTTCAACCATGGGGTAATTGTTTTGGGCTTTGTTTAAGGTGCGACTAGCATGATGAATGATATTGAGTTCATCACCATCATATTGGCAAAAAATTTCTCCAACAGCTTCATGGCTAGCCTCACAGAATAGATCAAAAGGTTTCTTCCAATTATGTGGTTTTATAACAGGACCTTCAAGAAGGGATTGTTTTAATATGTTGAAAGAAGTGAGAAAATTTTCATCAAAATTAAAAGTAACATCCTTTTGTAGAAGGTTGGTTAGTGGTCTAGAAGTTTTTGAGGAGTTCTTAATGAAGCTTCTATAAAACCTAGCATGGCCTAAGAAACTCCTAATACCTTTTACATCTGTAGGAGGGGAAGCCTTTCTATTGCTTCGATCTTTGCTTTATCAACTTCTATACCCTTACCTGAGATTTTGTGACCAAGCATTATACCTTCTTGAACCATAAAATGACATTTTTCCCAATTCAAGACTAGGTTAGTGTCTTCACATCTCTACAAAACTTTGTGAAGGTTATGGAGACAATGATTAAATGTAGTTCCATAAACAGAAAAATCGACCATGAATACTTCCATAATACTTTCAACATAATCAACAAATATAGTAGTCATACATCTTTGAAAGGTGGCAGGGGCATTACAAAGACCAATAAGCATATAAACCGAAATGACAAATAAAGGTTGTTTTTAGTTGGTCATCAGGGTGAACAACAATTTGAGAAAAACCAGAATAACTATCTAGGTAGCAAAAATGAGAATGCATAGCTAGCCTTTCTGAAGTTTGATCTATAAACTGTAAATGATAATGATCCTTTCTAGTTTCTTTATTAAGTTTTCTATAGTCAATACACATCGTGTGGCCAACAATGGTTCTAGTAGGTACCATCTCACCGTGTTCATTTTGGATGATAGTAAATCCACCTTTCTTAGGAACACAATGAATAGGACTTACCCAATCACTTTCCTCCACATGAAAAATGATCTTTGCATCTAATAAACATATTACTTCCTTTCTTACCTCTTCTTTCATGTGGGGTTTAAGTCGCCTCTAAAAATACGCAATCGGCTGGGCTCCTTCTTCCATAAATATTCTATGGGTGGTTATAGGGACTAATCCCTTTCAAGTCACTCATCAAATACCCAAGAGCATTCCGATGCATCCGGAGAACCATCATTAAGTTTTCCTCATATTTTTTCTTCAAGGTTAGAACTTATAATAATGGGGAAATTATTAGTTCCATCAAGAAACCTATACTTTAATTCCTTTAGTAAGGTTTTGAGAATAGGAGGTGGAGGTGCCTCATCCCCCTTTCTTATAGGTTCTTCATACTTTTGATTCATCTCGGGATCCACCTCAGGTGTGGAGTCAAGATAATCATCCATTTCCATCTTTTATATGTCTTGGGCAATACTATTATTATCGACTAAAATCCTTGCTAAATCATCACCAG
The DNA here is from genome assembly GCA_910589775.1 of Avena eriantha. Taxonomy (NCBI): domain Eukaryota; kingdom Viridiplantae; phylum Streptophyta; class Magnoliopsida; order Poales; family Poaceae; genus Avena; species Avena eriantha. The sequence goes on along the minus strand of OU342741.1, from coordinate 481,090,882 downwards.
GAGTCTCAATAACTACTGAGGCAATAGTATTGATATTACCTTCCTCTTCTTGTTCATACTCATAATCTTCCAAAGATTCGATAGCCGTCTTGAAGTGAAATTTAGAAAAATGAAAGTCCATTTTCTCTTCACCAAACTTGAGAGATACAATTTGTCTCTTGCAATCAATGTTTGATCCTGTGGTGTTCAAGAAAGTTCTTCCGAAAATAATTGGACAATAAACATCAGTAGGCATGTCAACAAGTACAAAATCAATGGTGTACTTATATGGTCCAATGTAGACGGGGACATCTCTAATTATTCCCATAGGAACTCTGAGTGTCTTATCAGCAAGCATAATATTCATGTTAATATCTTCTAATTCAGCTGAGGCTATTTCATTTTGGATTTTCAAATAAAAATTAAAGGGGATTACGTTAACAGTTGTTCCAATGTGGTAGAGGCCATAATAAGAAGTTCCACCGAAAGTACAAGGGATAATAGGTTTACCAACTTCTTTAGCCTTTACCTTTTCTTAAACAAACTGTGAAGCTTTGGTATCTAGATCAATCACATTGCAATATGTAAACATGGTTAGAATATCCTCCTTCATTGGTTCCCCGGTCTCCTATATACTTACTTTGTTCGTTTTTCTTTCTTGTGCGTCTTCTTCTAGCATCTCAAGGAACATCTTTTATTCTTTGTGTTGATCTTCGAGCTGCTGATCCATCATATGTTTTCTCGCGGTCCTTAGAAAAGGAAGGGGTTCGACATATGGAGTATCTACCTTAATGGTTCTATATGAGCTGTAATTATTGGATCATCTTCTTTAGCTGGCTCATGTCGGGGAGTGATACGTCCAAAACGTATCTACTTTCCCGAACACTTTTGCTATTGTTTCTCCTCTAAACTTGTGTGATTTGGATGCAACTAACGAGGACTGACGCTGTTTTCAGCAGAATTGCATTGGTGTCTACTTTTTGTGCAGAAAATCAACTATCAGGAAAAAACCGGAAAATATGCCAAAAATCCTATTTCACCAGAAGACTCCCGAAGCCAGAATACGAGACGGAGGGGGGCTAGGCCCAGGCCACACCACCTGGCCGCGCGGGTAAGCCTAGGCCGCGCCAGGGGGTGGTCTGGCCGCCCTAGACTGCCCCTCGGTCTCCCTCTTCGCCTATAAGTTGCCTTCTGACCTAAAAACTCAGGGGGATTCGACGTTTTTCCAGAAGGAGTTCCGCTCCGCCGCCACCACCAGATTCCACAAAACAGCACCTAAAACTCCGTTCTGGCACCCTGCCGGGATGGGGAATTGGAGGAGATCATCACCATCATCATCACCATCGCTTCTCCATCGACCATCCATGTTTCCCCCATCTATGAGTGAGTAATCCCCCGTTGTAGGCTATGGGGATGGTAGGGATTGGATGAGATCGTTCATGTAATGGCATCAGATTGTTAGGGTATGGTGCCTAGTATCTTCTATTAGTGCTTTATGACTTTGTTGCGACTTGTTATGCTTAATGCTTGTCACTAGGGCCTGAGTGCCATGATTTCAGATCTGAAGATATTATTGATTCATTATGATAGTATTGTTTTTGGTCTTATCTGCAAGTTGTATACACACGTTGTTGTCCGGAACCAATGGCCCCGAAGTGACAGAAATCGGGATAACCAGAGGGAATGGCTTTGATGTGAGGATCACATGTGTTCACAGAGTGTTAATGCTTTGCTCCGGTGCTCTATTAAAAAGCACCTTAATTGCCAGTAGTTCCCTTGAGGCCCCGCTGCAAACGGGTTGGCAGGACAAAAGATGTTGTGCAAGTTCTCATTGCGAGCACGTATGAATATATATGGAACACATGCCTAGGATTATCTAGTACTTGGATGCTTTATCTTATTTATCTGCAATTTCCCTATGTTCTGATTGCTATGTGAATTGTCTTGTCCATGCAACGCCCATCCATCCATCCCTATGCCTACCACACTCGAATCCTATTGTTTACTGCTATTATTACTACTGTCTTTACTTTACTATTGTTGTTACTTTGCTATTCCTACTACAAAACTGTTGCTACTGATAAACTGCTGTGAGCAAGATTGTTTCCAGGTGCATTTGAATTGACTACTCAGTTGTTAAGGCTTATAAATATTCTTTGGCTCCCCTTGTGTCGAATCAATAAAATGGGTTTCACTTCCCTCAAAAATACTGTGATACACCCCCTATACTTGTGGGTTATCAAGACTATTTTTTGGCATCGTTGCCGGGGAGCATAGCTTTATTTATCAAGTTCACTTGGATTCTCTATTGTTCGCTGCTATCCATCCATCATGGGTAAGTCTCGTGATGGCAAGTTTCCTATTTTACCATCCACTACAAGAAGAGGTACGGTTCTGAACACCTCTGCTGCTCTTGATTCACCATCTGTTATAATTAAGCTCGTTACACCACCAAATAAACATGCTACACACACTGCTACTACTGCTGAATCTGAAACTTCTGATGCTTATGATGCTGCTTCTACTGTGCTTGATAAGAGTGGTTCATTAGGTCCTTTCCTAGATGCTACGATTGCTAGAACTATAGCTGGAAAGACTAAAACTCCTAATGAAGACACTACTACACCTGTTAGTTCACCTGAGTCTAGTGAAAGTTATGATATTGAAGATGGTTATGTTGAGATGATCGATGAATTTATTAAAGAATTTTAAAACACCCATGATAGGAGTGCTACTAAGAGTCTCCTTGAGAGGCGTACTATTAGACCCAAATTATCTCCTATTGCTAAGTTTGCTGCTTCTCCCATAAACATTATAGATAAAGATTATGATTTCTCTCTCGATCTATCTTACATAGCTATTGTTGAGAAAGAACCTTTTTGTGGGACTAAAGTGCAGTAGCACATATGAATGAACTTTCTACCATGAGTGGCTTGTTTTCTGATGATATTAAGATGCGTACTTACTTTGTTGCTAAGATTTTCCCCTTTTCACTGAAAGGAGAAGCTAAAACTTGGTTTAGTAATTTACCTCCTGGATCTATTGATAGGCCTGATTGCTTGATTAGTACTTTCCTACAGAAATATTTTCCTCCTAGTGCTAGACATGCTATTTTGCAGGAACTTTTTGATTTTAAACAGGGAGAAAAAGAGATATTGCCCGAATCTTGGGCAAGGTTTTGTGCATTGATTCATGCACAAGCTAGAAGTCCATTACCTAAGAATGAACTTCTTGATATACATTATAATTGACTAACTGAAGAATCTAGGACATACCTAGATAGTTGTGCTGGTTGTGTTTTCAGGAATAGGACTCCTAAGGAAGCTGAGGAATTAATGGCCAAAATAAGCAAGAACTATGAATATTGGACTCCTCCTGAACAAGCTATACCTGAAGTAATTGTACCTGAACCTATTATACCTATGCCTATTCCATCATCAAATAAGAGGGGAGTTATTGAATTAAATGATGAAGTGATGAAGGAATCTAAGAAATGTCTTAAGGAGAAAGGAATTAAAGCTGCAAATGTCAAGAACTTACATCCTATTGAAGAGTTATGTAAGCATATTCCCTACTCATCCACTATCGAGGTACACTCTCTCTAACGCTTTGATGAAGGTGATATCCCTTACTCTAAACCTCCTCATCAATGCTTAGAAGAATTCGATATCTTTATTGTTAAGCAGGATAATTTTAATAAAAGGGTGCAAAATCATCTAATGGAAAACACTAGATCTATTGTTGAGTTGAAAGATATTGTGGAAATAACCGCTAATGATGTTAAAATGATTGTTAAACACTTTCAAATGGTTCAAACTCAAATAGATCAACTCATTAAAATGCAAAAAGACTTGCTAGTTAATGCTGCTAAAGCAAAACATGCTTATGAAATTAGAACTAGAAGTGGTGCTGCTACCCAGGATCCTCTATATCCTGAGGGGCATCCCAAAAGAATTGAGCAGGATTCTCAACAAGCTGAAAATAGTGGCTCTACTCGTAAGAAAAGGAAAAACAAACATAAAACTGTTGTAGAACCCTCTGAACCTGCTATAGATCCTAATAGTATATCCATCTCTGATGTTGAATCTGAAAGTGGTAATGAAGAAAATGAAGTTCCTAATGAAGAAAAAGTTGAAGAAGAACCTAAAAACCACACTAAGGATACTAAATACACCAAAGAAGATTTTATTGCTAAGAAACATGGTAGTGAAAGAGAGCCTTGGGTCCAAAAACCTATGTCTTTCCCTGATAAGAAACACAAGTCAAAGGAAGATGAACACTATAATAAGTTTTGTGAGTGGATGAAACCTTTATTCTTGCAAATTCATTTGACTGATGCTATTAAATTGCCTCCTTACTCAAAGTATATGAAGGATATTATCTCAAATAAAAGGAAGATCCGTAATGAAGAAATTTCTACTTTGCTTGCTAATTATTCCTTCAATGGTAAGGTTCCTAAGAAACTTGGAGACCCGGGGATTCCAACTATGCCTTGCTCTATTAAAAATAGTTATGTTAGAACTGCTTTGTGTGATTTGGGAGCTGGAGTTAGTGTTATGCCTTTCTTTCTCTATAAGAGGCTTCAACTAGAAAAACTGATACCAACTGATATATCTTTGCAAATGGCAGATAAATCTACCACTATTCCTATTGGTATATGTGAGGATGTACCTGTTCAAGTGGCTCATAATTGCTTGATATTAACTGATTTTGTTGTGCTTGAAATGCCTGAAGATGATAATATGTCTATTATTCTTGGGAGACCTTTTCTTAATACTGCAGGAGCTGTTATTAATTGTAATCAAGGAAAGGTGACCTTTAATGTTAATGACAAGGAACATACTATCTATTTCCCCAAGAATATTGAAAGGACTTATGGTTTGAATTCAATTGAACATGTTGAGGGCATTCAAGTTGGAGAAATATATTGTCCCATACCAAGAGAAAAATTTGAAACTATTATGATTGGGACCATTGCTATCAAGGTTGAGGTAACATAATCATTAGTGGAATAAAAAGTTTTGCCTCATATGGAATTGTTTTGGTTGCAAGACCTGATCAACCTTGTTAACAAAAGGATTTCATTGAACAAAACAATGTTTTCACCGTGGTTATCTTCGTTTACTTCTGTTGCTATCCATTTTAGTTTTTGTTTTTGTTTAGCTTTCTTTTTGTTGTTAGTTGCTTGCATTTTAGAGTGTCCTAGAACTTCTATAGTTCTAGCCCTGTTTTGTCATTGCATCATTTCAAAAAAAATCTGTCTGTCAGAAAATCATTCTTCTATACCTGAAAAATGCCCAAAAATAAAGTGTCTCGAAAAATTCCAGAAAATTCATATTAAATTTTTACGTCAAAAAAGGAGCAGAGGAGTGCCTGGGAGGTACCAGGAGGAGCCACCAGGCAGGCACACCACCTGGTGGCGCGGCCTGCCCTAGGTGGCGCCATGCCCTGGTCTGGGCCACCCCTGGCCATCCACTAACTCTCTCACCTGCCACTTTTTCTCTCTCCCGAGTAAGCTCCAATTCATTGCTCAAAATCGCATTCTTGCTGTGCTTGCTCTCGATTTTTTCGATCTCCTTGCTCAGCCCATCTTTCTTGCTGAAATTTGGAGCACTTGTTCTCTAGTATGTGACTCCTTCCCTTGTCCAAGTAGATTTGTGTTTAGTGGATTATATATTGAGTATTTTATTGCTGTAGGTGACAGGTTTTGAGGGCTTGTAAGGTTGTTTGATGCTTAGAGATATAGTTTTGATGCATGTTTAGGCCTCTTTTAAGTCCCTATGATTAGAATCCTTCATTATATTTACTTTGCAATCACTTGTGTAATAGGTGTTTAAATTTCAGAATACCAAGCATGAACAACCATACCTTTGGAGAGATATTTGAGAGTGATGCACCTAGGAGATCGAGGCCCTCAAGATCAGCCTCTCAGTTTAGGTCATCATACAACGAAGACCTCATTACAACTCGTATTGGTAATGAAAGGGATGATGGGGATGCTCACTCATCCACTTTTCCTTGTTTTACTTTCTTACAAGCTCCAGGTATTCTTGATGATTTCTTGCTACTGATTGAGAGGGTTGGTTTGACCTCATATATGCAAGATGAGAGTGAGCAATACACTATGCTCACCAAAACCTTTGTTGAGAGCTTCATGTTTACTAACACATCCTATCAGTCGACTGTCTCTTTCAAAATTTATAATCTGCCCTTCACCATGCCTTTGGAGAGATTTTGCAGTATTATAGGTGTAAGCATGATAGGGACCGTGAAGAAAATTCAAGGGCGACCCGCTGATTTGCTGGAGCTTTACCGAGGATTGACCAATGATGATGATCGCGTGGCGCAATGCGGAAAGATAAGAAACATTCAACTCCCTGCTCTCAGATACTTTGCATATTATCTTGCTACTAGCATACTGGGTAGGGAGAACACAAGTAATATCTCCAACTATCATTTAGCCTTCCTTGCTGCTGCGCTTAATAATGACACTCGGTATAATCTTGGATCGCTTATTGCTCGCCGCCTAGCTACTAGGGGGCCTATCTATGGGGGCATCATTGCCTCGCGTATGGTCATTGCATTAGGCCTTTTAGTGGACCCCAATGATATTGTACTGGCACCACAGAGGCTTGACCTTGTTTCTATGAAAAACCATCACCTTGTCACTGCTACTTCTGATTTGGACAGTCTAGTATATAGGATGCTTTTCACTTACGGGGATCAAAGGGACATCCCTTTGCCACAGCCTTCTTTGTTTAGTGTTCACAGGAGACCATGGTCACGCTCCAAGGAGGAGGTGGACGAGCAGCTCCGCTTGCTGGGCTTCCACGAGCAGCACCAGGAGGATGTACCCTCCTACGATTACTCTGCACACTACGGAGGGACGTACTCAAGCTCGCAATAGGACGAGGGTACCTCCTCGTCGTACCACGGTGACACTTCATCCTGGCCAGCTTGGGATTGATACCCACTTAGGCCAAAAGCCTAAGCTTGGGGGGAGGTACGCCGACACCGCACTCATCTCCATATCATTTTGCATCGATACTTTGTATATTCATGTTTCGTTCTCTTTTTAGTTTACATTTTTTCTTTGTTTTGCTTTCTAAAACCACAAAAAGACCAAAAATATTTCTGTTGTTTCTCTTTGGTTTGTTTCTTCTTCTTTTTCCTTGGTTTGTTTTTCCCTTTTTTTCTTTGTTTGAACTATTCGAAAACCCCAAAAAGATTTTGCTTTGTTTGTTTTTCCTTTTTGGTTCTTGCTTTAAAAAATCGAAAACACCAAAAATATTTATTGTTCTTCTTTGTCTTTGTGAGTTTGTTGCAGGGTTCAGCAGTCCTCAGTGGATATTGGTTTCATATTATTATTCAAACCACACAAGTTAAGAGAAATAATGAGGATTAATGACAACTTGAGGCGTGGTAAGAGGCTGGTAACGAACTCTATTTGTTTTCATTTTTGTACATATACTCATCACTGTGGCCATGCTTAGTCTGTTTGTGTAGGGTGTATGTTATCTTTGGATGCTTAGCAGTTCTTGCTTTCTTATGATTAGCTCTAGCTCGCTAATAGTTTGTAGCATGTCTTATGAATGTTTGCTTGCATTATTCTATTCATAACTTGGTATGACACCGTGGTATCCTCCTCTGAATGTTTCATTTGAGTTGACTTGGCACATGCTCATGCATGCATATGAATGTAATAATCAGTTAAGCCTCGATGAATTATTTGGCCTTGAGGATCTTGAATCACTTTCATGCCATGATTAGTCCTGTTTTGTTGCAAGCATGATTATGACAGCTATTGCTCTCTCGTTCGTCGCTCCCTTACTATTGCTAGATTTCACTTACAGTGAGTTTTACTCAAGTTTCCAACTCCCTAAAACAAATAGTTCCAAAGTGTCCACCATACCTACCTATTAGCATCATTTGCTACTTCCGTGCATATTCAATATGCCTTGTTTTATTCCAAATAAAATGTTCCCTTATTATGAGAAAGTTAGTTAGTAAAGCTCTCAAGAACTTGATGGCACACTTTATTTTTTGCACGTAATAAACCTGAACCATTGTGACTGTCCATGAAAGTTATATGCTTGCAAATTATAGGATGGGGATTAGCAGAACCGTGCTGTCACGGGGAACGATTTCAACACTTATAAATATATACCTAGTTGATACCATGCTCTTTTGTTTGCGGATGTCATCGCTGTGAAATAAAAGGGGAGCTTGTAAGTCCATGGAGTTATGTATGTGTGTTAGAGAAACGCCTGGGCCGCTGGTCTAATCCATGCTGACATGGTGGAAACCTGCAGCGTAACCATAATGATATCTATGAAGAATTCTTCTTATAAAAAAAGAGAGATAGCTATTGAGAAAAAGAAAAAAAAAGATTTATGAAAAGAGGAAACAGAGAAAAAAGCACCATTTTCTCATGGTAAATAAGAAGATTGCTTAGATACTCATTGTCTGCTTGCCTTGTCATTTTGATATGGGGATTCTTCCGTATCATCGGGCAAGGGGTACCCCGTTGGCGGTTCTCTATGATACGCACATATTTACAATAACAAGAACTTACCGGTAACTAAAGTTGAGTAGCATGAGGAGCGGCCCTCGTACTCAAGGGACATGGGATTTTTGGTTTATAGTCTGTCAAGCATATAACTCAGATTGGACCTCACTTTCACCTTAACCACATTAAAGATGCTTATGATAGGGGCAATGAGAGCTCAAAGCTAATGAGTACCATACTTTCAGCATGTGGAAGCCTTTCAAATTATTCAAAACCTTTTCCTTTACTTGTTGAGTCTTCATATATTCCTTGAGTACCTTCTTGAGAGCATAGTTGTCATTCTTTGTGCTTGTCTCATTACTTGATTATTTGTGTTATGACTTTGATGCTTGTATCTTTGATATCTTTACTTCTAGTCATCACTTGAACTTCAGAGGTGCCTTGACATTCGTAATCAAATGCAAGCGAGATACCACTCTATCATACCTTTTTATGAGCATTGTAATGTTGCTTATGTTTATGCTTCGTGCTACTTATTATTTTTGAGTTGGAATCTCTTCATAGCTTGCAATGACTATTAAGTAGACTCAGTAGCATACTCTTTATTATGAATTGCCTAAGTAGTTGATCACATGCTGAATATATATACATCATATGAAGCAAATGTGTTCGTGAAAGTTCTTTTATCGCACTCAGTTTTCAACTAAATTGCTTGAGGACAAGAATAAGCTAAGCTTGGGGGGAGTTGATACGTCCAAAATGTATCTACTTTCCCGAACACTTTTGCTATTGTTTCTTCTCTAAACTTGTGTGATTTGGATGCAACTAACAAGGACTGACGCTATTTTCAGCAGAATTGCATTGGTGTCTACTTTTTGTGCAGAAAATCAACTATCAGGAAAAATCCCGGAAAATATGCCAAAAATCCTATTTCACCAGAAGACTCCCGAAGCTAGAATACGAGAGGGAGGGGGCTAGGCCCAGGCCACACCACCAAGCCGCGCGAGCAAGCCCAGGCCGCGCCAGGGGGTGGTCTGGCCACCCTAGACTGCCCATCGGTCTCCCTCTTCGCCTATAAGTTGCCTTATGACCTAAAAACTAAGGGGGGTTCGACGTTTTTCCAGAAGGAGTTCCGCTCTGCCGCCACCACCAGATTCCACGAAACAGCACCAGAAACTCCGTTCTGGTACCCTTCTGGGACGGGGAATTGGAGGAGATCATCACGATCATCATCACCATCGCTTCTCCATCGACCATCCATGTTTCCCCCATCTATGAGTGAGTAATCCCCCGCTGTAGGCTATGAGGATGGTAGGGATTGGATGAGATCGTTCATGTAATGGCATCAGATTGTTAGGGCATGGTGCCTAGTATCTTCTATTAGTGCTTTATGACTTTGTTGTGACTTATTATGCTTAATGCTTGTCACTAGGGCCCGAGTGCCATGATTTCCGATCTGAACATGTTATTGATTCATTATGGTAGTATTGTTTTTGGTCTTATCTTTAAGTTGTATACACACGCTGTTGTCAACCAATGGCCCCGAAGTGACGGAAATCGGGATAACCGGAGGGAATGGCTTTGATGTGAGGATCACATGTGTTCACGGAGTGTTAATTCTTTCCTCCGGTGCTCTATTAAAAGGAGCACCTTAATTGCCAGTAGTTCCCTTGAGGCCCCGCTGGAAACGGGCTGGCAGGACAGAAGATGTTGTGCAAGTTCTCATTGCGAGCACGTAGACTATATATGGAACACATGCCTAGGATTATCTAGTACTTGGATGCTTTATCTTATTTATCTGCATTTGCCCTATGTTCTAATTGCTATGTGAATTTTCTTGTCTATGCAACGCCCATCCATCCATCCCTATGCCTACCGCACTCGAATCCTATTGTTTACTGCTATTATTACTACTGTCTTTAATTTACTACTGCTGTTACTTTGCTATTCCTACTACAAAACTGTTGCTACTGATAAACTGCTGTGAGCGAGATTGTTTCCAGGTGCAGCTGAATTGACAACTCAGTTGTTAAGGCTTATAAATATTCTTTGGCTCCCCTTGTGTCGAATCAATAAATTGGGTTTCACTTCCCTCGAAAATATTGCGATACACCCCCTATACTTGTGGGTCATCAGGGAGTATATTGAAGCCAATCTTTCTTAGGAGCTTCAATGTGTTCTGTAAAAGATTGAAGGATTTGCAAAATAATATCATCATCAAGTTGGAGTTCATTAGAAGTTTCTTTTACCTTACTGGATTCCTTATAAGTATGGAGATAATCATATTCAATTTCTATACCTCCTTCGCCGCCTAAATCAAATCCCCAAGTTTCTCTATTGCGGAGAATACATTCTAGAAGTTCTAAAGATTTAGTTATAGTTAGCTCCATAAAAGAGCCTCTGAAATTTGTATCTAACTCATGTTTAATTTCTTGATTAAGTCCCCCTTAAAAATATGTAAAACATACTATTCAGGTAAATCATGGTGAGGACATTTATTAAGTAGGGACTTATACCTTTTGAAACCACTTACCAAGCCTTCATCTGGTCGGTTCTTAAAGTTCACGATTTCCCTTCTTACTTCAGTTGTCTTTACCTTGGGAAAGAATCGAAATACGAATTCTCCTTTGAGTTTTTCCCAAGTATCAATTTTCTCTGCAGGGCAAATTCTATACCAAGCTAAAGCACTGTTAGTTAGAGATTGGCTAAACATTTTAAGTTTCGATTCATCATCAGAATAGCCTCTCAATTTAAGTGTCCAACACAACTCGGTAAATGCATTAAATGAGTGTAAGGATCCTCATTGGGATCACCTCCTACAATTTTTTCTCTTTAATAATAGCGATAAAGTGAGGGTTGACCTCGTATTCTGGTTCGTTCCCACTCAGGAATTCTTTGGCAGGTCCTCTATTGAACTTCCCGAGGTATTTAGATGCAACGAGTTGGTTCATTAGTCTGAGTGCAGTCATGGTGCTTACCTGAAACTAGTAAACAACTTTAGTAAAACGATTAGTAGAATAAGCAAATTAGAACAAATACCAAAAGCGCTTAGCTCCCCGGCAACGACGCTAGAAAATAGCTTGATGACTAAGTGCATAGATCAATTGTAGCTAGTTTCAAAATAGGAGTATCGAACCCACATAGAGCTATCTGGTTAAGGTCTTTATGCCCCTCGTCACTTTATACGAAAGGATAATTGTAAGCCACCTTTGGTTTCAAGTAAAGGGTGTTTGAAAGGTTTTTGGTTGTATGCAGAAAAGTAATTGAAACAACTAAAAGGAAGCAAGTAATAAAAGAGTTTGGGAACGTGGTTGAACTCAATAGGGCTAAAGCGTTATTGGAGGTGTAGGATACACCTCTAGCATGATATTATTAATCATAATTTGGATAACCTATTTATTGTGTCATAACATGTGTGGAGAGAGCTCCATAATAAGATGTTCACTACAAGGCTCGTAGGCAGTCACTTTGTTGAGCCAAGAATGAGGTCACATCTAAGTAACCACTGCGATGTCTAAGAGCAGTCACCCATAAAGACCACCACAATTAAGGGTCTCCCCATGGATGTCGTAATTAGCTCAGGGAATTTCTCTTAATCCTCCTTTGATCGCGCAGGTTGCTAGCTGGTGCTTCTAGTCACAATAGCTCCAGGCACACTTCCAAACACATCCAAAGGATTTCACCCTCTTCTTTAGTCTTGGAGGCAAATGATATGTGGCCAACTACACATATCATCTAAAGAGAAAGATCAACCACACATCATAAATATATCATAGACCAATAAGTCGATGGACACAAGTATAGATCATCTTTATTTCAATTCATAATACTGTTAGGGTTTCTCCATCTCCACAAGAATGAGGGAAAACTACTCACACCTAGAAGCAATCAACGACATCATCATAATCAAATGGATGGATAAAAGTATGGGGATAAATCTAGTGCAAACCACAATTGAATCTGGAATTACAACAAGATCTAATGAATGAAAGATGGGGGTAATAGTGGTGATGGTGATGCAGCGGTTAATGATGAAGGGGATGATGCAATGTCCTCCAATGATCCATGAAGCAGTAAGGATTCACCCTTCTCCAAGTTCCTGCTTCAGATCCCTTTCTAGTGTGGTTTTTCATGACTCAAGGTTGCTGTGAATGTCAGATCTGTGGTCCGTCTTCACCAAGAGAAAGTATTTGACGAGGCGGTCATGCCGGCGCATCATAGGGCAGATGGCATGGGCGGGTTCCGCTCGTACCACTGGTCCTTAACGCTACAATAGCTTCCTTTACGTTTGCAATTCTCCCAGGTGTGAAGGTAAATCAATTAAATGACTTCTATCACTTAAAATATCATATTACAACATAATAATAGTTCCAATCGATATGTTCATAAGAGACTTAGTAATCTGGGATCCTGTTGAAAAAAGGACAAAAGGTGCATGCAAACGCAATAAAATAGCAAAATCCCTATTCTACTTATGCAAAAACGAGAGATAGATATGCTTCAATTTTGGATTCATCACCAATGAAGTAAAAGAGACATAGTAGATTACAGAGGAGGCTATTAGAGTTTAATGCTTAACATATTTACAAGATTGATGCCCAAACCCTAGAGAAACCGAGGCTAAATAGCAGGTGAAAGAAGAAGAGGACAAGCAACCTAGTGGTTGAGCTTAAATTCGCAAGGCTAAGCGCGCTAACCACATGTGGAGGCGTAATGGGTTCTCCCTTGATCATTGCCAGAGTCTACAACCTTGTCTAGGGGGTAAAAATGAGTTCGGGTGTTTCTAACGGGCACACGCATATTCACATTTTTATCGCATGAGACCTATTGGTTAACCTGGTTATTTTGGCTAGATGAGATCAATGCACACATATAGAATACGGTATGACAAAGTGTGGTATACCTGACATGGGTATGACCTATCAGGTCTCCATTGTTAGTATACATGGTGTAGATCCAGGACAATGACCATGAGGCCCATAAGGAGTCGAAGGTTCTGTAAGAATCCGAAGCCAAGGAATAGACATGACGATGAAGGCAAAATCCCAAGATATAACTGGCATAATCATAGAGTTATCTTTTAATACGTAACTGACCCGGATTGGATTCTGAAACCCGACCTCTCATATAAAGGATGGGAGGAGCCAACAGGGAGGGTACCGTCCCATGAATCTACTCATAGAAATCCTCTCTAAGCTAGATTGCATCTAGCAACCCGATGACTTTGTACTCTCCATCAATAAAGATCAGACAAGCAGGAATGGGGTTTTCTCTATAAGGACCTGAACCTGGGTAAATCTTGCCTCCCTTGTTTGTCTGGTAAGACGACTGGTAGCTGTGAGATTCGACACATTTTGATTGCTTTTATTGATGGTTTTCTCCTGGATTTGATTGTTTTCTGGCTTTACCTAACGCTAATACTTCGGTAACGAAGAAAACTTCGTTTTTAATACGTGTTTCAGGTTCTAAACATCAACATAAGGATTTAACTAGAGAAATACTATATTCTGGAGAAAAGAAGAAAGTCTCACTTTGGAAGCACGCGAGGGGAGCCCACAGAAGCCTTAACGAGTAACTATACGGCGGGAATATTTTTTTGGCCGTATAGTTTCCGCTGCCTCTGTCTTGTCAAAAGGGACAACTTCCATGAAGGGAAGGGGGCGAAAACAGAACACAGCAGCCGCCATACCATGCAGAAGGGAGAAAGAAGAGATGCGGAGAAGAAGGAGAAGACGTTCTTCATCTTGCTCCACGATCTTCGACCTCCTAGCCAATACACCCCCATAGCCACTACTTGTACTTGAGAGAGAGAGGGATCTCCACTTTGCAAGATTATGGTTTGAGATTGTTTCTTCCTATCTTGAATTGTGTTGGATATTTTCTATTCTTATTGTGGATCTCCAAGGTAGTACCAAGACGAATTCCCTTTATTTTATTATATTATGATCCTTTTTTCTCTCATATGTGAGTAATTCCCTTGGGCGTGGGAGATGTAGGGGATTGGTGAGATGTTATGTGCCTTCATATATTTTGCATTAGTTTGTGATTAATTCTAATTACTATATTATGTGTGATTGACTATCTGTGGGATGCCTAATGCTTGTTGTCCAATTAAGGGCCTACAAAACATGATACTTTGTTCTACCTAGATAAGATCTTGTACGCTAGTCGACCGACGACCCCCGGGTGGCACGGGGATATCAATGGAAAGCTAGTTGACTTGAGGATAACAAGTAAACCACTGTGCTTATTGCATTAGTCCGATCAAGGAGCTTAATCGCTAAGCGACCTGAAGGGTCTTAATCGTCTAGTGTCTGACCATGGTTTTGGTAGCAGGCTAGTAGGATTATTTAAGTTGGGATGAAATCTACCAAAAGGAGTTCCGGCTAATTATGGGTTACTCGCCTACACATATATCTATAAGATTATAATTGTTACATTTACCACTCGTCCACCTGGCACAGTCACTATCACCATGAACTGAATCTCCCCGCGCCTTCTTTTGCCATCTGCAGGAAACAACAAACAATCAAAGTCATTCTTTACTTTTATGCATTATATTTCCGAAGTTTACATTTTAGTTCTATCGCATTTAATCAAATAAATCATTCTTATTTCAATACTTGTAGTCAATTCACTCGATGACCTGTGACAACTTCAGGTGTGACAGAGACTTCATCAATAAACACTTACCTTTTGGCTCCCTGTGGGATCGATATCTGAACTTCGAAACTAGCTACAAATAATATGTGCTCTTGCAGACATCAACGACGAAATCACCAGCGCACCTCTTTTTCTTTAAACCCAAGTTCATAACAATGTACATTGTCAAGATTACCCCTCGCCAATACCTATGGCCTCTACCACTCATTTCGTAGACGCAAACACTGATGTGATCTTAGGTATTCGACTGGATTCTTCATACGAGGTAAACTTAGGTTGGGTGGCTTACTGGACTTGTTTATAATGGAGAGTGTGAGACGTGACCTTCTGTCGGCACACCAAGTGTGTTATTCATAGGAGTTAAGGGACGAACGTGCGTGTGCGTACAGTTGTGCATCCCAGTAGGGTAATTCTTTTTGAAGAGTCATGTTTATAGTTATAGATTACTCAAGAGCAATATGTCTTGATAATACATAAACTAGAACTAGGTAAATACCCGTGTGTTGCTGCAGAATATATCAATATATTGACTATGTTGTGTTTTACTAACGCGTGTATCAACCAATGCTTTAAGAGGCTGAAAAACACATTTGTATTATGACTTCCTAGGAGAGAGCTTCATTGAAATCACCGCAAACTGGCCATGCCCTTCTCTCTGTGAACGGAGACGATGTAAGAGGCTCCAAAATTTATTTATTTTAGCCATGTATCTCTTTCTCCACTCTTTTCTTTTGTGATCGTGTACTATGGATGTTTTCTCCCTACATGTATATTCGTGCATCCCTACTCATTACTAAAAATATTTCCTAAATATGAACAATGACAACAAACATTTTATAATTGCACAAATATACATGCATTATGTTTCATCAAAAAGTAATCACGGTCTTTCCTCTCGCATCGACATGACTACTACATCATCCCTGGTAGCTAGGCAGAGTTACATAGTGTTTGTCAACAATTTCACATCCTTTCATTCTTTAAAAAAGTAACTCAATTTTTGCAACTTGACCCCCACGCTTCCTAAATATGCCAGGCAGTGTTTTCCATCCATACAAATCTCCCAACTTCAACCCTGCCACCAACCTCATAGTCCCTACTAATATAGTTACACCACGGTTGTTGTCTCCGTGACAATGGTCAATTCCAACAAGGGTGTTGCCGGCATGGTCGTCACCATCGTCGTCTGCTCCTCCCACACCTCTGGCATATGCAATGTAAGTCTAGATCAATTAAAAAGTACCATCATAGTGATTTGAAAAACATATCACTACAATAAGTTTATATGTAAATTTTGCATAAGTATGAAAATCGATCTATATCATGTATAATTCAAAGTATACATGAGTAAGCCTTAAACCAAATAAGGTCACCCTATATAAACAATGTTCAATACATTTATTTTGAGGTGTTGAATTGGTTAGTATGGTTACAAAACACCAATTATAACTTATTTTATTTAAAATTAATTAATGAAAATAATTATCAATGAAGTTGCAACTCACAATATCACTAAAAAATATTGACTCCTCATGAAACACATTTTTCTAGCACCGCTTTGTTGATCATAAGATGAGACACATGCCAAGTACTCATGCTCTAGAATTTCTCAAATCCCGCAAGAAATATTGAGTCTCACTTCCCATAGCTTATCTTTAGAAGTCAAAATATATAATGTGGGACTGACTGCATGCTATATGATCCACAACCTAGGAAAAAAATCGCAACATAAGTAAAACAATTGCTATTTTTCAATGGTAAGAGAAATAGATGAAACAAAAACTACAATGCAACTTAAAAGTTCAAAACTGATGCTAAAATAACCTACAGGAGTACCTATTACTGTATTTTTATTTGGCGAATAACACACATTCTTTCAACTCTACTCGTACGGACTGTACTTTCCATATTTTGCATGACAAAGGCTTAATCTAAGCCAAAATACACTAAAACATAAATCATGTAAAGATGCACACGCCGATGAACCAGAAGAAGATATTTATGATTAGAAATGTAGCATATTAACGTGATAGGATGGTTAGAATGTTATCACTTAGAAATTTATCTTTGAACAGAGAATGCAGTCTGCATATCTGTTGGTAATATAACCGCTCATGGATATTCAACTCAATATTTAAGAAGCTTAATTCACAACCAAACCAAAGTATTGGGGACCAAAACATATTACTCCCTCTATCCCAAAACAAATAACATAGCTTTGTCTAGAAATGCATGTATCTAAACACATTTTAGTGTGTAGATACATGTATATCTAGAAAAAACTGTGTCACTTTTTTAGGATGGAGAGAGCACTTCACAATTCTTCACAAGTGCTTATCATCCGCGTTAATTGGAGGGCACCTAAAATATCAAGGGCCCACCAGGAACAGAGTTGATATGTTCAGTATATAACTAAATTAAAAGTAATATAACTTTAATACACATCCAATGTAACCAAAAATATTTGTCCAATCTTATGTACAAAATCACTTGGGAGGACAAAGCACATCACAGTGTTCTTCTTTGCAGGTCGTTCTCCTCTAGCTTATAAATTCGAAAACTGAAATTTTTGACATCAGAAGCAGTTAGTTCATAACTCAAAACAACTTCACTTTGGTAGCAGGTAGACTCCACCTAGTTGATAGCACGATCTTATTAGAGACACATACTCATTTGTAGCAGGTAGCAATGCACTATCATCCATATTTATTCCCGAATACATGAATCTACATATGCAAATAAATTATTTTAGCTAAAACTTTTGCCGTACATGCTCGATAAAATACATTTTAAGTTTTTCATTTGTCGAGTGATCCTAGATGTTATAATATTTTCACAGTACATGGAAAATTCAGGGATGCTACCGTATGAATGAAAAAAATCCGGGATGCTAACTAATGAGTGAATACTGGTTGTAGAATGGATTATGTTCTTGCGATCTTGTTCACACTGATCTATGTTCTCATAATCTCATTGAAATTAATCTGCACAAGAATCAAAATAATTAGAGCTCACTTTGAAACACACATAGCAGTGTGATGTTCAGTTGCACATAAATTCAGAAGTTCCGTACAAATACTTCAATAAGAGCCAAGAGATACATAAGCCCCAACCGTGCGTGGTGATCATCACACAACCTAACTAATTAAATATTATGTACCAAACATATGTATGCCAGTTCTATGGAAATCTAGAAGACAGTCATAACAATAAAAGAAGACATAATCGTCATCGGCATATACATATTGATTACTTTGAACCAAACTTCTCAAAGCCTAAACAACAGTACTGTACATGCTCTCAATGATCGCTTACAACAATTATGCATAATAACGTCAACAAAAATACACAACAGCAACTTGCTAGATATATGGTAGTATAATTCTCATTATGAAAATGGTGCTTGAATTAAAATTTATGCACAATTTCTTGCAAAGAAAAGGCATACAAAACTACAAAATATGGTTCAAATATGCCTTTGCACATTGCAAGATCCAAACCTCAGTGACCTGGCTTTTGCTACTCCTTATGTACGTATAGAAGGTCCGTGGCACAAGGAAAATAACCTTGAAGTACAGAGCTTGCATGGCACTGAATGTTGTTGGTAAGCACATGCCAGATCAATATATTTCCAATTTAATGGAGTACAATGTTTCGGAAAAAAGCCTCTACCCTAGCTAATTCCTAAAAGGATCATATTAATTAACTAGGACCGAGGAAGAACGAGACTAGGTCACGGCTATGGTGGGGTGATGTAGCCCGAGGAGGTTGCAGCTGATGCTTCGGCATGCCGGCTTGATCTCCTTCATCGTCATCGATCTGCTCGTGCACGTCAAAAAGATTGGTCACCTTTGCCGGAATGCAGAAAAAATGAATTAACCAAATCATGGAGCAGCTTGAATCCAACAAGTTACCAATGTTTAAAAACACCAAAAAACAGGAATCGGGAAGAAGGCAATGCATGATGGAAAACAGCCGTATCGGGTGTCAAGTGTGGTCTAGAAGCAGCAAGCTCCTTGGAGAAGTCCGGTACATGGATGGTGTGGTGGTCGATGTAGTTGGTAGTGTAGTCGTTGGAGTTGGGCCCTCCGGTGATGCGGATGACGGGTATGGTCTTGCTTAGGCGATGACCGACGGCGATGGCGTTGAGCACGCTGAGATCATGATGGTGAACGTAATGGCACATGCGCCCATGTCCCGAACCAGCGTGTACCTGTCCTCCATGTACACTGCCTCCATGCTATTTCTCCAAACCACAGGGTTGATGTGAGTCGTGCTCCATAGTTGCCCGATTTTTCATAGTTGCACGCGATGGTTTTTATTGAGATAGATAAAGATTTGTTAGACAAAGGTTCGTTAGCCGTGCACTCAAAAAGGGAGGTTTGTTAGCATTTTTTAGATTATTATTGTCGAGACATGCATGTACTCTTTGCCTCTGTATTGATTAGACGGAGGAATTTGTGGGGTTGTTAGGATTTTGACCAAGGAAAAGTATTGCAGCCCGGGAGTCGATCGACTTACAACAAACCATCCAAACGGATGTTAGTGCGGGCATGCAGGATGACATTTCGCTAGTAATTTTTTGGACACCATCGCATCTTTGGATTTAATAGTAAAGATAAATACTGATAATAACATAATGAGTAAGTTAGTCTACTCGATTAAATAATTCATAAAATTGTCAACAATGTGAGTGTGATGAAATTACTTCCTTGTTGTGTTAGAAATGGGGTCTTGATGGTGCGGTGTTCTATTTGACGAATGACTAGTTGTTTCTCTTATGATCCATATCCGGATTGACTCTCTCATCCCTCTCTAATAGACGAACGTTGTACCATGTCGCTGTAGTTTATTTAATGTATGCTTTATTGTCGCTTAACTCCATCATACCTATTAGACGAGCTTGCATAATTCTAAGTCTCATGCGTACACTTTGTACTTAATTACTACTCATTTTCCCTTTTTATTCGCAACCGTTGGCCCGATTCTTGTAAGATATGGGATCGATGGTGTTAGCAAGGTTAGGCAGGGTTATGGACGTCGCCTGGTTATGTTCAAGCCTCTTGGATTCATTTGTATTCTTGTCCATAGTTGGCTACTATTTCGATTTCATCATGATCTATATCTTTGTAATGTATACCTATTTGTATCCTTAGCTCGTTGGAGTCGTTGTTGTATATATTTGTTTTTGGTTCTGTTATGAACTATTATTATATACTTCCTCCGTTCTTTGATATAAGATGTATAGTTTTCTTGTACGAATATTAGTATCGACAGGGAGAATTTCGTTACTCTTAGATGTTAATCCCCTAGGTGAAAGGCGTGGGACTAGAGGGAAAATAGGGAAGTCTGGCATCCTCTCTCTCTCCCCCATCGGTTACTTCTTAAAATAGCTTTAAAAAATCCATGATTTTCTCTGATTGACTCTTCCCTATAGGTATCCCCTCGTCTCGACCGGACAGATGTTTCCTGCAAGCATCATGTCACACGCCTTCTTTCCTCTCTCCCGCATGACATCTAGTCAAAAATCCTCAGGAAAATTCAAAAACGAAGATTTCTGCTCATCGAAAAAATCAACCGAGGAGGGAAATTACAATGGACCCATTTTTTGTTTTCGAGCTATAAATCCCCCCCAATATCCCATCACTATCCTGCTACGAGTGTATCGTTCCAAAACAAGGTTTTTCAACATTGATACATTAGTTCTTGAATTTTTTTATCAGTTTCTATATGATTCGGTTTGGTTTTGTGACAGTTGAAGAAGATGCACAAAGTTCTGATCGACAACGTGGAAGGCTCGGCCTGGCAGGTGGACTGAGAGCTTCAACCATGGAAGTCCGCATCCTAGGGCTTTTTCACCATGGGCATTCAATCGTGAACCAAGCCATGGCGGGGTAGTAACGACAACCTTGCATGCAGCAACAAGTCACACAACCACAGTCATCTTGGACTTTCGGGTTCAAGGTGTGGCCCTAATGCAGTGAAAAGATGAACTGGACTTCCTCCAACTCAAGGTAACCTGCGTTCTTGTGTCATTGATCATTTGTATTCTTGATTACATGCAATAGTTTATCATGTGTAGCAGTTTAAATTTTGGTATACTCCTGATTAGCAACATACACTGACTATATAATACTCCCTCCATCCAGAAATAACCGACTTGAGTTTGTCTAGATTCAAATGTATATATACACTAAAATACGTCTAGATACATTTAAATCTAGACAAAACCAAGTTAGTTATTTATGGACAAAAGGAGTAGTACTTTATCATGTATCGTCGTATTGATGAGTGGCATGCCATGAGGTGGTCCTCGAGGCGTGGAAAGAGAGGGGGTGTGAGACGTGAGGATGTACAGGATGGGGATCACACAAGTTTACCCAGATTCAGATTCGATTACGGTGGTCAAATCCTACTCCTGCAATCAATCCACTATAATCGGCAAAGCCGAAGGTTACTAAGGGTTTGACTATGGTTTGTCTGTGCGAGGTGTTATGAATCATGTCCTACGGTCTGCCTGTATGCCGACTTATATAGTCATTCAACATAGGGTTTATAGGGAGGAATCCTATCCGACTACGATAGAGATTATAACATAGTCGGTAACTACTACGTCTTGTACTCCAAGTCTTATGGTGTCAGGCCCTAGTCGGTAATTCTTCTAGGCCATCTCGTAGCTGGACGGGTCTCTGATGGCTGCAAGTGCAAATATCAATTGTAGCTAGTTTCGAAAGTAAGAGTATTGAACCATAGAGAGCTATTAGTAAAGGTCTTTATGCCCCTCGTTATTATTCACTAGAGAGTACTTGTAAGTTATCTCTAATTTAAAGTAATGGTGTATAAAGAGTGTGTTTGAATGTGTGCTAAAGTAAATAAGAACAAAGTAAAATACTAAATTAAACAAGAACATGTGAGTGTGGTGGTGACAATATGGTTAAGAAGTTATCAGGGAGTGTAGGTGACGAGGGTTTAACTCGTCAATGCCCATTGTTATGGACTTGGGTTTGGAGAAGGAGGGAGCGCTGGAGGCATCAGTCGCCTAGCAAAGAAGCACACATGGACGCAAGGTTTACCCAGGTTCAGGCCTCGTAAAGGTCCCTACTCCTGCTTGTCTGCTCTTGGAATTAATGAAGGAAACAAAGATTACAGGGGCGTGCAGATGCAATCTGGCGAGAGTTATGAAACTAGGGTTGTGATCGTCCTCCTTGCTGCCCCCTCCTAGCCTTTATATAGATAGGCTAGGTCTCGGATAGCTGGTCGAGTCGGTTATAGATTAGGGTTCGCCCTTTTAAACTTTCTATCTTAAGCTTTAACTTGTGCTGCAAGCAATCGAAGAGTCTGCGGGTCATCCGAATCATGCATTGGGCCTCAACATCGTGGGCTTCTGCCGTATCTGGACCATATATGCTAAGCTCGAGTACCTGTAGGGTATACCCATGTCAGTAGCCCCTGAGTGTCAAGTGGAATCGCAGATTCAGCTGGGGACTTTATGCATGACTGAGCATTTTTCGAGTGTTCTATTAGTGTCATAGGGATTATTGATATATGTGCCTGATTTAACCGATGTATCAGTGTTAGTTAACTGCCTTAGGGCAAAACAACGCAATCTACTCAAACACGAGTCCCTAGACTCGAATTTGGAAAAGTGTTGGTGTAATTCGACTCAGGCCACGGAGGTCTTACAGGAGTCGAATTCCAATGTATAAGTCTGAGCACTCGACGCGTCCGTCAAGGGGTGTTCATCGTACGTGCAAGCATGAATATGTTTCTGGTAGTGCACAACAGATGTGTTGTCAGGCCTTATTCAGGTCTTATCTTCACGCTCTAAGCGCGGCATCCGAATTTTTTGTCATCGTGGAGATGATTCGGGTGGCCCAAGAGACATAGTCTCTTTGTAGGGAAAGTATGAGACAGAGTCGCCATAGCATTCGAGTGTGGATGTTATCAACACACAGTACGATGTACAAATAATCATAGGGTGCGCGACCAGCGCTCCCTATGGGAGTAGCCTCTCGAGTGCCTGGTTGAGTCGAAGACTCGAGCAGGGAGTAAAAACTTTTTGTGACTGCTATCGTCTTTTGTTGCTTGTATCAGTCGAGTTTGCTTCCGGCGCTCCCTATGGGAGTAACCCAGATTTCACAATTGAATCGTAGTTTCAAGTGATGGGTTTGTCTTAAATGTTCATACACCTGCATAAAAAATAATCATAGGGTGCGCGACCAGCGCTCCCTATGGGAGTATCCCCCGAGTGCTTGGTTGAGTCGAAGACTCGAGCAAGGACTAAAGTAGTCAAAATCTTCGGTTACTGGAATCGATGACGTCAGTGCTGATGATGTGATGACCTCAGTTGCCCGCGTGAGCGGCTTTGACGGGATCTGACGAGCGCTGGGTCCCACTTTCTGACTTCGATTTGACTGGGCATGCGTAATCTTCTATTTTAACTGCGTCTCCTCGATTTCTGCACGTAATGGAGATAGTGGGGGACGGTTCGTGGTTCAGATTCGCCAGTGTCGATGGCGATGTGTGCCACGTGTGTAGTAGGCTTTCTGCTGGCCGTTGGATGGTTTCTGCGAGGAGGTCAAGTAGAAGCGCAACTGCGGTAATTTTCCCTGTCTATATTCTTTGCTCGTGCCTCCGTCGCCATTGCTGCTGCTCTCTGCTTCCTTGCGCACTTCTTCTTTCACGGCATTGGACCAGCTCCGTGTCTTCCCCAGTTACTTCCTCCATTAACACCGCCATTGAAAGATGGGCAAGAAGAAGGTAGGCATCACCGCTAGGTTCACGACCGCCATTGCCTCCACCAAGAAGAAGGGCGGTGCCGCCACCATGGGCACCAGCGCCGCCGGTGCTGGGAAGAAGAAGGGTGCAGGCACCCGCGTCACTAATGGCGCCTAGCGGGCGTCCATCATCAAGCCTTCAAGCTTCATCTTCATCGCCAAGATGGAGTTCTTCCTTCTGTTGAAGACAACTCGCAAGTGCCCGGTGATGAGGTAATTCCTTGTCCTCCTCTGGGTTTCCGGGTGATGTTCCTTGCATTCATCATCCAAGGTCTTTCTCTCCCCTTCTGTCCTTTTTTCCGCGGTCTCCTTTGTTTCTATGGGCTCCAGCTGCACCAGCTGTCCCCAAATTCCATTCTCCACATCGCGTGCTTCATCATGCTTTGCAAGTGCTGGCTCGGAATCGAGCCACACTTTGGCCTCTTCAAGAGGCTTTTTAAGCTGAAACGTCAGTCGGCGTCCGGTTCGGTAGTCTACGATATAGGAGGCTGTGGGATCCACGTCGACTCCTCTGTCACCTACTTTGACATCAAGCTCACCGCGTACGTCCAAGGGTGGAGGGACAAGTGGTTCTACATCCGTGACCAGAAGGCCGAAGGAGAGCACTACAGACTCGTGCCCTTCAATCCTGTGGCGCTTTGCAAGAGGATGCGCTCCTAGAAGAATGTTGTGATGCCTGGCGAGACCGAGGAAACAGAGGTGTTGTACAAGTGTGTCTGTGACCTCAAAAACCGCATATGCAAAGAAGAAGGGGGCGCCGCTCTTATTCACACTTGGTTGCACCGCCGTGTCCAGCCCCTGCAGGCCAGAATCCACCCAATGTACTACTAGGATGGTGCGAGCGAAGTCACTTGCGTTTCTACTGATGGCATTTCTGTGGGTGAGGTAGACAGGAGGTTGAGATATGTAACCAAATATACCGCCAAGGAGGATCTCCCAGGCAAACTAGTCGTGCCTCCAATCGATGCCTCTAACCCCCCTCCTGAGGTACATTGTACTACGAAGTAGTTTTTTTTTTCGATTGCCACCAAGTACTTGATATATAATGATGTGTCTTCTGAATGCAGGATTGGAAGGTGTCTTCCAACTTGCCTCCTTGTCCTGAAGGAATTATCCCTCATGAAGCAGAGGAAGAGGACGAGTCAGAATCGACCGTCCTAATTAAAGAGGAAGAGGGAGCCCCTGAGTCCAGCGGCCATGCTACTCGCAAGCATTCTCATAGCGAGGACTCGGATGCTTCGTCGCTGACGATGCCAGAAGGTCCTTCTATTATTGCAGAGGAGCCAATCCCCGTCGTTCCTGTGCGCTCAATGGCTCCTCCTACCCGGAAGCAGATGCGACTGTCGAAGGAGTCGTCGGAGTCGGAGGAGAAATCCTTCGACCTTGATAAATTTGATTGGTGAGTTCTGCATTCACGACCTTGCCTTGGTTCCTTTTTGGAGCTGCTTTTTCCCTGAAGTTTTTTGCTTGATGTGTTTTGTAGTCGAGTGGCGTCGTCGTCTTCGGAAGACGTCCAATTTGTGAAGGAGTCCGTAGTCGCAGACTCCAAGGACAAGGAAGTGGCCGAACGATCTCCTTCTCCTCCATTGGCGGCCCACTCCGATCACAACTCGTCGAGTTCCCCGCATGCTGGGGAACACCAGATGGTTGCCCAGACGACTGCGCGGCAGTCATCTTTGGAGTCTCTGGAGGATCACGTAAGCGTCCTTTTGTTGTGTTGGGAGTTGAACTTATACTTGGTGCTACCTGCTGATCCCTTGTTTTCTTCTGAGGCAACTCATCGTGAAGGAAGCTACTCGCTTGGCGGAGCAAGTCCTTGTCATGGGTCGACAGCATGCGCTGCTCGATGATACATTGCAAATGTATCTATAATTTTTGATGTTCCATGCTTGGTTTTATCTACTTTCTTGTGTTTTGTCCACACTTTGGAGTACTTTTCATATGATTTCTTGGACTAACCTATTAACAAGAGCCACAATGTCAGCTGTCTGTTTTCTGCTGTTTTTGGTTCCAGGAAAGTCAGAAAATGAATATTCTTGGTATTGGACGGGACAAAAGCCAAAGTGCCTATTTTTCCGGAAGACATCTGATGCCAGAATACGAGACGGAGAAGGGCTGGGGGCCGGCCACACCACCTGGCCGCACGGCCAGGCCTGGCCCGCGCCAAGGGGTGGTCTAGCCGACCCCAGCACCCCCTCAGCCTCTCCTTTCTCCTATAAGATGACCTCGGGACAAAAACCCTAAGTACCCTATCAAAAATCTATGAAATAGTATGTAGCCGCCGTCGTCTCTGTCCCTAGATCGGGAGGGATCTGAAGCTCTTCCTGGCACCCTGCCGGAGAGGGGAATTCACCCGGGAGGCCTTCTTCATCATCATGCAAGACTCCGGTGTGATGCGTCAGTAGTTCATCTCTGGACTATAGGTCCATGTAGTAGCTAGATGGCTGGTTCTCCTCCTTTGTGCTTTCATGTCTAGATCGTGTGAGCCCCGTTCATGATCAAGATCATCTATTTGTAATTCTGCATGTTGTGTTTGCGGGGCTCTAATGGATATTGAGATGCTATTTCAGATTGTTTATTGATTCTGTCATGTCTTTGTTATTTCTGATCTTGCATGCTTTCCATTGTTAGTAGCTATCTTGTCCAAGTAGATGCTAGCAACTCCAAGAGTTAGTATTTATGCTCGATAGTGGGTTCATGCCTCTGGTAATCTGGTGAAGTGACAGAAATCTCTAAGGTACTAGATGTGTTGTTGCTACTAGGGAGAAAACAACAATCCTTTATTCATAGAACAATCGTATTGTTTACTTTACACGCAATTCGTAAAGCAATAATTTGTTGCTTGCAACTTAATACTGGAGGGGGTTTGGATGATAACCTGAAGGTGGATTATTAGTCATAGATGCAGTTGGATGGCGGTCTATGTATAATGTTGTAATTCCCAATCAAGTTTCAAAGGAGTCAAGATGATTAGTATATGCATGTATTGCTTTCTTGATGTTTGTCAATTGCCCCGCTGTAATTTGTTCACCCAGCATATTATCTATCTTAAGGAGAGCCACCTCTAGTGAACTATGGATCCTGGTCCTTTCTTTTACATACAATCTACAAATTGTTTACTGCTTTGTGTTTACTTTCTACAAACTATTACTTCCTTCCATTCGATACGTTTAATCCTTTGTTTTCAGCAAAACTGGTGAGATTGACAACCTCATCGCAAGTTGGGGACAAAGTTCTGTGGTTGTGTTGTGCAGGTCTCCACGTTCCTACTAGCACCGGTGGTGCGCCCTGCCAAGGCTCAGCTAGCAACACCTTTGGGGTGTTTCCTTGCTCCTACTGGTTCGATTAAACCTTGGTTTCATAACTAAGGGAAACTTGCTGTTCTGCTCATCATACCTTCCTCTTGGGGTTCCCCAACGAGCTCTACATCAACACTGAGTTGTAACATCCCAATTTAAGGAACCCTGATTTGTTGTCCAGAATGCAAAAATCAGGAGGAACAAAAACTTTTTATTGTGCTTTG
The DNA here is from genome assembly GCA_910589775.1 of Avena eriantha. Classification (NCBI taxonomy): domain Eukaryota; kingdom Viridiplantae; phylum Streptophyta; class Magnoliopsida; order Poales; family Poaceae; genus Avena; species Avena eriantha. Next base: position 481,063,431 of record OU342741.1, on the reverse strand, counting down.
GTGCATTGTTTGCTTGTTGTTTTTTTGCACTTGTGCTTATGAAAGTGTATCTTAGGATACTCCTTACCTCACACTCAGTTGACAAACGCTATTTACCCAAAACTATCCTGGCTCATTTTACATGTTCTCAAACGTTCTGGCATTTCAAAACATGAGCCAAGATGCCTCTGAAACCAAAACTATTTTGGTTGCTTCTATTGACAAAACTATGGAGAGATATATAATACAATCTCCTTATGTTTTCAAGACAGAACACTCAACTAATCTTATCTCTAGTTTCCCAAAACCCTCTTTTCAAAGCATTTGAATTCTACTCTTGGTAGAGATACCAAGGATTCTCACCTTACTCAAAACTTAACCTCTTCAAGATGCCCTAGCCCTACCTCAAGCTAAGCTTGATGGTAACACTAGAGTAGTTGATTTGTTTATAAGATGAGTTGCCTTGATCTGCTGTCTGATGAGTTGTTTTGATCTGCTGATTGACTTGCTTGCTTAGGAAGTAGTATGAGCTACTCTAGGAGCTCAACACTAGGATCAAGATGTTCCAACTCCTTAATCCCTAAGCAAGAATGCAACCTTGTTATGATCCCTAGCCACTAGGTGATCATCTAAAACCCTTAACCAGATCAACTCTAAGGATCTCCATTCTAGATGCTTCCAAGTCCTTGAAGACCAATATTCAGCTTGGAACCCTTCCCCTCAATATAATCCTCAACATCATCCACTTGTTGATGCTCTGATACTTTGCAACTCCTCCAAGAACATTCCCTCTCATACTCTAGTCAAAATCCTCAAACTGCCAAATTTGGCTAAGTCAGGAAACAGTTTCAACCTCACCCTTTTGAACGCCTCCTTTTCTCAAACCATGTGCATTTTTGGAAATGCACCTGAACCATCTTGTTAACCATCCTAAGGACTACCAAGTCCCACATTGTCCCCTGGTTAGATCCTCCTCCAACCCACTTGTCCATGATGATTTTGCAGACAAGAAAATAACATTTCCTGCAAAACTAGTCATCATGCCCACTTTCGTAGAAGCTCACACCCTCATACAACCTCCTATGGACCAACTCTATGCATGGTTGTGATCTACTCAGAGATGACTATCAAGACCTACTTCACTTGCCCTAAGTGGATTTCTGTGCTGCCTAAACCCACATGGTTTACAAGGCATCATGACTCATTTTGCGTGGCAGCCTTAATTTCAACAAACTTTGCCATCACTTCTAGATCACCTCAAATACAATTAATTCAAACTCCTCCTTCCATGATCATATATATGACTTGGTCCACCTGCCCACCTATCCCTTGCACCAAGGTGAGCTCTGAGCGCCAAGATGCAAGCATGTTTTGGTGATATAAAAGTAACATCACCCTAGATCATCAACTCCTTGTTTTCCATCCTTTTTAAGTTGGAATTCCACTCCACAAGGTTGAAAATGCTTGCTACACCTTGTCTATCTCATATAATTTGACCCTCAAGATTTATCAATAATTATCCATAATTATTATGGCCCCAAAACTATTTAATTCCTCAAATAGTCAAAATCTCCAAAACTCCCTCCATAAAGGAAAATTTGGTTTTTGCCAAAACACTTCTCTAAATTTTGGCTCAAGTAAGTTCCATATATCAAACCTCATCTTCCCATCTCAAAAATAATTATTTTTGAGAAGCTTTATTATTTGTCTTTGTCCATTTTCTTAAATGGCTGAATTGGAATAATAATTCTTTTAAATACTTTTATGCCCCAATAAATCTTGGGAAAATTCCCCTAAGTATGTATTCACATCTGGGACCCTTCCACATCAAAAACCAACATTGTCCAATGGAAACTTATCAATTGATCTTCTAGAAATCACTTCTGCCCTTTTTGAGTAAATGGATTTATTAAGTGGACTGAAACCACACATAAAAATCTCAATTAAATCCTAGGGGTCTACCTTGAACTCATCTAGCTACTAGTACCATTTCCTCCCCGGGTCCAATTCAAGTTTTTGGACTTACTCCATAACCATATTTTTTGATCAAATTTGTCAATTAAGCAAACCACTACTCAAATCACATCCAAATCTCATTCAATCTTCCTCAATGCTTCTCCTTAGCATCAGGACACACCCCTGGTCGACTAGCACTATAGCACCACCTCAGCCCTTCCCATTTTACCCCTTGGACTAGTAGAAGGAGAGAGAGAAACAACACAATCTTACAAGGATCTACTCTAATTAATCACCACAGCTGCCACCCCCTCCCTCTCTGATCCATCACGACCAAATACCAATCTTACCCCTCTCCACTGTCCCTTGGACCAATCACTAGCCAGACTTCCCTCTCCCCCTTGTCCTAAATGGTCTTTTACATCATCTACCCCTCTCTCCTTGGTATATAGGCCAGAGGCCTCCCCCAGCTCGTCTCTACCCCTCATTTTCTCTCTCACCCCTCCAGTCACGCTCCCCAGGCTCCACTCCCTCTCCTCTGCCATGTTCTGCCTAGGAGAAGAAGAAGGAGAGCTCTCGGCCTCCTCAAGAAATCGAGCAAGGCTCTCTCCTCCTTGCTCCCCCTCCTCTGCATGTCACATGGTCGACTCCCTACCTCTCCTCTACCAAACCCCGTGCTCCTTTTTGTCCAGGACCAACTCCTCCGTCCTCACCAGCGAGCTCCGACGAGGTCACCCTCGGCCTCTGACGCGCGAGCTACCTCCCGGCGTCAAACCAGCTCGTGCCGCCCCTCGATCTGCTCAGCTTCATCGACCGCGTCGCCCTACAGCCTCCCCGACCCTCCTCGAGCCCTCAGGTGAGCTCCCCGCCTTGCGCCACCCTCTGTTAGGGTTAGCCTCGTCGTCGGCGAGCCGAGGTGGACGATGTTGCTACGCCGTCCAGCGCCACTTAAACAGACGGCCAGATCTAGCCGATACCGCTTTGGCCGCCCCCTCTCGCTGACCGCCGGGCCCCGCTTGCTAGGTTCAAGCACTAGCTCCCGTGCGTCGCGTCGCCTCGCCGTGGGCCGATTCTCCTCTTGGTCGGCCCAGTAGCCCCAGAATCCAGCCCAGCCACTCCATTTTCTTTTCTTTTTATTCCAGATCCAAAAAAAGGACCAGTAGGATTAAATCCTTTGAAAAATGTAAATCAAGTCCAATTGCCAAGATTCAAATTTCTGGTGGTTCTCTGAGGTTTTCTCAAACATGCAGAGGTAACCCCAAGTTCAAACTAGTTACCATTAATTCCTGGAATTTACTTTGCTACCAAGTATGCTTTACCCTAAATAAACTCCTCAGGGAGTTTTACACCCCCATTTGAGTTGAAACAAAGTCCTACTACGAGGTATTTTATATACCTATCATCCAGCATGGGTCCTCTGCCAAGGTGAATAGAGGGATGCCTTTCACAAAAATAGCAAAAGTAGCAACTTTTTGCCTTAGATAAATTCTCTAAGTCAAACCAAGTGCGTTATTGATCTCATTCCACCTCCCAGTACCTCATAATATCACTATCTATCAAATCCTAGCATCTCAGAATTCATTGATCTCTGGTTAAAGATTAGTGAATTAAATACTTCTATAATGGGTATTTTCACTAATTAAATCACTCCAGGCGTTTGGAAACTCCAAATTGAGTGAATACAATTCCTAAAGAAAGGTATTCTAAGTGGCTACCAACTTCCCTTGGAACCAACTCAATAGCTTCTGTAGAATTAATCTGGTGAAAAAGAGAAAAACTATGCAAAGCTGCCTTTGGGAATTTCTTGAGGGCATTCTGGTAATTCTTTTGGCACCATTCCAACTCTAGGTGGTTCAGTACAGCATATACTACTTAACCGCCCAAGGAAATAATTTTTAAAGATCCAGAACTCTTCTGGTGGATTATTTCCTCAAACTAGAGTTTATTCCACTATAAAAATCATAACTAAATCTAGGAAATTGATATTTAAGTGAAACCACTTGTGTTGGTTTTACTTTGTCAAGACCTATCTGAGGATATCATGGTTAACCCTTGGTAGCCTACTGACCTCAGAACCCTAATCCAAATGCTTTGTATCTAGCCTTGACCACTAGCTTCCAAGAGAAAACACTACAGTGGCAATCTAGTAAATTCCACCAATAGAACCCAACCTCTCCAAAACCTACCAAGTTCAGTAGTATTCAGTATGTTTGCTTGTTGTATGGTGTGATGCTTGTTTTCCTAGTATTGGTTGTGGTATTGTCTGCTTGCATGTATATTCGATGATGACGATAGTGTGAGTGTCTGACGAAAAGAAGGAAGGGACTTCTTATTATTGTTTTATTAGGTATTCTTGGTCATCTGAAGAAGTCCAGGGACTTATTGTTGAACATAGGCAAGCCACCATTCCCAAACTCTGATATATGTCCCACTCTCTTTTACCTATTTTGTATCCTCTTTATAAATTGCATTATCTACCTGAATGTCTTGTTTTACAAATTTTGCGTTAGTAACTTGGCTCCTCCAAGTTATGACTTTGTGTCCTTCGAGGCACCACCCTGATGTACCTACCATTTTATCCCTTTAGATTGATAGTACGATGGTTAGCATCCTACCTCGTTGGAAAACCCTCGGTTTTGAGAAAATAAATTGTTTTGGGGATTTACCCCACTACAAATGTTTCAAAACGGTTTTTGTAAAACCCTTGGGAAGAGGCATCGTTCCCAGCGGATGTTTTAGCGAAAGAAATGGTAATGATGAGCAATGAGAATGTGATGGGATGTTCTACGCCTTTACCAGAACAATTTTATCCGCGCAACCACATTACCCTAGGTGCTGGGGCTTAACTCGTAGTTTGTCCGCATTAGCCGAGCCAACTTCTACCATGCTTATAGGGAGAGCCCTGGAATTTTGGACAGGTCCTACCAGATCTCGGATCTGAAGCCTGTTGCTTGTTTCGGCAAGAGTGAGCCTGAACTGGCAGGAGGCCGGTGCAACAATTGGGTCTCCCACGGATTGTATGACTTGGAGTACGGAAGGAAGTGGAGTCACCAGATTTAAGGTATACACCAAGTTGCGGCTTGGGTATGCGCGTGTACGGAAGGCAGGACTATGGCTGGGAGCCACATACTCGTTTCCCGGGAGAACAAACCCAAACGGAAAAGCATGCCTTTGCTAGGGTTGACAAGCGAAAGGTTAGGTTTGATTATCCAGACCCCCATCTACAGTGGTAGTGGGTCGTGGTTGTATCCCGATGGATGTATTGATTCCTGTGGGGAAAGTGCGCAAACTCTGCAGAGTATAACCTATTCGAATAGCCGTGTCCACGGTCAAGGACGGTTGTAAAGGTGTTGGCTAGGAGTACCCAAACTATGCTTGTTTGGGAAACAAGTACGAAGTGGACGAAGGTTCCAGGGGAACCTGAGTTCGAAAGCTTTGTTTTCACCCGTGGTGGTCGAAGAGGTTTAAAAAGGGTTTTTACTACAAAACTATTTTCAAAACACTTCTTCAACAAAGATATGGAGACGTCTTATAAAACAAAGGCATGTTTTCAAAAAAACCTTTTTTTCAACAAAGATATGGAGATTCCATAACTACAAGAGGTAGTCTAGGATGTTTCAAAAGAAACTCCAGATATAGCTATCTCGCCATAGCCTAAACTGCACTTCCTTATTCTACTCATCTTTGTGGTTTGCGAGTACATTCAAAAGTACTCACGGCTTTGTCCCTGGCTATTTACTTGGCCAGACTTTCAGAGGTTCGACATTAGAAGATTCAGGTGACGTCCAGCGAGCTAGGACGTCTTCCCAGTCAGCTGCCTGTAGGTTGAGGCACGTTTGGGCTCTGCGCTTGATGTTTTCCGCTACTAAGGATGTTGTATCCAGAATGGCATTTATGTAAGTCTTGTAATTCATTATGTTTCGGATGATGTAATGATACATGTCGGTTATGTTCCACGGCTCACTGATCATGGGAACGTGGATGTATGCATAACATGGGTTTCTCAGATGAATAATCCGGGGGATCCCACAGACTTGGTATCAGAGCCATCATGACTGTAGGAGACCTTAGTTTGCCTGGACGTTACATAGGAAACGACAAACCTATTTTCTAAAAAGACAATGGAGAAAATATGACTATTTGCAAAAGTGCTTACATCTTTCCCCCTCTGATTTTATTGCTTGCCTTAATAAGATTTCATGAGCTTAAAATCCTGCACACTTTCCACTAACCCAACCCCACCTCACAAATCTGATGTAGATGGCCTCCTTCCGCTCAGAGCGCATCATCGTTGGAGGAAGTTTCTGTCCCTTTGAAGAGTAGCTTCACAACCTACTGAAGATAGTCAAGAGGCCTTCGCCAACGATTGAAGGAACTGAACTTCCTCACAGTAACACCAATGTGATGCAATGGGTCATCAAGGATGTGATTCCTTCCCCCGATGAGGACACCGCACCCACAATCTTCACCTTCCTCGACAGCAACTGGGTAGATGGCATGGTGCGAGCCATACAGGAGATCATGGCGCGCCTCTGCAAGATCAACGAAGTTGAGTTGAAAGATACTCCCTACCACTTGTTTGGAAAGCGCGATGATGATGGACTACCCACTGGGTCCTTCCTCACCTGCTGCATTGGGAATCAGCTGGAGAATATGGAATACCTACTCCAACGCTCCCAGGAAGATCTTGACAAGGCTAGACACGAGAATCTTCTTCTAAAGATGGATATGAACCTACTCCGTAAGCGCGAAAGAAGTCTTCAAGCCACAAATGCTCGCTTGGAGAAGAAGCTGACCATTGAAGTACCCCCAACCCCCGAGAATCCCGGGACTGACGACGAACTCTCCTTCCTCAATGAGTACCACCCTATCGTCCAGTCACCCGCGCCGACCGAGTCAACATCCAACCATGCGCCATGGGAAGGCACCACTCTCACCCTCACGGAAGACAAGCTGAATATCCCTCAAACCCCAGAGGATCGTCAGTAGTTGAAACCCCGGCGCCAGCCTCGACTTCACCGATGCATCCTCCGAGTAATCACCCGCGTTGTGGTACTCGCCCGTTTAGCAATAGGGTAGAGTCATGTATCGTCCCTGAACACGTTTTGTAATTCCTAAGTACTATTGGCACCCTCGGGTGCATAATTGGTTGGTATGTAATAACTTTCCTGGATTTCTGTGCTTGCTTTTTTGTTCTCCTTCTTGCGTGCTTTACCCAAGTCGTTGCATCAGACCCAACCCGAAACGTCTGCCGCCAACAGGACCCCCCCCCCCCAGGATGGCCATCGAGACCGGAAGCTTGAAGAAGGCATGTAGCCGTTGCGGAGACGAAAGACACCCAAACAACAGATGCTCCGGCCACTGCCCAAACTACGGAGAACCTCACTCACCCAAAGTTTGCCCAACTCGGTTTGTCACTTGTTTCCTCTGCGAAGGCCAAGACCATGTCCCCATCAAATGTCCAATATATCCCCTCATTGGCAAGGTGTGCCAACCTCCCTATGTCAGCATAGAAAAGTCGTCAACTCAGCCACGCCGGAAGAAGAGCCCTTGTTTCACATGTGGACTACCCGGTCACTCCAGCCGAGAATGCCCTAAGGGTAAACCCGTCAAGACTTCCGAGAAAGAGAAGCCCGGAGGCACCCAATGTCCCCTCCTTCAGAAAAGATGGTCACCTTACCGCTCGCTGCCCCGCAGCTCAAGACTGAAGATTTCCCGCGCTTCGTTAGGCGACAACACCCCGAGGAAGTAAAGACCAAGAGAGAACCTCCTCAACTCACTCTAGGACTCACGAACGTCGGCAAGTGAGACCTATAATAAACTAACCCATGTTCCCCCCTAGGAACGCCACCTATGATGCTACTCTCTCTTAAGTCGATGTCCGCTACCTTAAGAACCGTCTTTTGTCACCTTCATAAAGATGTCCCCGGTTTGTAACTCTCCGACCTACCTTAGTCGAATTCTAAGGGGGAAAGACTGCGTCTTCCCACATAAGGGAATAACCCTCCACCAGTAGTACTCCAACCACTAGACCCGAAGACACCGAGTTTAAGACACATACTTGGATTCAACGCCCCACTTAAGAGAAAACGCCGTAGACCCCTTACAGAGGGACGATTCCTCCCCGCAATCAAGGTTGAAGCCAGCTCGACCCCCGAGTTTCAAGAAGATTGAAGTTCAACCTCACTATCAAGGTGTACCTGTTCAAAGACAAAGTCAGCAAGTTAGTACGCAAGAAAACACCTAGCACTACCTCCAAAGCAAATCCCCTAAACTTACTCTCCCGAATCTCAGGATGAGATTATTTTAAGGGGGGAAGGTCTGTAACATCCCAATTTTAGCAACTCTGATTTGTTGTCCAGAATGCAAAAATCAGGAGGAACAAAAACTTTTTCTTGTGCTTTGGTGCACTGTTTTCTTGTTGTTTGTTTGCACTTGTGCTTATGAAATTGTATCTTAGGATACTCCTTACCTCACCCTCAGTTGACAAACGCTATTTACCCAAAACTATCCTGGCTCATTTTACATATTCTCAAACGTTCTGGCATTTCAAAACATGAGCCAAGATGCCTATGAAACCAAAACTATTTTGGTAGCTTCTATTGAAAAAACTATGGAGAGATATATAATACAATCTCCTTATGTTTTCAAGACAGAACACTCAACTAATCTTATCTCTAGTTTCCCGAAACCCTCTTTTCAAAGCATTTGAATTCTACTCTTGGTAGAGATACCAAGAATTCTCACCTTACTCAAAACTTAAACTCTTCAAGATGCCCTAGCCCTACCTCAAGCTAAGCTTGATGGTAACACTGGATTAGTTGATTTGTTTATAAGATGAGTTGCCTTGATCTGCTGTCTGATGAGTTGTTTTGATCTGCTGATTGACTTGCTTGCTTAGGAAGTAGTATGAGCTACTCTAGGAGCTCAGCACTAGGATCAAGATGTTCCAACTCCTTAATCCCTAAGCAAGAATGCAACCTTGTTATGATGCCTAGCCACTAGGTGATCATCTAAAACCCTTAACCAGATCAATTCCGAGGATCTCCATTCTAGATGCTTCCAAGTCCTTGAAGACCAATATTCAGCTTGGAACCCTTCCCCTCAATCTACTCCTCAACATCATCCACTTTTTGATGCTCTGATACTTTGCAACTCCTCCAAGAACATTCCCTCTCATACTCTAGTCAAGATCCTCAAAACTGCCAAATTTGGCTAAGTCTAGAAACAGTTTCAACCTCACCCTTTTGAATGCCTCCTGTTCTCAAACCATGTGCATTTTTGGAAATGCACATGAACCATCTTGTTAACCATCCTAAGGACTACCAAGGCCCACATTAGACCCTGGTTAGATCCTCCTCCAACCCACTTGTCCATGATGATTTTGCAGACAAGAAAATAACATTTCCTACAAAACTAGTCATCATGCCCACTTTGGTAGAAGCTCACACCCTCATACAACCTCCTATGGACCAACCCTTTGAAAGGTTGTGATCTACTTAGAGATGACTATCAAGATACTTCACTTGCCCCAAGTGGATCTCTGTGCTGCCTAAACCCACATGGTTTACAAGGCACCATGACTCATTTTGCGTGGCAGCCTTAATTTCAACAAACTTTGCCATCACTTCTAGATCACCTCAAATACAATTAATTCAAACTCCTCCTGCCATGATCATCTATATGACTTGTTCCACCTGCCCACCTATCCCTTGCACCAAGGTGAGCTCTGAGCGCCAAGATGCAAGCATGTTTTGGTGATATAAAAGTAACATCACCCTAGATCATCAACTCCTTGTTTTCCATCCTTTTTAAGTTGGACTTCTACCCCACAAGGTTGCAAATGCTTGCTACACCTTGTCTATCTCATATACTTTGACCCTCAAGATTTATCAATAATTATCCATAATTATTATGGCCCCAAAACTACTTAATTCCTCAAATAGTCAAAATCTCCAAAACTCCCTCCATAAAGGAAAATTTGGTTTTTGCCAAAACACATTTCTAACTTTTGGCTCAAGTAAGTTCCATATATCATACCTCATCTGCCCATCTCAAAAATAATTATTCTTTAGAAGCTTTATTATTTATCTTTGTCCATTTTCTTAAATGGCTGAATTAGAATAATAATTGTTTTAAATACTTTTATGCCCCAATAAATCTTGGGAAAATTCCCCTAAGTGTGTATTCACATCTATGACCCTTCCACATCAAAAACCAACATTGTCCAATGGAAACTTATCAATTGATCTTCTAGAAATCACTTCTGCCCTTTTTGAGTAAATGGATTTATTAAACATGCAGAGGAACGATTATTGAGGTTCCTCTCATGGTCGGCCCAGTAGCCCCAAAATCCAGCCCAGCCACTCCGTTTTCTTTTCTTTTTATTCCAAATCCAAAAAAGGACCAATAGGATTAAATCCTTTGAAAAATGTAAATCAATTCCAATTGCCAAGATTCAAATTTCTGGTGGTTCTTTGAGGTTTTCTCAAACATGCAGAGGCAACCCCAAGTTAAAACTAATTACCATTAATTCCTGGAATTTACTTTGCTGCCAAGTATGATTTACCCTAAATAAATTCCTCAGGGAGTTTTACACCCCCATTTGAGTTGAAACAAAGTCCTACTGAGAGGTATTTGATATACCTATCATCCAGCACAGGTCCTCTGCCAAGGTGAACAGAGGGATGCCTTTAACAAAAATAGCAAACGTAGCAACTTTCTGCCTTAGATAAATTCTCTAAGTCAAACCAAGTGTGGTATTCTAAGTGCCTACCAACTGCCCTTGGAACCAACTCAATATCTTCTGTAGAATTAATCTGGTGAAAAAGAGAAAAACCTATGCAAAGCTGCCTTTGGGAATTTCCTGAGGGCATTCTGGTAATTCTTTTGGCTTCCAACTCTAGGTGGTTCAGTACAGCAAATACTACTTAACCACCCAAGGAAATTATTTTTGGATCTCCAGAACTCTTCTGGTGGATTATTTCCTCAAACTAGAGTTTATTCCACTATAAAAATCATAACTAAATCTAGGAAATTGATATTTAAGTGAAACCACATGTGTTGGTTTTGCTTTGTCAAGATCTATCTGAGGATATCATGGTTAACCCTTGGTAGCCTACTGACCTCGGAACCCTAATCCAAATGCTTTGTATCTAGCCTTGACCACTAGCTTCCAAGAGAAAACACTACAGTGGCAATCTAGTAAATTCCACCAATAGAACCCAACCTCTCCAAAACCTACCAAGTTCAGTAGTATTCAGTATGTTTGCTTGCTGTATGGTGTGATGCTTGTTTTCCTGGTGTTGATTGTGGTATTGTCTGCTTACATGTATATTCGATGACGACGATAGTGTGATTGTCTGACGACAAGAAGGAAGGAACTTCTTATTATTATTTTATTGGGTATTCTTGGTCGGCTGAAGAAGTCCAGGGACTTATTGTTGACCACAGGCAAGCCACCATTCCCAAACTCTGATATATGTCCCAGTCTCTTTTACCTGTTTTGTATCCTCTTTATAAATTGCATTATCTACCTATATGTCTTGTTTTACAAATTTTGCGTGAGTAACTTGGCTCCTCCAAGTTATGACTTTGTGTCCTTCGAGGCATCACCCCGATGTACCTACCATTTTATCCCTTTAGATCGAGAGAACTATGGTTAGCATCCTACCTCGTTGGAAAACCTTCGGTTTTGAGAAAATAAATTGTTTTCGGGATTTACCCCACTACAAATGTTTCAAAACAGTTTTTGTAAAACCCTTGGGAAGAGGCATCGTTCCCAGCAGATGTTTTAACAAAAGAAATTTTAAGGATGAGCAATGAGAATGTGATGGGATGTTCTACGCCTTTAATGGAACAATTTTATCCGCGCAACCACATTACCCCAGGTGTTGGGGCTTAACTCGTAGTTTGTCCGCATTAGTCGAGGCAACTTCTACCATTCTTATAGGGAGAGATCCCTAGAATTTCGGGCAGGCGCTACCAGATCTCGGATGTAAAGCCTGTTGCTTGTTTCGGCAAGAGTAAGCCTGAACTGGCAGGAGGCCGGTGCAACAATTGGGTCTCCCGTGGACAATATGACTTAGAGTACGGAAGGAAGTGGAGTCACCATATTTAAGGTATACGCCAAGTTGCGGCTTGGGTATGCGCGTGTACGGAAGGCAGGACTATGGCTGGGAGCCACATACTCGTTTCCGGGGAGAACAAACCCAAAAGGAAAAGCATGCCTTTGCTAGGGTCGACAAGCGAAAGGTTAGGTTTGATTATCCGGACCCCCATCTACAGTGGTAGTGGGCCGTGGTTGTATCCCGGTGGATGTATTGATTCCTGTGGGGAAAGTGCGCAAACTCTGCAGAGTATAACCTATTCGAATAGCCGTGTCCACGGTCAAGGACGGTTGTAAATGTGTTGGCTAGGAGTACCCAAACTGTGCTTGTTTGGGAAACAAGTACGAAGTGGACGAAGGTTCCGGGGGAACCTGAGTTCGAAAGCTTTGTTTTGACCCGTGGTGGTCGAAGAGGTTTTAAAAGGGTTTTTACTACAAAACTATTTTCAAAACACTTCTTCAACAAAGATATTGAGATGTCTTATAAAACAAAGGCATGTTTTCAAAAACTCCTTTTTTCAAGAAAGATATGGAGATGCCATAACTACAAGAGGTAGTCTAGGATGTTTCAAAAGCAACTCCAGATATAGCTATCTCGCCACAGCCTAAACTGCACTTCCTTATTCTACTCATCTTGGTGGTTTGTGAGTACATTCAAAAGTACTCACGGCTTTGTCCCTGGCTATTTACTTGGCCAGACTTTCCGAGGTTCGACATCAGAAGATTCAGGTGACGTCCAGCGAGCTAGGCCTTCTTCCCAGTCAGTTGCCTGTAGGTTGAGGCACGTTTGGGCTCTGTGCTTGATGTTTTCCGCTAAGGATGTTGTATCCAGAATGGCATTTATGTAAGTCTTGTAATTCGTTATGTTTCGGATGATGTAATGATACATGTCGGTTATGTTCCACAGCTCACTGATCATGGGAACGTGGATGTATGCATAACAGGGGTTTCTCGGATGAATAATCCGGGGGAGCCCACATGAGCCATCAAGCATTTTTCTGGCGCCGTTGCCGGGGAGTCAAGGACATCTTCACAAGGGGAGTCCCTCATGACCAATCTCTTTACTTTGTTGTTTTTGTTTTGCTTAGTTTACTTTTGTTTTGGTTGCTTGTTTCTTTATCAAAAACACACACAAAATTAGTTCTACAAGTTTGCTTTCTTTATCAAAAACACACAAAAAATAAGTCTCCTTTTGTTGTTGCCTCTTCCTTAACTCACCATGTTTATCCCTAAATTCACCCTGAAAGACCTTTCAATTGGTAGTGGTTCTATAATTGGGAAAGATAATATTGAAGAATTCTTTAATCATGGTAGTAAGCATGAAGATACTGAGGATAGATCCCTTGCCGAACTTGCTCCAAACTATGAGATTGCTGCAGCTTCTTTAATTCACATGTTAGAAGCTAGGTTTGTTAACCTCAACCCCTTAATGCAAGTAATGTTTCTTAAGCTTAAAGAAATTGAGGACCCTGAAAAGAGGGATTTTATTCTAGAAACTTTGTTTAAGAAGTTCTATGATGTTGCCAAGGAAGCTAGCAAAGTCTTTGAACGTTTCAATATGCTAGGCTCATGTGGAGATGTTGCTGGTACATGAGAAAAGATGCACAATACCGAACATAATGGGGAGGAACCTAAGATACCAATACCCTTTAAACTAGTAGCAATACATGAAGCCATAGAAAAGAATCTTGATTGGATTGTTCCTGAAAACCATTTTGATGAAAATAGTGAACCTAAGAGCATTGAGAGAGGATCCTCTAGAACTTATTTGGATGATATACCTTGCCTTGTTGAAGATATTTCTGGTATTAATCTTAATGCTTCTTCATTTGAGAGCACTTGATTTTCTCTTGCTTCTTATGCCTAACTTAAAGGCGTTAAAGAAAAGTACTTATTGGGAGATAACCCAAAAGTTTTAGATGAGTCTTGAAAGTTATTACCTCAGTAATAACCGCTCCTTATCCTTTTTATTTACTTTTTGTGCCAAGAGTAACCTCTAATGAGAGAGAAGTAATGATTGGAAAAGTTGTTGTCCCAAAACAGATTTCTGTGCTTCACCGTAAAAGTTTGTGTAAAATTTTTGTACGTCTTCTTGAGGTGTGAATTTTTGTGCTTCTGCCACGGGTTATTATCTAACTTTAGTTAGTTCAACACTTTTTGATTTGAGCAACAGAAGGTCTTCGAAAAAATACGTCTTTACCAGCTGGTCTGTTTTGACAAATTTCTTCCATTTTCTGTATTTGCTTCTTGTTGGTTCCTTTTTGAGTTCTTTTGGGGAATTGAGCTTTTTGAGGGAAGTGCTACAGTATCTAGTGTTCTAATGGAAGTTTATTTGGTGTTAGAACTGAACCTTAAGAATTATTATCTTGAGTGCACTAATGTTGCTAATAAAGATTGTGTAATGTTTTGTATGAAGGAGAAATTTCGGGTGTATGGAAGGAATGAGTAATGAGATGAAGGATGGACTAAAGCTCAAGCTTGGGGATGCCACATGTGTCACCCCAAGAAATATCCAAGAAGTACAAGCGTCAAAGCTTGGGGATGCCCAGGGCATCCCTTTCTTCATCAATAAAAATCCCAGGTTTCTTCCAAACGCTTCATTTTTATTGTTTCATGCACAGTTGTGTCGTTCTTGGAGCGTCTTCTTTTTTGTTTTCGTTTTGGTTTTTGGTTTGCTTTTGTTTGCTTAGTTTGCTCGATAAATTGGTTGGACCCCCTCTTTCATACATTGGTTTTCAAATAGTTTGGTTTGGTTTGGAAAAGAGTAGGAAAGCTCATGCTTAAGTGGTAAAAAGAGCTTGTTTTTTACTATGGCATATGCTTTGTCATGCCATGCTTGATATTGTTTTGGCTTTATGCTTAGTATTCTTTGATGTATCATGACTTGTTATAAACAAATGAGATTTCTTAATGTGCCTTGGATGAATCATGCGTTGTTTTAGCATATTAAAGCATAGTATAGTGGTATTCTCCTTTGATGCTTTATTTGGGTTGACTTGGCGCATGCTCACACCATGTTATGACTATCTCAAGTCACCATAGCCTTTATGATCCTTTAGTTTTCAACTTGTAGTATCATTTTATGCTTTGATCAATGATGTTTTGTCGCTCTACATGATTATGGCCATTATTGCTCTCTTAGTTTGCCGCTCCCAGTCTTTTGCTAGCCTCCACAACCAAGTATGACTTCCACTCATGCATCCAACTCCCTAAACCAAGTTATTCCAAAGAGTCCACCATACCTACCTACGAGCTTAAGCTATTCCAAGTATATTCATGTTTTTGTTTACCTTCCAAATTAAACTTGTTAGGAGAAAACTAGTGATTAAAGCTCTCACGAACTTGATGGCACACTTTACTTTTCTTGCCCTTAATAAACTTGAACCATTGTGTCATCTATGTTGTATATGCTTGCACTTATTTGTTGGGAATTAGCAGAACCATGCTGTCATGGGGAACGCTTTCAACATTGCACTTGGTACTTTGTACCTAGTTGATATCAGGCTCTTTTGTCTATGGATGTCGTCGGTGTGAAATGAAAGGGGAGCTTGTAAGTCCATGGAATTATGTATATGTGTTAGAGAAACGCCTGGGCCGCTGGTCTGACATGGTGGAAACCTGCAGCGTAACCATAATGAGCTGTCTGTGAAGCATTCTTCTTATAAAAAAAGAGTCCTATATTGAGAAAAAGGAGAAAAAGAAAAAAAAGATTATGAAAAGAGGAAAAAGAGAAAAAGCACCATATTCCCATGGTAAATAAGAAGATTGCTGAGATGCTCGTTATCTGCTTGCCTTGTCATTTTGATATGGGGATTCTTCCGTATCATCGGGCAAGGGGTACCCCGTTGGCGGTTCTCTATGATACACATGTACTTATAATGACAAGAACTTATCGGTGACTAAACTTGAGTAGCATGAGAAGCAGCCCTCGTATTCAAGGGACATGAGATTTCTAACTTATACTTCGTCAAGCATGTACACCATAGTTTGTTCACTTTAACCTTAATCACTTCAAGATGCTTATGATAGGGGCAATGAGAGCTGAAAGGTATAAGTACCATAATTTTTGGAAGCTCTTTATGAAACTTGAATCTCTGCTTCATTCTATGAAGGCCTTTCTTCCACCATTATATTGAGTCTCCACCTTCTACCTTTATGCACTTACTTTGAGAGCATAGTGGCCATTCTTAGTTCTATGTGCATTGTCCCAAGACTAGTCGATTGATGCATAACTTGATATTGCTTGTTTTAAACTATTTGTATCTAGTCACTCTTATGAACTTTGAAGGTGTCCTATGCAATTATATTTGCTACTCTATGAAGGACAAGCTGAATGCTATTATGCTATGTTTTCTTTATGTGAAACAAACAAACGTCTTGCAAATCATTGTTATTCATGAACCTTTTGTTTGTGCCTTTTTCATGTTGCATCATAGTTTCTTTGTCTTATTGCTAGAACTTTGTCTTTCATGTTATGATAGAAGTACTATGATCCCAGCCTTGAATGTTTTACATATACTTTGATCAAGTCTTTGATGGTGAATGTCACCTCAAAAAATATTCTTTCTTTTTATCACTTACCTACTCGAGGACGAGCAGGAGTTAAGCTTGGGGATGTTGATACATTGCAAATGTATCTATAATTTTTGATGTTCCATGCTTAGTTTTATCTACTTTCTTGTGTTTTGTCCACACTTTGGAGTACTTTTCATATGGTTTCTTGGACTAACCTATTAACAAGAGCCATAGTGCCAGCTGCCTGTTTTCTGCTGTTTTTGGTTCCAGGAAAGTCAGAAAATGAATATTCTCGGAATTGGACGGGACAAAAGCCAAAGTGCCTATTTTTCCGGAAGACATCTAATGCCAGAATACGAGACGGAGAAGGGATGGGGCCGGCCACACCACCTGGCCGCGTGGCCAGGCCTGGCCCGCGCCAGGGGTGTTTGGCTGACCCCAGCACCCCCTCGGACTCTCCTTCCGCCTATAAGATGACCTCGGGACGAAAACCCAAAGTACCCGATCAAAAATCCACGCAAGAGTCTATAGTCGCCGCCGTCCCTGTCCCTAGATCCGGAGGGATCTGAAGCTCTTCCCGCCACCCTGCCACAGAGGGGAATTCACCCTGGATGCCTTCTTCATCATCATGTAAGCCTCCGGTGTCATGCGTGAGTAGTTCATCTCTGGACTACGGGTCCATGTAGTAGCTAGATGGTTGGTTCTCCTCCTTTGTTCTTTCATGTCTAGATCTTGTGAGCTCCATTCATGATCAAGATCATCTATTTGTAATTCTGCATGTTGTGTTTGCGGGGATCCGATGGATATTGAGATGCTATTTCAGATTGATTATTGATTGTATCATGTCTTTGTTATTTGTGATCTTGCATGCTTTCCATTGTTAGTAGCTATATTGGCCAAGTAGATGCTAGCAACTCCAAGAGTTAGTAGTTATGCTCGATAGTGGGTTCATGCCTCTGGTAATCTTGGGAAGTGACAGAAATCTCTAAGGTACTAGATGTGATGTTGCTACTAGGGAGAAAACAACAATCATTTGTTCATAGAACAATCGTATTGTTTACTTTACACGCAATTCGTAAAGCAATAATCTGTTGCTTGCAACTTAATACTGGAGGGGGTTCGGATGATAACATGAAGGTGGATTATTAGTCATAGATGCAGTTGGATGGTGGTCTATGTATAATGTTGTAATGCCCAATCAAGTTTCAAAGGAGTCAAGATGATTAGTATATGCATGTATTGCTTTCTCGATGTTTGTCAATTGCCCCGCTGTAATTTGTTCACCCAGCATGTTATCTATCTTAAGGAGAGCCACCTCTAGTGAACTATGGATCCCGGTCCTTTCTTTTACATACAATCTATAAACTGTTTACTGCTTTGTGTTTACTTTTTGCAAACTATTACTTCCTTCCATTCGATACGTTTAATCCTTTGTTTTCAGCAAAACCGGTGAGATTGATAACCTCATCGCAAGTTGGGGACAAAGTTATGTGGTTGTGTTGTGCAGGTCTCCACGTTGCTACTAGCACCGGTAGGGCGCCCTGCCAAGGCTCAGCTAGCAACACCTTTGGGGTGTTTCCTTGCTCCTACTGGTTCGATTAAACCTTGGTTTCATAACTGAGGGAAACTTGCTGATGTGCTCATCATACCTTCCTCTTAGGGTTCCCTAGCGAGCTCTACATCAACACTGAGCCATCACTGGACAATCGTCATCGCATTGTCGAAGGTTAGTTTTGGTTTCTTCTTTGTCTTCGTGAAGTTTATAGATTCGATTGATGATACGTCCTGTGATTTGTAGTTGAGCACAACGAACTTCTTCGTAATGATGCTTCCCTTGAAAAGGCGCTTGCCGCGGCGGCGAAGAGTCGCGACCCTGGAGGAGTCGCAAAAGCGCGAAGAGGATTTGCGCGCGTCCACTGTTGAGAGGGAAAAGTCCGCAGAACAAATCTTCTCGATTGCCAAGTCTCTCTTAGGTATTCTTTCAGCTGAATTTTCATTGCTTTTTTGCTTCGACATCGTGTTATTGTGCTAACACTTTTGTGTATGCAGATGCCAGCGGCCTGAGCTTTGATGCCCAGTCTCTGCATCACGTTGATGCATTGGCAGGCGCCATCGCGGCAGTCGAAGACCGCAGCGCTTCCCTTTAGGGGACGTTGATGAAGGTCAAGGGTGTGCTTAGTTGAAGCTGTGAGGATCTAACTCCCAAGGCTGAGCTGATTGACAACCTTGAGGATCTGGTAGAATCCCTTGATGGAGGTATTCCCGTGGACTTTAGGAACTCCCAGCGGTCTGTCGGCGCCACCATGGCACTCACGATGGTGCAAGCCCATGGCGTGGAGGTGGACCCTGTCGTGATTTCAAGGCGATTCCTGTCAGCACAGATGGCCAACAGGTAGTGTTTGCTCCCTTCGCTACTGGCTGTGGTAAGTATGAGCTGCAGCTCATCAATACAGTCGCCAAATACTCTGAGGAGCTGCAGCGAGCGAAGAAGGCGGCGAAGGCTGCGACATCAGGGGCTGACACCAGAAAGTTTGTGGCATCAAAGACTGCCACGGATTCGATGAGGCCCCCGAAGTCAAAGTCGAAGTCGAAGAAGCAAATTTCTCCTTAGTAGCCAATATGTAATGGTTGTAGTTTTTTCGGGTTGAAACTATGCTTTTGTGGGAGTATCCCTGTCGAGACTTTGATGTGCTTGAATGCAGTTATCCCTTTATCAATGTATTTCTAGCCCCTTATTTGCTTCTTTCTTGATTGTGATAGGGTACTTCGAGCGGTCGTTCGAGTGATCCTCGTGACTTTCCTTCCACCGATGAAACCATGGTGCAGCCGTGTTCAAAGGTGGAGGAACTGTCATTGCTTTCGCGACTGCACGACTGCATTAAGCAGTTGGAGCGCAAGTTGCCCATCATCTATGGTAGCGCGGATGTGTGGAAGTCGAAAGCGGAGAAGGCCACTGCGCGCGAGAAGTATCTCTTGGAAGAAGTGTGCAGCTGAATGAGCAATTCAAATGTTAGCTTTCTGCCTTCTCATCTTTTTTGTAGTTAATCGCGGTGATGCCTTGTCTTCACACTTTGCTGCTTCTTTAGTGTAGTTGTGAGCACTCGTCATCCGCAGGATGAGAAGGATCATGTGGCTGTTCGAATGAACGACTTGACCCAGGAGCAGCTGCAAGCGAGTGGGTACTTTTGGGTGGACCGTGACCATGCAGTTGCCCTGGTGACCCTGCAGGATCGCTCTTCCCGAGTGCTCCAATGCCCAAAGAAGGTGCAGTCATGCCTTAAGCATATTTATGAGGCAATGTTTCCTCTCGACGTGGTGCCTTCAAGCCTGATGGCCCTTCTAGCGAAGTTCCAGGATATGGGAGCGGTCCGTGAGTGCGTACGGCAGCAGTTCGTAGCTGGTGCTAAGGCTGCGTTGTCACTGGTGCGACTGCATAGGCCAGACGTGGATATTGCGTCTGTTCCCGCTAGGCCGTCGCCTCCTCCAGAAGGTATGACTTGGGACATGGTTCCGCACTATCAAGCGGTTGATCAGCCAGCAGAGGACATTGTCAATTTCTTTGAGGAGCAGACGAACATTCTTCTATTGCAGCAGTAGCATGTTTTGTATCCTGCACATAATTGTATAAGTGTTGTAAATTTCATACGATTTTATTGGGCGTATTGAGCACCCGATGATATGTGAAGAGCTTGTTAGCTTATATATTTTTCGAGTGTGTTGCACTCTGCGATTCCTTTTCGTTAGCCTGGCGTGTGTTTATCTCAGCACCTTGCCAACCTGTCAGGTGCGCTGCAGCTGGGTTGGTGTTTATCAAGGGTTCGATTAGTGTGTCGGCTACTCAGGATACCAGGATTAGTTTGTAGAACAGGAGTGTATAGGGTGGTGCAACCCCCAAGTGATGAAATTGCAGGAGAGTAGAGAAATACATAGAGTTTCGGGGCACTTAGCTTTTATTTATTCGCAGAATAGTACGAGGTACAATGTGTGGCTAAGTAGCTTGGCTGAATAGCCTTATTTGTAATGTAAAAACGACTAAGGGTAGAAACGACACAGCTGCGCGATGTTCCAGGGGTTGGAGTATGTGACTCCTGTCTCGAAATCTTTAAGGCGATAGGCGCCACCTAGGATTACTTCTGTAATCATGTATGGTCCCTCCCAAGGGGACTCGAGCTTGAGATGCCCTTGTTGCTTTAGTCGCAGGACCAGGTCTCCTTCGACGAAGGATCTGGAGCGTAGCCTTCTGCTATGGTAGTTGCGGAGGTTCTGCTGGTAGATCGTTGATCTCTCCGCTGCTATCTCGCGTGCCTCATCAAGGAGGTCGATGGAGTCTTCGAGTGCGAGGGTTGATTCCTTCTCGCTGTATGTGACCACCTGTGGGGCTTTGAAGCACACTTCTGCGGGTAGCACCGCTTCAGCACCGTGCACCATGAAGAATGGAGTATAGCCCGTAGCACTGTTTGGAGTTGTGCGCAGGCTCAAGAGTATGGATTGTAGTTCGTCTGGCCAGCATCCAGCGGCTTGTTCGAGTGGCCGAAGGAGTCTCTTCTTGATTCCACCACACACGAGGCCGTTGGCCTTTTCAACTTGACCGTTGGTCAGCGGGTGAGCCACCGGGGCGTAGCTTACGTTGATTCCTAGGTTTTCGCAGAATTCCTGGAACTCCTTGGAGGTGATGTTTCTCCCATTGTCCGTGATGATGCTATGTCGCACCCCAAAGCGGTAGACAATGGACTCGAAGAACTTGACGGCGCTGGCTCCTGATTGATTCGTTATCGGCATGGCCTCGATCCACTTGGTGAATTTGTTGACTACGACTAAGAGGTAGACGTAACCTCCTCGTGAGGACCTTGGGAGCTTGTCGACCATGTCGAGTCCCCATTTTGCGAAGGGCCAGGCCAATGGTATTGTCCTGAGTTCCGCGCCAGGTGCGTGAGGCTTGTCCACTAATCGTTGGCAAGCATTGCAGCGCTGGACGATATCCTTGGTGTCGCGCATTGCCGTGGGCCAGTAGAATATAGCTCGCAGAGCTTTGGCAACAAGGGCGCGACTACCAACATGATGCCCACAGGTGCCTTCGTGTATGTCGAGGAGGACGGCCCTTCCGTCCCCATTGGAGACGCACCGTTGGACTACTCTGGTAATGCTGCATTTGTATAATTCATCGTTGATGATGGCAAATGCCTTGGATCATCGCACGATGTGTCGCGCATCAGTCGGGTCCTCTGGCAGTCTTTTGCTGAGCAGGTACGTGATGTACGGCTGTGTCCAAGATGGCTCGATCATCATGATGCTCATTGGCCCGTCGAGTCTTGTATCGAGCTCCATGTCATCGAGTGCCATTGGCTCGTTAGGTGGCGAAGCCCCCGAGTCCATTGACGTGCTTGCTTTCTTCTCTGGAGCCTTGGGCTTGATGGAGCACTCGCAGATGCGCTCGAGGAATACCCCAAGTGGTATAGGGGCATAGGTCGAGCCAATGTTGGCGAGTGTGTCCGCCTCTTCGTTGCTTTCGTGGCCTATGTGCGGCAGCTCATAGCCGTCGAAGTCTCCTTCGAGTGTGTCGAAGAAATCGCGATAGGCGATCATGTTGTCACTTAGTGCGTCACACTCGTGCATCATTTGATTGACTACCCGTTTGGAGTCGCCGTAGATGATGAGCCTTTTTGCGCCGCACGCTTTCGCCATCTGCATCCCATGGATCAGGACTTCGTACTCAGCTTCATTGTTGGAGGCGGTGAACTGCATTCGCAGAATGTATTTCATCTTGTCTCCCTATGGCGATGTCAGTATGACACCTACGCCGGCTCCGTCCTTTCGCTTGGACCCGTCGAAGTGCATTGTCCAAAGGTAGGACATGTCGGGCTTGTCGGGGAGCTGGTTCTCCATCCAGTGCACGAGAAAGTCCGGGAGAACTTGTGATTTGATCGCGTCGTGCTTTTCATATGTGATGTCTCGTGGAGATAACTCGATTCCCCAGAGCGCGACTCATCCGGTGGCATCAGGATTATTGAATATATGCCCGAGCGGGGCGTCGTTTACTACCACGATTGGGTGATCTTGAAAGTAGTGGCGTAGTCGCCTGGCTGTCATGAAGACGCCATAGGACAGCTTTTGGTAGTGCGGGTACCACTGCTTTGTTGGCGTGAGCACCTCGCCGAGGTAGTATACTGGGCGTTGTACCCCGTGGACTTTATTTTCTTCGGCTCGCTCCACCACGAGCACAATGCTGACCACCTGGTTGGTGGCGGAGATGTAGAGCAGCAGTGGCTCCTTTTTGCGAGGCATCACCAGTACTGGTGAAGTGGATAATAGACGCTTGAGGTCTTCGAATGCTTCTTGTGCTTCGTCTGTCCACTCAAACTTGTCAGCCTTGCGAAGGAGTTGGTAGAAGGGCAGTGCCTTTTCTCCCATTCGACTGATGAATCGACTGAGCGCCGTGATTCGCCCAGCTAGCTGTTGGACATCTTTTACATCTTCGGATTTTCCATGGCCAGTATGGCCTTTATTTTCTTCGGGTTTGCTTCGATTCCTCTCGCAAAGATGAGATACCCGAGTAGTTGCCCAGATGGTACGCTGAAGGCGCATTTGTCCGGATTGAGCTTGATCCGGTAGTGGTCGAGGTTAGCAAAGGTCTCGCGGAGATCGTCGATTAACGAAGCTTCCTCCTTGGTTTTGATGACGATGTCGTCAACGTAGACCTGGATATTGCGACCAAGTTGGTTCTTGAGGCAGCATTGCATGCACCGCTGATAGGTAGCTCCTATGTTTTTAGCCCGAAGGGCATGGTGTTGTAGCAGAACACACCAAAGGGCATTGTAAACGCCATCTTCTCTTGATCTTCCTCCTTCATTCGAATCTTATTGTAGCATGAGTAGGCGTCGAGCAAGCAGAGGCGTTCACATCCCGCGGTGGAGTCAATGATTTGGTCGATTCGTGGCAACGGGAAGTGATCCTTTGGGTAGTGCTTATTCAGGGAGGTAAAGTCCACGCACATCCGCAGGATATCCGTGTATTTTTTAGGCACGAGTGTGTTAGCGAGCCAGGTGCTTTCCTTGATCTCGCGTATGAAGTTTGCGTCGAGGAGTCTATTGATCTCCATTACAACTGCCTTTGCTCTTGGTTCAAACAGTCGCCATATTGTCTGCTTGACTAGCCTTGCATCTGGATTCACGTTGAGTGAGTGCTCGGCGAATTCCCTGGGAACCCCTGGCATGTCCGCTGGACACCAGGCGAAGATTTCCCAGTGCTCACAGAGGAATTCGACGAGCGCAAGTTCCTATGCGGAACTCAAGTTGTTGGCGATGAGGGCGGTCTTGGTCGGGTCCGTTGGGTAGACCTGGACTTTTTTTGTGTGCACCGACAAATCGAATGATAGGTCGGGTGAACTTGGCCTACTCAAGGGAGGTAGACTGTTGTCTGTCGACTCCTTCAGTCTTGCGAGCTCCTCCTGCATGCCGAAGGACTGGGAGATTCTATTGAATTCCCTATCACAGATGTCGGACCTCTCGAAGCTTCCGTTGATTGTAATGACGCCGTTTGGACCTGGCATTTTCATCCGCAGGTAGGCATAGTGCGGCACTCCCATGAACCTAGCGAACGCAACGCGTCCGAGGATGCAGTGGTTTGCGAAGGCCAGTCGATGCGTTCTCGCTGAAACACACACCACACATCAAAGGAAAACAGATGGTTTTAAAAACCATTCTGCAAGCTATGATACATTGGGACCGATACATCTCATCCTACGACAGTGCTCTAGTTCATCTACTCGTCATCGATGAAGTCGGAGTCGTCATCGTCGGTGTAGAAGTCCACGTCATCCTCCTCCAGAAAGTCATCGTCATTGCTGAGGTAAGAGTCCATATCTCCCTGGATGTCTTCACCTTCCTCTTCTTCTTCCTTTGCTGCAAGCTGAGCTTCTTGCTCCTTGATGGTCTTCTCGAGGTCGGCCACCTTCTTGCGAAGACGGGCGATGGTGCGATCCTTCTTTTCGCGCTGGCGGCGAAGAGACTGGCGGTCCTTGATAAGCAGTGAGAATTTCTGGGCCTTCTGGGCGGCAATGGCAAGGTTGTGGTTGGCGAACTCCCTAGCATTGTCTAATTCCTTCTGGCGGTCGTACAGCAGGAAGTCAAGGTTCTCCACTTGACGCTTCAACTCCAGGTGACTTGGCATCTGCATTGGCATTCCCATGAAGTCACGCCTTGCATAGTGCGCAAAGCGGGTTCCTTGGATTTGGTTGACACTGAGGGCACATAGACGTGCGAGAGCTTCATCCATTGCCCTGGCTAATCCATCTAGCTAGTTGTTCTCTTGTACGGAGAACTGGATTCTCCCGGACGTTGGTGCTTCTATGCTTCCTCGAAGATCAGCGGTGACTAGCCATTGTAAATCTCCTCCTGGGG
The DNA here is from genome assembly GCA_910589775.1 of Avena eriantha. Classification (NCBI taxonomy): domain Eukaryota; kingdom Viridiplantae; phylum Streptophyta; class Magnoliopsida; order Poales; family Poaceae; genus Avena; species Avena eriantha. The sequence goes on along the minus strand of OU342741.1, from coordinate 481,038,477 downwards.
GTCCAGGAAGTTGAGCTCCAAGAAACTCCGGATGTGGGTGTCCCAATAACTCAGACAGTGAATCTAGATCCCTCTCGAAGGTCAGTTGGCCTCCTTTGCCCAACTGGTAGAACTTGCTGAACTGAGTCTCCATCTACAAGAACTTGCTGATCAAGTGTGTCAAGTTTTATGTAGTAATGTAAGAATTTGAGGAACATGATTTTTTTTGAGAAATAATGAATTTCCAAGGGTAAGAGAGGAAATAGTTTTTCATAAATACTCGCTTTGGTTTAGAAATTAAGTTTTTTGTTCGGACGTCCATTCTAACTAGGGTCTCCTATGGTCAGGATGGCTCTGATTCCAACTTCTCAACACCCGGATTTTTAATCCCAGATGCATGTTACATCATATATCGCAATCCCAGGATTACCATTTTTGCGAGACATAACAGATTGGATATCATAATACATCATCCATTACAAACCATAATAAGTTCTTACATGAATAAAGGATCTCATGATCCAGTCTTAATACAAAAAGCAGTGGAATAAATAATAAGCGTAGCGGTGGGGTACATCTTCAGGGGCACAGGCAATGCTGTTGATGGAAGATAGTCCTAGTTATCATAGTTGTCCTGTTGTCCGTCATCTTGGTAGTCTCCTTCATAGTCTAGCCATAGGAATAGCCAGGTACAAAAGCCATGAGTACTCTTTAAGTACTCGCAAACTATCTCTAACAAGTAAGGTAGTGCTAATAGGATTGCTAACTCTAAGTTTCTTTATAAAACTAAGTTTGAAACCTAAGCTGAGTTCAGAAACAAAGAAAGATAAAATAAAGTTTGAAATCACCTAAGTGGGAACTTAATTGTCATAGTCATAACTCTGTTGTGGTCAAGTCATGTCACAATTCATTTCATAAGTTGTTTTGAAAATATCTGACAACGGAACAGTATGGCCACTCCAACTGTCCATAACCGCGGACGTGGATATTCGAATAGTTTGACACTCTGCAGAGATGGTACACTTTCACCACAAGATTCGATACATCTGTCAGGGATAACCTTGAATCATCATACTTAGTATGCAGATAATCAAACATAACCTTTCCTTTACACACCCTAGTATAAGCACCTCTCCTATGAGTATGGCCTCCCAACCATGACCATCTGTCATCTTGGGCACTGCATAGGTGGACAACATTGAGAGGTAGCCTCAGCTCAAACCTCTCCCGCGAGGGAACTAATACTAATGCATATAAACTTCCGGCTAAGCCTTACCCAATTCAGGTAGTGTGGTTGTATGGTAAAATTGGAATGGTATCGCATCCAAATCCAACCATCAGTTTTGTAAAGGGCTAAGGCTCATGCCTCAACATTTTCATCATCATAAACAATTTGTGTTTCTCAACACATGACAAAACATCACAATAGAATGACTCATCATTCCAAGGTTTTCACAATTCATTTTCACCAAGGGTTCCCATCTAAAGTGACTCAAGTTTTGATTTAGCTCTAAGCTACTAAGTTAAGAGTGTTCACTAAGGTGCGATGCTAATCTCAATCTCATGCCATAGAATGACATCTAAGGTTATCTAGATAGGTCAAGTTTTATACTTTTTATGCTACCTTTATACAAGTAAAGGACTTTAATAAGGTAGAGAAGGTAAAAGCTTGGAGATAAAACTTGGGGTAGGTAATAGTCAAAGTGGTATAACCAAAGCATGCCTAATGCATCTTGCTTAGGTTATCTAACTTGCAAGGGTTAGCTTGCATTGTTAATGAGGGCTTGCTAATAATAGCTTGCTCGGTTTACTTGAAGTGCTAGGCTTGCAAGTAAAACTTGCAAGGGTTAACTTGTATAGTCCTAGCTTGCCTTGGTTGGTGCAGTGGTTGAAGTTTTCTTCCTCCTCCTCTTGGTAGAACTCCTCCTCCTCGAAAGCTTGGTCGTTACTATCGTCTATAAATACATACGGGATACACAATCACCAAACAATGCTTAACTAGGCTACTTAGTACACTAGGGCACACATTTGATGATCTATTATCATCACAAGCATCACAAGGTTTTGTTAACTAGCTTCATTCTTTTTATTTAAGAAAAGTAATTTCTACTCATTGAAAATAACTAAGATTTAATATTCTCCATTTAAAATATGGGATCATGTGTACACATGTCATCACCACATATTCTAGCCTATGGGAATGTGATTTAAAGGTTGGATCACATTTTAATAAGTTTAAGTTTAATATTTAATGATTTAAAGTGACTAGAAATGCCTATATAGCATTATTTTGGTACTAGTCCAAAGTCACTGCATGCAAACCTTAATATTATTACATATTCAGATAGGTATGGTTAAATGTGATTTTTTAGAGTTGGAATCAACTCAAAAGCTATTATGGTTGATTTTATAAAAATGTTTGAAAGTGCAAATGCTTATGTCTTGTTATTTTTACTAGTAGAGATCTCTAACTCTAAATGAATTAAATCCAACGGGCTTGGATAGATCTTTTCAGCAGCTTTCCAACAAAATTGGAATCACTCAATTTGGTTCATTAAATCTTCCTGAATTACTTTTTGAACTAAGGGACAGAATTGAGTTTAAACCAAAATAGAAAAACCTATATTTGAATTCGTGGGCTAGCACGGGAAAGGAAATGGGTCGGCCCAGTGACGCTCAGCGGCGCAGAGGGCGGCTGATAGGTTGGTCCCGCTTGTCAGTGAGACTTAAAACCCGAAACGGTATCTAGCGATCTGGGCCACACGATTATAACGTGGATCAACGGCTCACAATCGTCGTCGACAACGGACTCGTCGCCGGCGAGACCGAACCTTAAATGACTGGTGGGGGTCTACTAGGGACGTACCAGGGCTCCAGCTAGTGCGACGAGGCGGGCGATCGAACTAGACGGCGATGGCGGACTCAGGCGAAGTCACGGCAGGGGCTGCGGTGGACGGAATCGACGGCAGCGTCTCCTCCTCTGCAGTGGGCTCCTCCAGTGCAATTCTGGTGAACTATGGCTCAAGCGGCTCTGGCGAGAGAAGGGAAATGTTCAGGGGAGAGAGGGGAGTGGAATGGTGTGAGGAATTCGTGCTGGGGAGGCCTGCTTATATAGGCGCGACGGTGAGACCAAGAGGTGTGGGCGGAGCTCGTCGGTGACGACGGCACAGGGGGCTATCGGTGTGGGTGAGGTAGGTGGACGGTGGGAGGTTCCCTGGCGGTCAGCTACGACGCAATGGCACGGCTAGGGGCGGTGGCATATGGTCGGGAGCGTCACGCGCTCTGGGAGACAGAGGCGGTGCTCGACGAGGCACACGGCGACTATGGGTCGGGCGGCGGTAACGGTCATGTCTGGCGGGGTGCTGGGGTCGAGACGGAGCAACGCGCGCGGTATGGGTTCAAGGGCCAGTATGGTGTGTGCTGGCGGCTATCGCGCTCTGGCGTGCTCTGGCTTGCTCACAGAGAGCAAGGGCGGCGCTGCTGGGGAGTGGTCCAACGGCTGTGGGTGATCCAGGGGTGGACAGGGAGTGGCGGTAGGGTTGGGCGGAGCTAGTGGTGGTGCTGGAACGGCGCGGTCTGTGGAGCTTTGCCCACGTTCGGCCGGCGGTGACCATAAAGTGGCAGCGCTCCACTGCTGCTCTAGGCCGGTTAGTAGCTTAGTTATGTGTTGCTTAGAGTTAGGGGAGACAAGGGGACCAAATGGAGGCCAAAAACTCGACAAGGCATTGATCAAGCAATAGTGTTTGTTAGGCAGAAAAATTGTGCATGCCACCTGTTCGATCAAATGGCCGCAAGAACAAAAGTTTTGAATTTTGGGCTGATTTTTGGTGGAGTGATGTAACTTATGCTTAAGCATCTAGGTTTGCTTGGGATTTAAAAATGGAGTTCATTTGAGTGGTTTTTGAATAAGTGTGATCTTGATACCTACACTAGATTCAATTTTCAAATGTCATTTAAATTTAGTGTTTGAAAGTTTTTGGGATGAAACAAAGTGGTCCTTGGTACATCACTACTTTTAATATCAAGGGGTGCAAACATCCACATTTGTTTTTGTTAAGATTTGAGTTCTAGGAATAGCCAAAGTAGGCTAGGTGATTAAAATGGCACAAATGAACATTTGCTTATTTTATTCTTTTTGATTTATTTTTCTTTGGGATTTGTTAGTGAATGATCTACATGATGTTTAATTCACCTTAGAATCATTTTACAACCAATGGATCATTTAAACATGGCAATTCAAAACAACTCCTAAATTATATGCACACACATATGAATGCTTAATGATTTTAAATGGAAAAGTTTTTGTTAACTCCTTAATTTCATGATTTGGATCTTAATAACCTTGGATTAGAGTTTTGGGATGTTACAAACCTTCCCCTCTTAAACAAAATCTCGTCTCGAGATTTAAGAAAGAAAACTAGGAACTAAAGAGATCTGGGAACTCGGTCCTAATGTAATCTTCTCGCTCCCAAGTGGCTTCTTCTTCGGTATGGTTGCTCCATTGAATCTTGAGAAATTTGATACTCCAGGTCCTGGTGGTTCTGTAAGCTTCTTCCAAGATACGGATGGGTACTTCACGATATGTCAGGTCCTTGTTGATATCAACAGCTCGGTGATCGATGTTCTTGAAAACTTCAGTCTTCTCTAGCACTTCTAGGCATTTGCAAAGTAACGAAATATGGAACACATTGTGGATGGCTGACATTTCTGCTGGCAGTTCCAGTTGATACGATACTTCTCCTCGACGATTCAGAATCTTGAAGGGTCCGCTATATCTGGGGGCTAACTTTCCTTTCAGACTAAAGCGTTGCGTTCCCTTCAATGGTGAAACCTTGAGATATACAAAATCTCCGACATTGAAAGTCAGGTATCTCCTTCTCTTGTCAGCATAACTCTTCTGTCTGGATTGGGCGGTCTTGAGGTGCTCACGGACTTTGTGAACCTTTTCTTCGGCTTCTCGGAGATGGTCGGGTCCGAAAATCTGACTCTCTCCTACTTGCGGCCAATTCAAAGGGGTGCGGCACTTTCTTCCGTATAGGAACTCAAATGGTGCCATTTGCAAACTAGCTTGATAACTGTTGTTATATGAGAATTCTGCGAAAGGCAGGTAGTCTTCCCATTTGGATTCGTACTCCAACACACAAGCTCTCAACACATCTTCTAGGATTTGGTTGACTCTTTCAGTCTGTCCATCGGTTTGCGGGTGATAAGCGATGCTGAAGTTCAACTTGGTTCCTAATCCTTCGTGGACTTTCTGCCAAAATCTCAAGGTAAATTGGGTTCCTCGATTGGATACTATGGTCTTGGGGGTTCCATGCAGACTAAAAATTCTAGCAATATACAGCTCTGCTAGCTTCAAACTCTGGTAGGTTGTCTTGACAGGTATAAAATGAGCTACCTTGGATAGTCTATCAACGTTGACCTAGATTGAGTCATTTCCCCTGCTAGAGGTAGGCAATCCGGTGATAAAGTCCATTTCAACGGAATCCCATTTCCATTCCGGAATCTACAATGGTTGCAATAGTCCTGCGGGTCTCTGATGCTCTGCTTTGACTCTTTGACAGATGTCGCGCTTGGTGATGTAGCTTCCGATTTCTCTCTTCATCTTGTGCCACCAAAATTGCTCTTTCAAATCTTGATACATCTTCGTTCCTCCGGGGTGGATAGAATAAAGAGTATCATGAGCTTCCTGCATGATAACTTGCTTCAGCTCCGAATTTGCTGGCACACAGATACGGCCTTTGTACAACAGAACTCCTTCTTCATCTTAAGTGAATCCAGGTACCTTTCCTGTACCAATACAACATTTGATTTTGTCAATACTTTCATTTCCCTTTTGGGATGCCTTGATTTGGTTGATTAAGGTGGGTTGAAGTTCAATGCTAGCTAAAAATCCTTTGCTAACTAGTTCAGTTCTAAACTGCTCCAACTCCTCATGCAAACTTGGTTGCTTCTCCTTGATCATGGTGTTTAGCCTACACGGCAATCTGCTAAGAGCATCCACTACCACATTGGCTTTGCCGGGGTGATAGTGAATATCAAGGTCAATCCTAGATTAACTCTATCCATCTCCTTTGCCTCATATTCAGCTCCTTCTGAGTGAAAATATATTTCAAGCTCTTGTGATCTGAGTAAATCTCACAGCGATTACCCATAAGATAATGACGCCATGTCTTCAATGCCAAAACTATGGCTGCTAATTCAAGATCATGGGTCGGATAGTTCTGCTCATGCTGCTTCAGTTGTCGAGACAAATATGCGATAACTTTGCATTCTTGCATCAATACACATCCGAGATCAATCTTGGAGCATCACAGTACACATCAAACGGCTTCTTGATATCTGGCATGATCAATATTGGGGCTGAAATCAATCTCTTCTTCAGTTCTTGGAAACTGGCTTCACATTTGTCAGTCCATTCAAACTTCTTGTCCTTCTTCAACAATTGGGTCATGGGTCTAGCGATGCGAGAATCCTTCTACGAACTTGCGGTAATATCCCGCTAATCAAAGAAATGCACGGACTTGGGTTTGAATGGTGGGGGCTTCCCATTCTTCGACATCTTTGATCTTGGCGGGATCAACAGAGACTCCTCCGGCAGACACAATATGTCCTAGGAATCCTACTTCTCTCAGCCAAAACTCACATTTTCTAAACTTGGCATATAACCGATGCTCTCTCAGGGTTTCTAGGATGATTCTCAGATGTTGCTCATGCTCTTCTTCTGACTTGGAGTAGATAAGGATATCGTCGATAAACACAATGACAAACTTATCAAGGAAATTCATAAATATCTTATTCATGAGATTCATGAAATAAGCAGGGGCATTGGTTAATCAAAAAGACATAACTGTATACTCATATAAACCATGACGAGTACTAAAAGCGGTCTTCGGAATATCCGTTGCACGAATCTTAAGTTGGTGATAACCAGTCCTAAGATCAATCTTTGAGAATACCTGGGCACCAGTCAACTGGTCAAATAGATCCTCTATCTTTGGCAAAGGGTACTTGTTTTTGATGGTTACGTCATTCAGCTTCTTGTAATCTATGCACAAACGGTTGCCTCCATCTTTCTTCTCGACGAATAACACTGGTGATCTCCATGGCGAGGCGCTGGGTTGAATCAAGCCTGTTTCTAACATGGCATCCAACTGCTTCTTCAACTCTACTAACTCTGAGGGGTTCCTGCTATAGGGTCTCTGGGCTATGGGTCTGGTTCCGGGGATTAGTTCGATAATGAACTCAATATCCCTATCTGAGGGCATACCTGGCAATTCATCTGGGAATACGTCAGGGTATTCACAGACTACTCTGACTTGGTCTATGGTGGGTAGGGCTAGACTCTTGTTGCACTTGAATTGACAGGGTAAGGTTTCAGATATATGCTCTACTGTTACTCTAGAGCTATTGGTCATGGTGATGGCTTTCTTAGCACAGTCTATCATTCCTTTATGCTTTGACATCCAATCCATTCCTAGTACTACTTCCAATCCTTTGGTTCCAAGTACTATTAGATTAGCATAAAAATCTATCCCATGTATTCTGATAGGAACAACTTTGCAAAATTTTCTAGCTTTTGTAGTTGAACCGGGATTTGGACTATCATGACATGCTTCAAGTTGGTTGGGTGGATCTTACTAGTGCATGCAAATTCTTCGGTGACAAATGAATGTGATGCTCCCGAATCAATCAACACCCTTGCTAAAACTGAGTTGACAGAGAACATACCCAGCACTACATCTAGCGCTTCTTGGGCTTCTTTGGTGTTCATGTGGAAGAGACGGCTGTTGCGGTTGTGAATGTTCCCTAGGGCAAATCTTCTTCCTGGTTGAACAGGATGCTGCTGTTGAGCTGGGGCATTCACATTGGCAGTGGCGGCAGTCTCCTTGGGGCACTCATTGGAATAGTGACCCTTCACTCCACACTCGAAACAAGTGATTTGAGACTTGTCTTTTGCTGCGATAGGGGCAGCATTGCTTCCAGTTCTTGGTGCAGTGTTGTTGTTGCTGCTGCTCTTGGGAGGTGCACGGTTGAAATTGCTGGTGTTGCCGGGGTTGTTGTTGTTTCCTCCGGACTTCACATTGCCTCCGCTACGGTTGGGGTAGCTTGGGCGAGACATTGGGGGTCGGTTATTTCTTGGTGCATATCCCACAGACGGGTTGGGACGGTACTTTGGGTGACTGTTGGATCCAGCTTGGTGCATCATACGACGTTAACGGTTGTTGTTTGCCTGGTTAATCTTCCCTTCCATCTGAATGGCAGAGTCGACTAGCTCTTCGAGGTCCTCGAAGCGGATGTTGACGAGTACAGTCTGCATCTCATCATGCAGTCCCTTTAGGAATCTCTCCTTCTTCTTGGCCTCCGTGTTGATCTCATCAGGTGCGTACCTGGCAAGTGACAGGAATCTGTCACGGTACTCCACCACGGTCATTCTGCCTTGCTTCAACTCTCTGAATTCATCCCTCATTCTGGTGACTAGGCCCTACGGCACGTGGGTGCGGCTGAACTTGATTTTGAAGGCTTCCCATGTCATCACTTGACCATGGTTCATCAGGCGGATGCTGTTCCACCAGGCTCTTGCATTCCCTGCCAAGTAGTGGGTGGCAAAGAGAACTTTCTCATTGTCATCAACTCTGGCTACCTCCAAATTGTTCTCCATCTTCTCCAACTAGTCATCACCATCTAATGGGTTCTCTGAAGTGCTAAAGATTGGGGGATTATGAAGGGAATATGCCCGAGAGGCAATAATAAAGTGGTTATTATCTTATTCCATGTTTATGATAAATGTTTATTTTGCATGCTATAATTGTATTAATTGGAAACGTTAATACATGTGTGTTTAATAAACAAATACAAAGTTCCTAGTAATGCCTCTCATTTAAACTAGCTCATTGATTAACAAGATGATCAAGGTTTCCTGATCATGGACATTGGATGTTGTTAATAATGAGGTCACAACATTGGTGGAATGATGTGATGAACATTCATCTGAAGTATAGCATTACGATCAAAGTCATTATGTTTATATCGCTATAACATCATACGAAGTAATCTTAGTCCTTAGACCATGATATCATGTTAATTGCTAACACCGGAAGAGTATCTTGATAACATCAGACGTCACACTATAACAGGGTGACTATAAAGGTGGGTTCAGTGCTACGAAGGTTGAAAGGGAAATGGACGTCGCCTAGAGGGGGGTGAATAGGCGTTTTAAAATTATTACGGTTTAGGCTCTAAGAAATGCGGAATAAAACTTAACGTTTAATTTATCAAGACAAAACCTATATCCACTAGTTTCACTAAGTGCACCAACAACCTATCTAAGCAAGACAAGCAACAAGGTGATAGCAAGATATAGTACTTCAAGCACGATGGCTATCACAATGTAAATTGCATAAGTAAAGGGCTCGGTTGAGAGATAACCGATGGACGCGGAGACGATGATTTGTTTCCCGAAGTTCACTTCCAAAGAAGCTATGTCTCCGTTGGAGAGGTGCGGGGGCGCAATGTACTTCGAACACCACAAGTGGCTCACCTCGAGGTGTGGTGGCACGATGCTCACCCAACGCCACACAAGGCCTCACCCCAAGATGTGAAGGCACGCAACCTACCGACGCCACAAAAGGCTCACCCTATTCTCATGTGTGCTCGCCACAAAGGCCTACTCATGTTCCACTATGGGACACTTGAGGGCGGTCACCGAACCCGTACAAGGCAATCTCCACAACTCAATTGGAGGGCTCCCAAGAAATGCCACAAAGGCTCCACAATGCCACAAAAGTCCAACAAGATTGGGGAACCTCCACAACTCAATTGGAGCCCCAAGAACACACCACAACTCCACACAACTGTCTAGGGTTCCAAGAACCCAAGAAAAACAAGCCCAAGGGCTTGAACTCGCCGAATCTCCGAGGAGAACTCAAACCTATGCACCGAATGCAAGAGGCAAGTCCTTCTCTCTCAAATTCCACCAAAGCTACAAAAGCTATTGGGGGGATAAGAGAGGAAGAACACAAGAGGAGAACACAAAACTCTCCAAGATCTAGATCCCAAGTATTCCTTCACAAAGAAGGGATTTTGCTTGGTGGGGCTTGTAGATCTAGATCTCCTCTCTCAAATCCCTCAAAAAGATGCAAGAATCATAGGTGGGGGAAAGGGAGATGGAAAGCTCTTCAAGGCCAACAATGGAGGAGAGAGAAAGCCAAAACCAAGAAGAACTAGAGTTATGGGCCAAAGGGGAAAGGGGAGCTCCTTTTAAAGGGCTCCCCGATCTGCCCGTTACACACAGTAACGCGCACGGCCGGTAGTACCGGTGGGTGGCCGGTACTACCGGTGGTACTTAGCCAACGGTCCAAAAACGAGGTGCAAACGAACACAAAAACGAGGCCGGTCGGTACTACGGGTGGGTCACCGGTACTACCGCCTGGGCCGGTACTACCGCCCAAGATTCCGACTGAAGTTCCGTCAAATAGCGCAGACCAGGCAAAGAGCATACTGAAGCGAAAACGGGGTTACCGGAAATTGGGCCGGAATTAACACCGGTACTACCGGCGGCAAAATGCCCTAGCGGTACTACCGGTGGCCCGCCGGAACTACTGGCTAGGCAAAAACTCTAGAACCAGAAATGCCACAACTTTTGCATCCGAACTCCAAACGAGATGAAACCAATTTTGTTGGAAAGATAACGACGCGTAGAATCCCAAGGTGTGGAGCCGGAAATATTGGATATCACCAAGGGAGAAAATACCATGAATATATATATGTGAGATACCTCCCAAGGTGTGGAGCCGGAAAACCCGCAAGATCAAAAACGCAATAAGATATGCATGGGAAATCCGTTTTTGATGAACTAGAGCTTGTTATGAAGAACAAGCTCTAGATCCTCACATGGACAAGAACCAAACAATCAACCAAGAAAGAAGATGCTATGTATGCAAAGGTTTGAGCTCTCTTCAAAAGATACGAACGAGTCACCCACTCGCGAGCCCCTCTTGATAGTACGGCTATCTATCCTAAACCCGGTCTCCCAACACTACAAGAACACTACAAGAGACCGGCAAAATAAAACCATATCAAGATCATACCTTTGCCTTGAGCATCCCACTTGAGCTTGATGTAGACCTTCTTGTCCTTCTCAAGATGGAACACCTTTCTTGATTGCTATTGCATGCTCTTGTTTGATGAAGACTTGCGAATGGCTCCCCCATACTCCATGAGGAAACCTCTTCTTTGACCTTGTCTTCATCACTCCATGAACACCGAGGATGGCAAGCTCCAAGCATGATATCTTCTAGAGATAGCGCACCGTGAGCTTGCACATCAAATCTTGATGATGATGTCTTGAAGGAAGCCATGAGGAACTCCATCTTCTTCTTCTTTAAGGCATACTTGATCTTCTCCTTATTCTTCTTCTTGTACTTGATTCCAATAGGCACAAAGCCCTTGGATGATGCGTCTTCTTCTTCATCCTTGAAACCAACACATGGTCCAAGCGATGCCAATGGACAAACCTACAAGTGAGACTCAATTTGCACTTTAGTCCATAGGGATTGTCATTAATTACCAAAACCACACATGGGGGCAAACATGCCCTTTAAAAGGTGTTATGTTGAGGCTCATGGACCAAGAGTGGGATTTGTCCATCCCGATGACGAATAGATATACTCTGGGCCCTCTCGGTGATATCACATTAAGATAGCTTGCAAGCAAGTGATGAGATCACTAGAATGTTATATCACGGGAACGAGAAAAGAGTGCATGTCGGTAACGAGATCAAACTAGGTATTTGGATGCCAATGATCGAATCTCGGACAGGTAATATATCGCGAGACAAAGGGATTTAGTTACTAGCGTTAAAGGTTATCACGATCACAGAAGTCGTCGTTGAATGTGTAGGAGTCAGTATGGATCTCCAGGTCCCGCTTCTGATTATTGATCTGAGAGGGGTCTCGATCATGTCTGCATTATTCGCGAACCGTAGGGTGACACACTTAAGGGATACCGACACCATTTGGAGCAAATATGTTTTAGATAAAGATTTAAGATAGCACTGGAATTATTTCAATAGACACCGAAACTGTTTCGGGTGAAATTGCTGAAATTGGTTCTGCATGTAATATTGAAATGTTGCAAGGGGTTTTATGTGAATGTTTGTTAATTAAATTAATTAACAAAATTCTGAATAAAATTAATAAAAGATTTTTATTAAATGAGAGAGCATTAAATTTGGAGAAATTTAATGCATGACTTTAAAAGAGAATGTGAAGGGGCACATTTATGTGGAGGGAGTTACCACCACATGAATGAGGAGGTGAGGGGTCACCCCTTGGGCGCCGGCCATGGGGAGGGGCACCCCCCTCCTCCTATAAAAGGCCCCCCTCACACCCCTTCTTCCTCACACCTCCTCGTGAAGGATCTCTCTCCCCATCTAGTTATTCCCCATGGTCTCGGATTAGCGAGATACATGTTCCCGGTGGCTTTATCTGGAAAGGAGTTGTTGCTTCCGCTGCTTTGCTAGAGCGAGGGACGAAGGTTGTCGAGGTACCGGACGTGTGTGCGATCACGGATGCATCGCTGCTTTGCGGTGCTGGACTTGGTGGTGCTGGACTTGCTGGAGCTGGATCTGATGGACGTGCTGGAGCCATACCTACTAGACTTCATCACGATTTGAGATCGGGAAGTGAATGATGATGACCCACAAGTATAGGGGGTGTATCGCAGTATTTTTGATAAGTAAGAGTGTCGAACCCAACGAGGAGCAGAAGGTGCTGGCCAGTGGTATGGATCAGGAATTCTCTGCAAATACTTAGCAAACGGATTTTTAGGGGTTTTCGATAAAGCAAGTAAACAAAGTACGAGTAAATAAAAGACAGTAAGAATGAATGCAGCAAGTGGCCCAATCCTTTATGCAGCAAAGGACAAGCCGGTTGTAATTCTATAGATGACCAAACGTTCTCGAGGACACATGGGAAGACTGTCAAGTGCTTTCGCTTCATATAGTCGATTAATCTTCTTTAGCTTGCTAAGTGTTGTGTGGGTGAACCTGTGCTAATGTACCGCCCTATCCAAGACTTAATACATACTTGTGATTAAACCCCCTTGCAAACATCCGTAAGTACAAGAAAGTAATTAAGGTAGAAACCTAACCACAGCTTTAAACTCTAAGATCCTTACATCCCTTGTGCAATGGTTTCCTAACGGGGGTTCAGGTTTCTGTCAGTCCGGCAACCCCTATGATTAGTAGCCAAATACATAATGCATTCCCCTAGGCCCATATAGGTGAAGTGTCATGTAGTCGATGTTCACATGACACCACTAGAAGAAGTACACCACAACTTAAATAACAATCTATTGAATCTTTCTCAACGCAACTCCACTACTAACAACAAGACTTCTCCCATGTCCTCAAGAACAAAACGAACTACTCACAAGACATCATATGGATCATGATCAGAGATGAAATAATGATGTATAACAATCTGAACATAAACAATAATTCAATGGTTCACTCAATAGCATCAACTACAAGGAGTAATCAACACCAGGAAAGTTTCGCCTATAAACTATAGAAAGATTCAACCAATTGTTACAGCAATATGGAGATGGTGATGAGGGTGCTGATGGTGATGATGGTGGTGGTGATGATGATGATGATGATCCCGATGAAGTCCAGCTTGATGGTTGTGTTGATGGCGACGATCTCCCCTCTCCGGGAAGGAATTCCCCCGGCAGAAATCTGTCTGCCGGAGAGATCTTTCTCTCTGGGTGTTTTTCCGCCCCGCAGAGGCGGCAGAATCTTTCTATGGTTGCTCCCCGAGTCTTGGGGTTTCGTGGGGATGATATACGCCAGAGGGGAGAGGCTGAAGTGGGCCAGGGCGGCCACACCAATCCCTGGCGCGGCCTAGGCCTGCCCGCACCATGGGGTGGTGTGGGCCCCTGTGGCCCACCTCCACTCCATCTTTTGGCATCCTGAGTCTTCTATAAATATAGGATTTTCCGTATATTTTCCCGGATTTTCTGATCTTCACGAATTTTGCCTCCAAACAGCACCTTTTCCATCAGAATCCTGACTGCAGCGGTCCATGCTCCAAAAGTCATCAACCATGCAAAAATAGATGAAATAACATAAGTATCACCTCTCAATACGAAATATATCAATGAATAATAGTGAATTAAGACATAGAATAGTGATGCAAAATGGACATATCAACTCCCCCCAAGCTTAGACTTCGCTTGTCCCCAAGCGAAACTGAGCTCAATAAACATGACCTCAGGTTTATGGAGTGAAGAGTCGATAAAAGGATACGGACAAGAAGCATTACATTCATCAAATACATAGATCATAATAGAAGACAACTCACTATTATATAACTCAACTTGTAATGAGTAAGGGAAACACAATAAAGATACATAAAGTGAATCATAATTGGTAATGGCAAACTTAGCTCTTGGTCGAAGAATGATAATTTGCTGGAGTTCAAAAATAGCTGGTTTTCAAAGAAAGCTTTCAAAGTAGTAAACTTCAGGATAAGAGCAATGTGCAAAACAAGGAACACTAGAGACATGATTGAATAAATCATCATATGAATGAATGAAACACATCAACTCAAAATACTTGCTGAGATAGAGGGGAGTAGGTTTACTGACTCAACTACAAAGTAAAAGAAAGGCCCTTCAAAGAGGGAAGCAGGGATTGCAACTCTCATAAAGAACTCCCAAAAATTATGATACTTACTAGATTTCAGCTCTCATTGCCCCTATCATAGGCATCTTTAGGTGATTAAGGTGAAAGTGAGGTCCAATCTAAGTTATATGCTTGACAGACTATAAACTGAAGATCCCAAGTCCCTTCAGTATGAGGGTCGCTCCTCATGCTACTCAACTTTAGTTACCGGTAAGTTCTTGTCATCGTAAGTATGTGCGTATCATTGAGAATCGCCAACGAGGTACCCCTTGCCTGATGATACGGAAGAATCCCCATATCAAAATGACAAGGCAAGCAGACAATGAGTATCTCAGCAATCTTCTTATTTACCATGGGAAAATGGTGCTTTTTTCTCTCTTTCCTCTTTTCATAGTATCTCTTTTTTCTCTTTCCTTTTTCTCAATAGCTCTCTCTCTCTTTTTATAAGAAGAATGCTTCATAGATATCATTATGGTTACGCTGCAGGTTTCCACCATGTCAGCATGGATTAGACCAGCGGCCCAGGCGTTTCTCTAACACACATACATAACTCCATGTACTTACAAGCTCCCCTTTTATTTCACACCGACGACATCCGTAAACAAAAGAGCAAGGTATCAACTGGGTATATATTTACAAGTGTTGAAAGCGTTCCTCGTGACAGCACGGTTCTGCTAATCCCCAGCCTATAATTTGCAAGCATATAACTTTCATGGAGAGTTCACAATGGTTCAGGTTTATTAAGTGTGGAAAATAAAGTGTGCCATCAAGTTCGTGAGAGCTTTAATCACTAATTTTTCTCATAACAAGTTTAATTTGGGAGGTAGATAAAACAAGAATTTACTTGGAATAGCAATAATGCTACTAGGTAGGTGTGGTGGACACAAATGGCAAAGGTTTTGGTTTAAATGAGTGGATGCACGAGAAGAATACCCTCTCAGTACAGGTTTTTGGCTAGCAAGGCTGGTTAGCAAGTACAAGAGTTGAAGGAAACAAACAAACATACAAGTGATAAAGACAAACATGCAATCTTCCTCGGAAGCACAAAAGATCTTAACTAGAGAATACTAAACTTACGAGCAAATCAAGATAGAAAGATGATGAAATTATTTTTCTCTAGAGTACTTCTATCTTTTTCTTTTCAATGCTCAAAAAGGTGTTGCTACTGACCGAGCCAGGTTTGCCAAAACCAACTAAATTAACTCAATGATCCCAAAGTGCTACCAATACTAACAACAAGAACAATCATATAACCATGAATTGAAAACTAACATAAGCTATGCAAAAGAGTGAATGATAGAACTTCTCATTAATATTCCATAACGAAAACTCACACCAAGGGGTACAAATCTAACGAGAGAGGGGACACTTCCATAATGCAAACCATACTACAAAATAACTCCTCTATTCATGATATGACTCTACTAAAAAGGTAAAAAGATAGAAGATAGTGATGTGATACCGCGGCACTCCCCCAAGCTTGGAACAAACCAAGGGGAGGCCAAACCTGATGACAAATTACTCCTTTGGTGGTGGTGGTATCTTCTCATCTTCGTCCGTCTTCTAGGGTAAAGGCTTCCCATCAACAAAGGACATCGTGGTTTCCAACATCCTGAAACTTGCAGCAGCACTTATGCGTTTAAACCGAACCTCATACTCACAGTTTTGATTTTGAACGTCATAGAACTGTGCTTGCAGTTCGTTGGTTGTTTGGCAGAGTGAGAAGACTTCATCTTTGAGTTTAGCAGTCTCCTTTTGGTGGTCGGCGATGAGTTCGGAACAAATCTTATGGATGATGTCCACTTCGTGCTCCGCCATCTTCCTGTACCTAAAGACTTCATGCTCCAGTGCTTCCATCCTGTCCTCTAGACTTCCTTCACCTTTAGGTCCTTGAACCTCTTTAATCCGGACCTCCCCACCTTCGAGCAATAACTCCTTCACTACAAGAGAAAAGAGTTTTTGTGACAAATCACTTTCGTCACCGAAAATGCCATTTCCGTCACTAAGCACTCCCTCGTGACGAAAACGTGGCGTCACCAGGGTCGTCACGGAAGCTCCGTCATAGATTCTTTTATAGTGACGGAATACAAATTTTCGTCACGCAAGATTGAGCTTCGGTGACGGTCCTTACGGCGTCACCTAAGATAGGTTATCCGTGACGGACCTTCTACATCACCTAAAATAGGAAAATCTGTCACCGTTTAGCATATTCGTTGATGAAATATGCCGTCACGGAAGATTTATGGCATCACGAGGATTCTGGCAGGTGGGACCTGCAATGCTGACGTGGCAGTTGGCAGGTGTGTCCCACCACGATGACGTGGCATCTGACAGGTGGGTCCGACAATGTTGACGTGGCAGCTGGCAGGTGGGTCCAACGATGATGACGTGGCAGCTGGCAGGTGGGTCCGACGATGCTGGCGTGGCAGCTGGCATGTGGGTCCGACGATGCTGACGTGGCAGCTGGTAGGTGGGTCCGACGATGATGACGTGGCAGCTGGCAGGTGGGTCCCACCACGATGACGTGGCATCTGACAGGTGGGGCCAATGCGATGACGTGTCACCTACGTGTGGGGCCCGTGGAGATGATGTGGCAACTGGCAGGTGGGTCCAGCGACGCTGACATGGCAGCATGTAGGTGGGGTCGTCAACGATGATGTGGCGTCTGCATGTGGGGCCCGCGATGATGACGTGTCATTTTTTGGGCCGGCCCATTCGGAACTGCCTTGTGGGCCGGGAGGAATGTGACGCCGTCACCAATTTTTTTGCACGGACAAATTTGATTAAAAATTGAAATTCCACGCAAATTACGAAACAAAATTAAATGGAGGCAAATATTTGAAATGGCAGAAAATTTATAAATATGAATTGTATCATACACAAACTTTAAAATTCTGGTAGACTGAAACTGCTGTATCAAACTTGAATGACTAAAGGAATAAAAAACAATGTTTCGGCCCACCCGGCCCATTAGCGCGCAGAGATTTTTGGCCCAAGTCACGGGGACTAGGACTGGGAGTTCTGTGACATCCTCAACAGGTAACTAAGCATGCCATCCATTTCCTTCTGCCTCTTCTCAAATGCCAGACGATTCGCTTCGCTGGACTTTTTCACTGCTTCAAGTTCATCATCCTACTTCTTTCTCATCTCTTCAAATCTCCTTTCCTGCTCTTGCATCCGTTCCTCCATCTCGCGTTGAACCCTTTCAGCTGCATTCAACGAATCTTGCTCCTAACTTGATAACTTTTCTTCTAAATCACGGATGCGCCCAGCTGAGACGCTAGACCTCTTGGAAGCAGATGAAACTCCGATGCTGGAAAGGAAAGTAATTGATCTTGAATTGTTCTGGTCTCTCAGGACTTCTTCAACAATGTCCAGATCAGTTTTTGGAATCCAATCTTCTGGGTGTGGTCCCATTTTCTGAAACACCATCCTAGTCTACAATAGGATAAAAAAATAGCAAGTCCAGAGTTAGAAGAAATCAAATAATTAGACAAACTAATGAGAAATGCGTAGCACATAAAATAATTTACTTACATAAACTTCTACTGATTTCTGGGACATCATACCATCCTTGTTAGTGTGGCTTGCTTTAAAGAAAGCAATCGGGGAGGTATCGACGTCCTCGGTCTTCTGAGATTTCTACAAGAATCATGACACGATGAATTATAAGTGTGTATGGCATGTTAACAAAAAGAAGTAGGTGTTGCATCTGAAGAGTTCGAATACTCACAAGTGCATGGTAATGTGCACAAAGCTTCTTGAGCCAGTGGTGTGTTTCTTCGTCACAGCATCTCTGTTCTTCTTGTTACTCTCGCAGATTGCCTATGTACAGATGCATGAATTTAGTATTCCATAGTACAGTAGTATGTCTGCGATAGATGTAGCTGAAACAACAGGAATCGTGTACCTTGTAGTGCTCATCATGCCATATATCAAGAAGCTCTGCCCAGCTTTCCTCGTCTACCTCTTTTGGTTTCAACAATAAAGCTTGCTCGCGGGTTAGATCGTTAACATCTTTCCAATAGACCTTTTTCAAGCTCCAACGTTGTTGGCGAATACCTTTCTGTCAAATGTCGGTGCAAATGTCTTTGCCAAGGTCACCACTACTGTCCATTGCAAATTTTCCCTGCAGATAACATGGAACACAAATTCATATCAGCATCGAATGACAGAATTGTTAAAAAATCATCCACCAATGAGACATTTTATATGGAAAATGAATAAGAGGTTAACGGACTTACAGTTATAGACTTAATGGTTTCCGGAATAGTATCTTTGAGACGACCTTCCTTGTCACCATACTGCTTTCAGTGGGTTGCCAGTGGCATCTTGCTGCGTATGTGAATGCCACACTCCAAACTCAGTTTCGCTGCTTGCACAGGATCAGTGGGTCTCCTCATGCGAGGAGTGAAGTTGATCTGCATCTTAGCCCCTCCATTCCTTCTAGACCACTCGTGTACCCCATGCCCCATAGTAGGTTTGCGTACATTACGCTTTTCCTTTAGAGCACCCGTGTCTACAATTGCAACTGAAACCAGTGACAAAACGAGAGCAAGACTTCAATTGAAAATTTTGCAACTAAACCAATGAATAAATTGTAAGACGTGTTGTCAATACCTTCCCGTTCGTTGTAGACAAGTACATTCTCCTCGGGTGAGTTGCTGCCTCTAGAGGTTTGAATTAGCATGGGCGAGGATTCATTTCCATTAGTACCCCCTTCCCCTGCTTTCTGGGTAGGGGTCTCTCTTTCACCATCATCTTGAGTCTCTGCATTTGCTGCTGACCTTGTTACAACATTTGGAGGCACAAAGGTTTTTGAGCGCTTCTGCTTCTTTTCTTTTGTAGAACCTTCCGTTACCTGCATTTTAATAGATCAAGCCATAAATATTAAAGCAATCTGTACATATCCTACATGTGAAGGCAGGAGAATGCTGCATTTCTTCACCTTAGAGGAAGATTTAACAACATCATGGTCCTCTTCATCCGGAACAAACACATCATCATCAGTGGGCTCGTCGGCAGGATCAGGTTCATAATTAGGGTCCTCGGTGATATCCTTCTCCTGCGGCTGTGCCTCTTTCCGTGTTGTCACTGCCACCGGTTTCTTAGCAGTACCAAACAAAAATTCATGCGCCATCGCCGTGAAATCCAACATTGGCTTGCCATGTTCAATAGCATTCTGCTTCAGTGCTTCAGACATACGATACATGTTCTCCTCCATCACTTGTTTCCTAACATTTTGATATGCGTCTGCTGTTTTGACTTGAGTAACTGAAAACAATCAAGCAAAGGCAACTCATGATCATACTCATTAGTACAAACAGAGTAGACAAGATCATTAAAGAAAAAATTATGTGATCCATACTGTAAAATTAACATGCTCACAAAACATTATTCTATTGCCTCCAAATCTCGTATCGTCATTCAGTTAACTATCTAAACCCTACTGTCAACAAGTTCAGTTAAGTGTCAGGTTCAGTGTATTAGGTATCAAGTTGTTCAGTTGCGTTAGTTAAGACGCCAAGCAGCAGGGTTTATCCAACAAGTTGTGCCCTATTACCTGAACCATTATGTAGGAACAGAAACCTAAATCTAACACATAGTTATAAGATCGGATCATAGGGTGTCATGCTCAACACATTCATGGCATCTGGAACCATGATCTATGAAATTAAAACCCAAGACAAGCACATTGTCGAAGGATTCGGATCATAGGGTGTCACGTTCAACACGTGCTAGGCATCTCGAACCATGTCTATGATCTAAAACCTAGATCTTGCACATAAGCTGCAACATCTTGAACAACGATCTACTCATGTTAATCTACTAGAACTCATGCTTGACTAATCTAGAAAGAGGCATAGACCTAGGGCGGCAGAAAAATGACCTGGGCGTTTACGCTTTTGCTTCGGTGTCGGTGGTAGCACATTCCGGTGGGGTGTGCCGCTTCGAAGACTGTCGGACATGTCGCCCGCCGCAGAGGGGAAATCCGCCGGCAACCAATGCCTTGCTTGACGGATCTGGGGTCGAGGAAACTGGCGATGGGGTTCTAGGTGGGCGGTGAACAAGGAACGGAATTAGGGGATGGGTATGCGGGAGGTGGGGGCACGCCGTTTTTAAAGTGTCGTGGGGGCGGCAAATTGTTAGCGCCAAAATGGGCGGGCGGGTGGAAAACAAAAGAGGTGGGAACGAAATTTTTCGGTACACAAGTGGAGGGAACGAAAACCATTCATTGTAAATTTGATTGGGAAAAACAGAGGGAACGGAACGGGAGGTTTACAAGCGGGGATTATCTCTAATTACATATTGTAATTAAATAAATCCTAACACATGCAACGGTTTAGGTTTTGCCACTACTTAGACCTCCCGTGCGGAATTTTGCACTACAAATTTTATTCAAATTTTTGAACTACCTTTACAAAATGTAGTTGAATTTCAATTATTAAAATGGAAAATGGTATTTGAAATCATAATTGGACCAAAACCCCAAAAGATGAAATGTGTGCTATGACAAGATACACCTACATGCCAAATCTTAGACCATTCTGAGAAAGTATGCCATGGAGTTGGGCATCTCCTAGGTAATTTGGGTACTTACACATGAGACTCACACTTGAAACCAAGTGTGAGAGAGCAACCTCAACTTTCATTCAACAAACTCAAGGTTTATTATTTTTTGTGCAAACTAGGGTATAATGTAAGACACATGGCCAATGTTTTACTTTTTTTTGATTTTTTTTGAATTTCTAGTGCCCTGCCAAAGTTTGGTCAAAATCGCGTCGAACAAATATAATGCATTGTGATGTGCAAGCTCTCTTTCAAAGTTCTACCAATGTACAAACCACATGCTATACCTCCATTTTAACAACATAAAAAAATATGGTATCAAAATTTGAAAGTTAACTTGCTCAAAATTCAAATTTGATTTGGAGGTGATTTAGTATTTTCAAATTTCTACATGCACCAAGTTTTTAATCTGAAAAAACTCTACAAACGAATAATGTGGCCCCTACATTCCTTCAAACAATGGTGAAAACCTCATGTAATTCAGACAAACATAGCTCCTCAAATCTAAATCTGAATTTTTCTAAAATTCATGTCAAAACCACCTATTTGATGTGTTTAACTAAATTTTCAAATTTGTACATGCACCAAGTTTTGAATCTGAAAAAACTATACAAATAAATAATGTGGCCCCTACAGTCCTTCAAACATTGGTAAAACCCTCATGCAATTCAGACAAACACAGCTCGTCAAATCCAAATCTGAATTTTTATCAAAAATTTCTGAAAACTAGTCGGAATCTGCAAAATATTTAAAAATGATAAAAACAAGAGTAAAAACCCTAAGTACATAAAAATATTACATTTATTTTACATACAGTTATCGAATCTTTATTACAAGCTATATTACAACTTACAAGTAATATTGAAATAATAACAAAATGTTTAAAAAAAGGAACTCAGCCCAGCCAGGCCTTCTGCCCGGACAAGCTACCTACGACCGAACTAGGCCTCTTTCAGCCCATTATGTCCCCAATGCCGCACGACGTCAGACAGGTCGGTTGGCTGGGAGTTTAGTCCCACCTCGCCAACTGGAGAGGATTCCGACCAGCTTAAATAGCCGCGCGTTCGGCTGCTATCAACAGCCTCTCTATTCTATCTTACTTGCTATCAGGAATTCTACTTTGGGCCGTTGGGCCTACTGGCAGTCATGGGCCTGCATCCTGGCCATTCATTTGGTTTCTAGTCGTATGCAGGCCGTGATTCCCTTGAGAAATATCCTGCCAGTGGGTGGCCTTTTTTTGCTTTATTTGATCTTTTTTGTCCTATATTTTAACATAAATTCATACGTTTTAATACAAATTTACATGGCATAGTGCATATACAGCACTATCTCTGCACTTAAATGGCCCAAACCATTTCAAATTTTGAAACACTACTACAATTTGCTACACCTATCCAAACCTTCCAATTTAGAATTGACGCAATGAAATACATTTTTCTAACTAGCAGCACAACTATCATGGCACAACACAGATAAATATATAAGAAACAAGAAATTAAGAGCATGTAACCATAACCTTACTAGCAGCATAATAACATAGTAGTCTTACGGGAACTTCACCCTACCATCACAAGGTTACCACTTATAACCACAGTACCAAAAGAACATAGTTCTCAACCACTTCTACCTAGTTAACCAGTTCGACATATTAACCATATATACATAAACATCATCGCTATACTGATGATGTGACCATACATACTAGCAGCTGATATCAATATTCACTCCTCTTCGGTCTCGGAGTCGCTGAACACAAACTCATCTGGCTAGAGGACCCTGAGTAGAGCTTCGTGCCTGCCACGATCACGCAGGTCACCCTCAAAGTAGTCCTTACCCAGACGTCCACGAGTGGCTACCTCTCGGACATGCTGCACAAGCCCCACCCTCAATCCCCCATGTGGCTTGAAGTGGTGGAATGGGCACCTATAGAACTCGGTGCTGAATGGTAGGTAAGCAGAAATCTCCTTGCGCCTGAGCTTCTTTTCTTCTTTCCTCACAAAGGACTTGTATGTCCATTGCTCCACTTCAACATCTGAACCAGAGAAGTACTGCACAATAAATAAAACAAGAAAACACTTAGTACTGCCTACTAAATATAAAAACCTACTACTTTTGTGCATGTCCAAATGCACTACAGCTGCTTGGAATAACATACCTCCTCATCAGGCCACGGGGAGAGTACATCATAGGCATCACCTGGGGTTGGTGCCTGCTAGACAATTAAGATAAATGAACACTAGCATTTAAGGTAATTACTAAAAGCATTCAATATTAATAAATGAAAAACACTAGCAAAAATTAATAGCACAATAATTGGACTTCACAAATCTGATCATCAAAACAACATTGATTCAAGAAACAAATCATTAAACTACATCAATGATTTTTATACTACATTCCATTAAATTACAATGATTATTTGGAGGTTGGAATTGAATGTAAAGAAACTAGACTATACATTCAAACAAAAAAATAGCAAGGATCAATCAGTTTAGTATTAGGTTGCATGAAGCTCCACCAAGTCAAAATAGAGTAGTACAAAGTCTGTAAACTAATTAGTCTACACAAATCTGTTCATACAAGCATAAGCATCTAAAGAAATGTGTCTTAAAATCAATTGGTACAAGTAAAGAAAAACAAAAGTAAGTACAAAGATCACTGCTTTGCACACTATTATGAGGCACCACTACAATCAATTAATAACATACATGCCATATGGTTATAACCACATTGTTCATATCTAGTGCTAGAAGTTAATAAAATTCTATAAGTAATTTTAACACATTTCCTGTAAAAGCAATTAAAGCAAAAAAAAGGAAACTGCAAAAGTATACCAAAGCTAGATAACCACATTATATCACAGCAGCTAATTCAGACTAGTTGAATAGTTGTAGCCAGCTAACCACATTATACCACATGTACCAAAAAAACAAGCCATACTGTTAACTAGTTGAAACTAACTAACCACATTATATCACAGCAGCTCAAATGAGAATCATGTAAACCATGTTCCTTCAACATAATACGAATTAACTACAAATTAAACTCTGTCAATTTAACAACAAATAAACCATCTTCCTACTAATTGGAAAAACTTCACCAATGGACTATCAGCATTGGTCATCTATACAAAATTACACAACGAATCTACAGACCCAGCCTTCCATCCAATAAATCCATAAGCCCCCGGTCGTTTTACTTTGGATTGTCCTGGTTTGACATGGATTGATGTGGTTTAAAAATCCTATCTAAGTCAAAATATACTCTAATCCAATCTAATCTAGTCCAATTTAACATAGAGGTGGGTTAACCGAACATAGCCCAAAGGATATGAATCCCTAACACTCAAAGAGCTGAATCTACAAAACACATCTTACTTCCAAATAATTTGAAGGGATTGAACGGAAATTAGAAGAAAATAATACTAACCTGCATCGCGGCGACCTATGGAGACTGGACCGGCGCCAGATCCTCCGCGCCGCCGACCGGCACGTTCAGATCCAGCAGTTCCACCTCGCCGAGGTCCGAATGCACCAACTCCTCCTCTCCGAGCGTCGCATCGACCAGAGCGACCAGCGCGGACCGACGACCTCCTCTACCGCCATGGCCCTCCACCACCTCGACCTCATCTGGGTGGCTCACGGCTCTAAACCCCGCCCTTGCAGAACCGCCTGCATCGCCGCCGGACCCCACTCCCGCCATAGTCAGCGTCGAAATATCGCGGTATGGGAGAGCTCGAAGGCCTCCGGCGGAGGAGACGATGGGGAGAGCTAGGGTTTTCTCCCGCGCTCTTCTTTCCGTATCTGGTGAGGCAAAAGGGGGAAAATGGTGGGGATGAGACCAGGCGAAGCGGCCGAGGGAGCTCTTATACGTCGCGTCGGTTCGTTTCAGCTGACGTCACCCGCGCACGTGACACCCACCCGTACAAAACTGAATTTTTTCAGCAGACTACTTCTATTTTCTGGATAACTGAATTTTCAAATTTCTACATGCACCAAGTTTTGAATCTGAAAAAACTCTACAAATGGAAAATGTGTCCCTTGGAGTCCTTCAAACAATGGTGAAAACCTCCTGGAATTCAGACATACACAACTCCTAAAATCCAAATCTGAATTTTTAGGTCAAATTCGCGTCGAACGCAGAGGACGCATATGTACGAACCAAGCTGACCTAACAATATATCCATGATTAAACCACATCTTATGGACCTAAAAATGATTTTTGCCAAAACAAATTAGGTTGCAATGATGTAGATGTAGATCAATATTTCAATGTTTTGACCATATTGACCAAAATTTGACTTGAGGTAAAATTTGAGCAAACAATCATTTGACAATGAACAAAGTGGTCACATTCCAACTAAATGACCCCAAATACCATACCATGTTGGTGAAATACAAATTTTATTCAAATTTTTGAACTACCTTTACAAAATGTAGTTGAATTTCAATTTTTAAAATGGAAAATGGTATTTGAAATCATAATTGGACCAAAAACCCAAAAGATGAAATGTGTGCTATGACAAGATACACCTACATGCCAAATCTTAGACCATTTTGAGAAAGTATGCCATGGAGTTGGGCATCTCCTAGGTAATTTGGGTACTTACACATGAGACTCACACTTGAAACCAAGTGTGAGAGAGCAACCTCAACTTTCATTTAAAAAACTCAAGCATTATTATTTTTTGTGCAAACTAGGGTACAATGTAAGACACATGGCCAATGTTTTACTTTTTTTGATTTTTTTTAATTTGCTTAATTTGTATCAATTAGTATCATGTTTGCTTAATTTTAATTTACTTTTTTACCATTTTATTAATTTGCTGCTTATTAATGTGTTGATTCCATAGTGTGTATCAATTAGTATCCTGTTAAGTGTAATGATCAATGCGTTTGAAACTTAAATTCATCAGAGTCTTGTTTCATTCTAGTGATTATGATTGCTCATATGATATCTATCAGTTAATAGTTATCAGATTGTATTCTGAATATGTTAAGGTAGTTACCTTGCACATGATTGATCAACACAAGCGACTTAAATTTATTTGAGTCTAATTTGATTGTAGAGATTATGATAGCAAGAATTTTGTTTGGGAATAAAGGATTGATCTGATGCATGGAATTCATAATTACCATTATCTAAATTTGCTGCTTATTAATGTGATGATTCCATAGTGTGTTTGAATCAGTATCCTGTTTAGTGTAACGATCAATGCGTTTAAAACTTAAATTCATCCAAGCCTTCTTTAATTCTACTTATTATGATTACTCATATGATATCTATCGGTTCATAGTTATCAGATAACTTTCTGAATGTGTTAAGGTAGTTAACTTGTAAATGATTCATCATTAAGTGCCTTAAATTCATCTGAGTCTAATTTGATTGTAGAGATTATGATAACAAGAATTTTATTTGGGAAGAAATGATTGATCTGATGAATGGAATTTAATGTGTAATGATCAATGCGTTTGAAACTTAAATTCATCCGAGTCTTCTTTCATTCTAGTGATTATGATTGCAAGAATTTTATTTAGGCAAAATTGGTTATTTGCCGCTAAAGTTCACATGCCTTGAATTATGTCCCCAAAGAATATTGTTCTTTAATAAATTATCCATTATGGACTTTGAAGCAGATAGAAATGAACGCTCAAGTAGATTGAATTCTCATGTTGATGCACACTGCATTTGTTTACTAAATTAGATGGTTTGATGCTTTATTTTGTAGCTAAGAAAGTTTGAAGTAAGTTTGGACTACAAAAAGTTTTTGAAACCAATCTCAAACCAGAAACTTATGTACTTTACATACTGATGATCCTTCAGAATGTCTAAAAACAACCACAAACATGAAAGGCAAACTCCTTATTTCCAATACTTTTCATAAAATTTGCAAAATATTCTAAGTAAAGGATTTAATTAATATAGCTAATTCTTTCCTTGTTAGTCTCAAGATTCTATTGAGGATCTTACAGGACCTAACTATGACGACTAAGTCAGAGCAATAAAAACCAAATCAATTTCCTTGCTCTGCGCACTAAATGTAATCAATATATTACCTTGTTTTGCCTAACGGCTAAAGCTAATCACGTCGAGCCCACAAATTAAGCTTACAACTGGGTCCAGGCCCGGCATGCAAGCATAGTCGGACCATATATATATACGCTCTCCCTCCAACAAACCCTAAAGGCATAGTTGGAGTCAGCGCCGCCATCTAAACCACCTTTTCCTAGGCCGCAGATCTGTCGAGAGAGAGGGATGGCGAAGGGCAAGATCGTTGCGGTAAAAATCTAACCTATCTAGTTTGCATGTACTGGATCTATTTGGACAAAAATTTACGGCCAATGATCTTTAAATTTTCTTTTTTTGATTCGTAGTGTCCTTGGTGTTTTGACACCAAGGGTCTGTGTGGCCTGGGCGACAAGATCAAGTCCTTTTTTGTTCTCACCCTTGTAGAGAATTTTGAAGAAATGACAGTACTGGTTTTATTTTTTGTATTATCATCAGTCTTTCCTGTTCCACCCTTTTTTCATGAATTATAACATCTGTTAGTTTGTCATGTAGTAAACATGTTCCATTTTTCTTCAGTTAATACCCTGCTATGCTAGAGCGAATTTCCTTAAGAAGTTTGCCATCGACTCTGTCGACCACGAGAATGATTTTGTGGTCGAGGTGGTTATGGAAGAAGGGTTCGAATTCAACGTTGATTGTATCAACAAGGATGGCAGAACATATCTTGAAGGCCAATATTGGAGAGAATTTGCTAGAGTCTACAATCTGGATGTTGGAACGGAGCTTGTCTTCTCTACTGACACACAAGGTCCATCTACCCCTGTGACGTCGATCAACCTACCGATCACCCACCCATGTAAGTAACTGCTTATTTGAAGTACTCCCTCCGTTTACAAATATACGATGTTTACGAGTTTGTATAAAATGGATGTATATATGTAGATCCACTAAAATATTTAGGTTCACCCATTTTGCTCGGTTTCTAGTCTACTTTGTAATGTGTAGAATGTCACCGATGGAATTGTCTCTAGTTTTTTCCTTACGAAAAAAGAAGTAGTTGCTTTGTGTTTAGCACGATATTTTTTCCTTGTTCCTAAACAATCTTAATGTTGATGTACCTACCATACATTAATCTTAATTTTGATTCAGTAATATTCATTTAATTAAGTATTTGAACTTGTACAGCATATTACAATCTGACCCAAGATAAGAAAGGCATACTTGACGCTATGCATGCCACTGATGGAACCATAATTAACTGGAGAATGATGGAGTCAGTGGTCAGCAATGTTGACATTATTGACACGCTGGTTGATGAACATGGAGTTGGGCCTTATCAAGTTGGAAAATGTGAGTCTCTACTCCACACATTAAGCTGGACAAATTGCCAGAAGAAAGAGCTGGTAAGTATGAGTGATCTACTTTGTTGTGCCTGTAATTTTCCGATTAACAAATGTTCACATTGTGCATGTGGACCAAGAACAGAAACTCCCGCGACGCCTTGTCCCTAAAGACATGGCTGAATATGGTGATATCACAATTGTGTGTGATAAATACACAAAGGTCAAAGGGTCGTACTCAATTTCTCCTGAGGATGGCCGAGTATGTTGCGCTGGGTGGAGGGAAGTGATGTCACAGGAGGAGGATTTTCGGCGAATTGGAGACAAGATGTTTTTCATGCTGTACGTGGGACGTAAGGGGGCTTTCCTATTTGCCTTCTATGTTCCAAATGTGGAACTTTAGTAGCCTTGATCATTTTCACTATGATGGTCATGGGTCATTTGTCGACCTAATAATATGAGATGTTAATACAATATTTTACGGTCCTTTCATTATGTGGCATTAGTATGTCAAAAGACATGGTTAAGTGTAATGGTACTATTAAATTTTTTATGAGCTGAAATATATTATGCCTGTCCTTGCTGCCAATTATAGTGAAATCGTGTTAATTGAGTTCATTTCATCGGTATCTATGAATATTTTATGAGCTACAAAATTTATGCGTGCACAACTTACTAGACGGACATGTCTATCGCGTAGGTTGTGTCACGTAAAGAAGTATCTATCTCCAGTAAATCTATTTTGCTGCTCGAAGTTAGTATGACAAAAACAAGCAAAAACATCTAGGTACGACCATATATATCATTGTAATTAATAATTTTGTGTATAACATGGTTACTGGGAATTGAATGCAACAGTCTCCATAACTAGTATCAAATAGTACAATTGTGTGCTAGTATTTTAGTAATGCATTTTCACAAGGTACTAGTCAATATCACTATCAACATCTGAAATGCTCCTCCCAAATTCATCGACAACCGGTTCCAAGTCTTCTTGTTCTTCGTCGCTCAGGTCCATATCATTGTTTACACCATTTTTCCCTCCTAGTTGTCTAACAGTCTGAGAGTCAACAAATATCACATCATCAGAGCGATCAGCCATCTCGTCTTCATGATCATCAACATATTCATCTTCCCCGTCCTCAATTTGGTGAACAATGGGATCTTCCGAGCCTAGGTCTTCCTCGTATGCACCTGCATTGCCTTCATCATCTTTTTCTGGAACATCGTATACATTCATGTGCTTGAAAGTTTGCACCACCTTCCAAGGATCACAAAATTTTGTGTCTTCCAAGTAAAAACAAGTTTCTGCTTGGTGAGCTAATATGAAAGGGGCGTTCTTGTACCACAATACAGACGTATTGATGCTTTTAAAGCATCCATCATCCTTCATCTCCGTGGTTTTCCTACTTCCAAGGTCAAACCAATCACAGCGGAACAAGAACACGGATATGTCGCCGTGCTTGTTTCTCGGGTACTGTAACTCAAGAACCTCCTTCATCACACCGTAGTATTCTTGATCTTGTTCGTCAGAAACGGATCCCCCCGTCATTATGCCTAAGTTTTGAGTCCTCATGTTCTTCTCACGCTCGACGGAACGAAACCTAGCGCCATTTACATTGCACATAGGGTGTACAACTATACGAGCATCTGGACCAAGTGCAAGTGATTTTAAATCTTCTGGAGCATTGTCCAAATTACTGACATGTTTTTTAAACCATGCAGGGAATTATTTCTCTAGTTCCGCCTCAATGTTGTTCACACCCCTGTTCTGTAGTTGTTGTCGGAAATTCCTAAAAATCAAAAACAAATTAGTAATGGTACTACTATAACACAAAATATTACTGAAAATTTTGAATGATTAATAAAAAGGTAAATAGACCTACCAAATATAATTTTGTGCCTCATCACAGTTCTGAAGTACATACCAAACCATACTGTCAAATTCTTTGGGAAAATACTTCAACTTGGATAGTCCTAAACCTCTGGCTCCATCTGAAAAAATATCAAACTCTAGCGGATCAACTCTTTGTTTCTTATCTTGGTTCCTCTCAGGCTTGTTATGTCTGGTTTCTATGACATCGCCCAAAAATTTAGAGCAATGATGCAACCACTCATCCACGATATATCCCTCAGCAATTGAACCTTCAGGCCTTGATTTGCTACGCACAGTTGATTTCAGGTACCCGAGCCTTCTTTCAACTGGATACATCCAACCATATTGAACAGGCCCCCTCTGAAGTGCCTCATCAGGTAGATGAATAGCCAGGTGCACCATTACATCAAAGAATGATGGGGGAAATAGCAGCTCAAGCTTGCAAAGAATTATGAAAATTTCAACCTTCATTCGACGCAGCACAGATGCTCTTAGAGTTTTGGCACACAACTCCCTGAAAAAGTTTCCCAGTTCAGCAATGGTCTCATACATCGCCTTTGATGCAATCCCTCTCAGACCAGATGGCAACACACGCTGCATAAGTATGTGGCAGTCATGCGTCTTCAGACCGTGCACTTTACCCCCTGGGATGTCCACACATCTTGCTAAGTTTCCAGCAAAACCATCTGTGAACCTAGTGTTGGCCAAATACTTGCACAATTTTTGTTTGCCTTCCTTTTGAAGCGTCGACGGTGCTTTCTCCTTTGAAAAACCCTTGGCCTCAAGTTTCATCCAGAACTTCTTCCTGACATTAAATTTCTCCAAATCCATTCTACCACCAACAGTGTCCTTGTTCTTTCCATCAAGCTCAAGAAGGGTACCAAGGATATTGTCCAATATGTTCTTCTCAATGTGCATCACATCTAGGTTGTGAACAAACTTCAATCTTGACCAGTATGGCAGATCATATAAGCTGATCTTGAGGTGCCAGGTTGGCTCACCAGTCATGCCACGCTTTCTCTTCCTAGTTGATGGATTTTTCCCTGGCCTGTAATCCTGAACTCTCTGTACCCTCTCCTCTCTTTCTGCAAGTGTGAAACTTGTTGGTGCATCCTTAGGTTCAGGTTTTCCATTGAAGGCTCTGCTACTCCTCCACTTGTGATCGTGAGGCAAAAATCGACGATGACCAATATAACCAGTTTTATTATGCAAAGACTCGTAGCAAAGATCCTTATCGCAGTGCGCACATGCGAAAAAACCTCTTGTGCTACGGCCAGACATCGTGGCATATCCAGGATAGTCATGAATCGACCAAAGAAACGCAGCATGCAACGGAAACTCTCTACCTGTGCACGCATCATATGTGCCCATGCCACTCCATAGCTTCATCATATCTTTTATCAATGGCTGCATAAATACATGAAAATCCTTTCCTGGTGAATTTTTTCCAGGGATTAGCAATGACATCATGAAGTTGGATTGATCCACGCACATCCACAGTGGGAAGTTGTATGGAATGACAAAAACTGGCCACATACTGTATGAACTACTCATGTTTCCGTATGGGTTGAATCCATCTATCGCAATACCAAGCCTTATGTTACGGGCATATGAAGCAAACCATCCAAACTCCTTGTCAAAGTGCTTCCATGCTTCACCATCAACTAGGTGCCTCAAAATACCCGGTTGTGCAACCCTCTTCTCCTTGTGCCACTTGGTGTTCATCGACGCTTCCTTGGAAAAAAAAATCTCTGTAACCTTGGGATTATAGGAAAGTATCGAAGCACCTTGTGGGGAATCTTTCTCTTTGCTTCCGGGTCTTTCCACCTTGAAAATCCACACTCGGGACAATGAGTTTTTTTGGCATGGTCTCCCCAAAACAGAGCACAGTCATACTTGCAAACATGAATTGCGTCATAACCAAGCCCAACCTCAGAAAGAACACTCTTAGCTTCAGCATAGGACTTGGGAAAATTCACTTTTGGCAAAGCAGCACATAAGACAGCCATAAATTGATCAAAAGCTCTATTTGTGACCCAGTTGTATGATTTCACGTAAAGCATCTTCATAATGAATGACAACCTCGTCTTAGTGGTGCATCCCTCGTGAAGCTCTTTCTTAGCTTCTTCGATGAGTTTCGCATAGAAATTAGTGTCACTTGGGCCTCTGTCACCAGAATCATGCAGCTCATCTAACATCTTGTCAACATGATCATTATGATTCTCATTTCCATCATCATAATCATCATCATCATCGCTTTGATACAAACTATGATCATAGTTTTCATCAGGACCATCATCTTCTCCATGACAACTCCACTTTGTGTACAAAACGGCCATACCATTGACGTGTAAGTGATACTCAACAGTTTCCTGAGTCTCTTGCGTAATATTAAGGCATTTTTGGCATGGGCACAATATTGATGCACCTTCGTTGCAGTTTGCGCGCGCAAACTCCATAAACTCACGGACACCTTGTATGTAAAAAGGGGTGAACTTGCGCCCATGAGTAATCCACTGTCGATCCATCTCCTACAAAAATATATATAATGTGTTCCACTCGAGTCATGATGCCATTAAATTTGTACTAATCGATGTGAAAATTGTTTACCAAAGTCCAAATAAATCACAATGTGTAACATAAACACCAATCCAAATCAATTTCATAACAGATCTCAAAGGAACACACATGTGCTTCCTATCGTCATGCGCCGGCCTGCCGCGAATCCTCGCTAGCTGGGATCGTGATCGATCGTCGTGATCGCGTAGGCGCAAGTCGCCGGGACTTGTAGATGAAGGGCCAGCGAATGTCGTGATCGCCTGGACAAGGGATACCCTTGACGCGCTCGTTCGCAAGAACAGAGAAGAAAACTATTTGGAAGATTGCACAAGTCCTAACTATAATGATCCATTGTTGTACATGCCACGTACTGCACATAGAGTTTACAAAATGGTAGGCCAATCAAACAATTCAAAAACCGAACGGTAGCCCAGCGGTAACGAAACGTTTTACTTTGTACTAGCTCCTCGGTTCGAAACCCATCTTTGCCCTTTTATCATTTTTAACACAATTGCTAACTCGTTGGTCCCACGAACAATCGGTGACGGCTTAATCTACGACGCTCTAAAATCTGTCGTGCGGATAATCGGCGACGGTTTGCCGTGACGCGAGACGCGACCGTCACGCATTATCAAGCATACGTGACGCCCAAAACTAATTCGTCACCTATGGTTACTTTCGGTGATGGTTCTGAATTTTGTCACCAGGCAATTCGTCACCGATTCTAGGATCTGTTGTAGTGCTTGGGATGAATCTTCAATTCTCTCATGTATGGGTTGATGATATCTTCTAAGGAATCTCCCTTCGATGATCCAGAGGAAGACATTATGGCTCCAAATCTGGGGTTTTTACCTGGCAGAAACAAATCGAAACAAAAGCACGACGAAAACACGATATACAAACCTCGGAAGATCCGGGGGGTTATATATTACGAAGTTTCATATCAAAAGGAAGGTACTGGGAGAAAACGAGTCGGAGGCGGAGTCCTGGGTGGCCTCACCACCTGGTGGCGTGGCCAGGGGTGGGCCCGCGCCATGGGGTGGTGTGGGCCACCCTGGCTCCAGTTCCGTCTCTTTTTCGCTTCGAAACTTTCCTTATTGACTGAAAACTGAAAAAATATAGTTGGATTGTATTTCCGCGGAACTTTTCTTACCAGAACTGTTACCTAGTTGGAAACAGACTCTGCAGGTCTCCGAATTTGGTCCTTAATGAATTTCTCTGGAGTTATAACTTGAAAGGCATCAACATCTTCATTGTAAGAATCTCCAGCAATATAGTGTTTGAGTCGTTGTCCATTCACTACTTGTGTAGTATTATCTTTTAGAGAAGAAATTTTATTTGCTCCTGAACGGTATACTTCTTCAATGATGAAAGGTCCTTCCCATTTTGATAGTAGCTTACCTGCAAACAATCTGAGACGAGACCTATACAATAGAACTTTCTCACCAACATGAAATTATCTCTTAAGTATTCGCTTGTCATGCCATCTTTTAACTTTTTCCTTAAAGAGCCTAGCATTCTCATAGGCTTCACTCCTCCATTCATCTAAAGAACTTAAGTCAAAAAGTCTTTTCTCGCCAGCTAGCTTACAATCTCTATTTAGTTCTTTCACTACCCAGTAAGCTTTGTGTTCTAATTCTAAGGGTAAGTGGCAAGCTTTCCCATAAACCATTTTATAAGGAGACATTCCCATAGGATTCTTATAAGCAGTCCTATAAGCCCATAAAGCATCATTCAACTTTTTAGCCCAGTTTTTTCTAGACCTATTAACAGTCTTTGCAAGATAGATTTAATTTCTCTATTTGATAACTCTACTTGCCCGCTAGTTTGGGGATGATAAGCTGAAGCAATTCTATGATTAACATCATACTTAGCGAGAGTCTTCCTAAAACCGCCATCAATGAAATGAGAACCCCCATCAATCATGAGATACCTAGGCACTCCAAACCTAGGAAAGATAACATCCTTAAGCATTTTTAGAGAGGTTTCCCCGTCAGCACTCTTCGTAGGAATGGCTTCTACCCACTTAGTAACATAATCAACGGCAACAAGAATATGATTGTAACCCTTCGAAGGAGGGAAAGGACCCATAAAGTCGAATCCCCAACAATCCAAAGGTTCAATGACTAGAGAGTAGTTCATAGGCATTTCATTGCGTCCAGAAATATTACCAACACGCTGACATTCATTACAAGATAAAACAAATTTTCTTGCATCCTTAAAAAGGGTAGGCCAGTAGAAAACTGATTGTAATACCTTTTGTGTGGTTCTATCTCCCGCATGATGTCCTCCATAGGCGCTACCATGACATTTACACAATATCTCTTTTTGCTCATATTCTGGAACACATCTTCGCAAAATACCATCAACTCCTTCTTTGTATAAGTGTGGGTCATCCCAAAAATAATGCCTCAAATCGTAGAAGAACTTCCTTCTTTGTTGAGCTGTAAAAGTTGGAGGCAAATACTTGGAGACAATAAAGTTAGCATAATCAGCATACCAAGGGCTTCCTCGAGAGTTCACCCCTACTGCGGCTAACTGTTCATTTGGGAAACTATCATTAATAGGCATAGGATCAAAAGAGATATTTTCCAAACGAGATAAATTATCAGCTATAGGATTTTCAGCACCCTTCCTATCCACTATGTGTAGATCAAACTCTTATAAAAGCAGTACCCATCTAATAAGCCTAGGCTTAGCGTCCTTCTTTGTCATAAGATATTTAATAGCAGCATGATCAGTATGAATGGTTACTTTTGAGTCCACCATATAGGGCCTAAACTTATCACAAGCAAAGACAACAGCTAGAAATTCCTTTTCAGTAGTAGCATAATTCCTTTGAGCAGCGTCTAGAGTCTTACTAGCATAATGGATAACGTTCAGCCTTTTATCAATATTTTGCCCAAGGACAGCACCTACAGCAAAATCACTAGCATCACACGTTATTTCAAAGGGTAAACTCCAATCAGGTGGTTGAACAATAGGAGCTGTTGTTAAAGCCTTTTTAAGAGTTTCAAAAGCTTCCTTACAATCATCATCAAAAACGAAGGGTACATCCTTTTGAAGAAGATTAGTAAGGGGTTTTGATATCCTAGAAAAGTCTTTAATAAACCTTCTATAGAAACCAGCATGACCAAGGATACTATGAATACCTTTTATGTCTCTTGGGCATGGCATCTTCTCAATTGCCTCAACCTTAGCTCTATCAACTTCTATTCCTCTTTCACAAACTTTATGCCCAAGAACAATCCCTCTGTTAACCATGAAGTGGCATTTCTCCCAATTAAGAACAAGATTAGTTTCTTCACATCTCTGCAAAACTTTATCAAGGTTGTCCAGACAATTATCAAAAGAAGTTCCGTAGACAGAAAAGTCATCCATGAACACTTCTACAATTTCCTCACAAAAGCCATGAAAGATAGCAGACATGCACCTTTGGAAAGTAGCAGGAGCATTACATAAACCAAAAGGCATACGTCTATAAGCATAAGTTCCATAAGGGAAAGTAAAAGTAGTTTTTTCTTGATCTTATTGTTTAACAGCAATTTGAGAGAAATCAGAATGACCATCAAGAAAACAAAAATGGGTCTTTTTAGACAACCTTTCCAACATTTGATCAATAAAAGGAAGCGGGTAGTGGTCTTTCTTAGTAACTTTATTGACTTTCCTAAAATCGATGCACATCATATAGCCTACTACTATTCTTTGAGGAATAAGCTCATCGTTATCATTAGGGACAACGGTAATACCTCCATTTTTAGGAACACAATGAACAGGACTAACCCATTCACTATCGGCAATAGGGTAAATAATACCAGCATCAAGGAGTTTCAATACCTCATTCCTTACCACTTCCTTCATCTTAGGATTTAAACGTCGTTGGTGCTCCACTACTGGCTTCGCATCTGGTTCTATATTGATAGAATGCTGACATATAGTAGGTGAAATCCCTTTCAGATCATCCAGAGTATAGCCCATAGCTCCTCGGTGTTTCTTCAAAACTTCCAATAATCTTTCTTCTTCCTCCCCTAAAAGTTTAGCGCTAATAATAACAGGATATATCTTTTTATCATCAATAAAAGCATATTAAAGATCATCAGGGAGAGGTTTTAGATCGAAGATCGGTTCCTTTTTAGGTGGCAAAGTGGTACCCAAGTCTTCTACAGGCAAGTCATGCTTAAGCAACATGGGTTGACGACGGAGGATCTCGTCAATCTCATTCCTTTCGTCCATGAAGATCTCACTTTCGTGATCTTCCATAAATTGCTGCAAAGCATTGTTAGGAGCAAGAGAGATAGAAGCAAGTTGTTCAACTCTAAAATCCTCATTATGGGTTTCCTCTTCATAAGGTTCTTTAGTAAATTTCGAAAAATTAAACTCATAAGATTCCCCATCAAACTTAGTCAAGATTTTCTCCCTCTTGCAATCAATAATAGCTCCACAAGTACTCAAGAAAGGTCTACCAAAAATGATAGGATAAGTTTTACTAGCAGCTGAACCAAGTACGAGAAAATCAGCAGGATACTTGATCTTACCACAAAGGACTTCCACGTCTCGCACAATGCCAATTGGAGAGATAGTCTCTCTATTAGCAAGGTGAATAACCACATCAATCTCCTCCAACTCGCAAGGACTTATTTCATGCATAATTTCTCTGTAAAGCTCATAAGGAATAACACTAGAGCTTGCACCAATATCACATAAACCATAATAGCAATGATCACCAATTCTAACCGAAAGCACAGGAACACTAGCCTTTTTAGATCTATTGGGATGTGAAACAATATTGGAAGCATCTTCACAAAAGACTATGTGCCCATCTTCTACACTTTTAGTAACAAGGTCTTTCACAATTGCTACGATAGGTTCAATGTTTATTTGTTCATCAGGTTTTACAGTTCTCTTTCCACTTTTAGTGATTACATTAGTTATCATAGGATGATCCTTTACCTTATCAGGGAAGGGAATCTTCTCGATGTAAGGTTCAGGTAGGATATGATCAATAATGCAACACTCAGTGCTCCCAATAGGAACATGGTCAACAATATCTTTATAAGGTGCATGGTAATTATGCCATCCCTTTTTTGGAATTTCTATATAACAAGCAAAAGCTCTAAAGCAATTTGTAATAACTTGCAAATCAAGACCATAAGCATTACTAATATTTTGAAAGTCATCAGTTCCCATAAAAGATTCAATGCATTCATAGTCATAATTTATACCTGACTTTCTACCTTTGTCATTCTCCCAAGCTTCAACAGAAGATCCCATTTAGCTTCTTCTTCCATGCGAGTGAATGACCAGCACAAGAAGCATCCAATAAATCCTTGTCATGAAGAGAAAGCCTTGCATAAAAGTTATTGATAATAATATTGTTGGGGAGCTCATGAATGGGACATTTGAGCATTAGTAACTTCAATCTCCCCCAAGCTTGAGTTGTACTCTCTCCATCAAGAGGCCAAAAGTTGTATATTTGATTCCGATCTTTATGGATCTCACTAGGAGGATAAAACTTTGACTAAAAGAGAGGCACTATTTCCTCCCATTCCAGAGCTTGACCATTCTTCAGCATCTTATACCGTTCCTCAGCTCTTCCTTTCAGTGATAATGAGAATAATTTCTTCTTAACTTGATCAGTAGTAATACCTGCACACTTGAACAACCCGCATAATTCGTGTATAAAGAGTAAATGATCACCGGGATGGATAGTTCCATCCCCAACATAGTAGTTATCCATAACACGATCAATAATTCTTGTAGGTATTTTGGAAACATTTTTCTCAGCAGGTGGTGTCTTATCTACTACCTTAGCAGTGGTAGTAGCATTACCAAATAAGAAACTCAGCGAATTATCCATAACGAAAATAAAGCAACTAGCAGAAGTAAACAATACTCACGGTAGAAGTTTCCTTTACCAGTTCCACTCTCCAATAGCGCTTCACTCCCCGGTAACAGCGCCAGAAAATAGTCTTGATGACCCATAAGTATAGGGGTGTATCGCAGTATTTTCGATAAGTAAGAGTGTCGAACCCAACAAGGAGTAGAAGGTGCTTGCTAGTGGTATGGATCAGGAATTCTCTGCAAATACTTAGCAAACGGATTTTTAGGAGTTTTCAATAAAGCAAGTAAACAAAGTACGAGTAAATAAAAGACAGTAAGAATGAATGCAGCAAGTGGCCCAATCCTTTATGCAGCAAAGGACAAGCCGATTGTAATTCTATAGATGACCAAACGTTCTCGAGGACACATGGGAAGACTGTCAAGTGCTTTCGCTTCATATAGTCGATTAATCTTCTTTAGCTTGCTAAGTGTTGTGTGGGTGAACCTGTGCTAATGTACCGCCCCATCCAAGACTTAATACATACTTGTGATTAAACCCCCTTGGAAACATCCGTAAGTACAAGAAAGTAATTAAGGTAGAAACCTAACCACAGCTTTAAACTCTAAGACCCTTACGTCCCTTATGCAATGGTTTCCTAACGGGGGTTCAGGTTTTTGTCACTCCGGCAACCCATACGATTAGTAGCCAAATACACAATGCATTCCCCTAGGCCCATATAGGTGAAGTGTCATGTAGTCGACGTTCACATGACACCACTAGAAGAAGTACACCACAACTTAAATAACAATCTATTGAATCTTTGTCAACACAACTCCACTACTAACAACAAGACTTCTCCCATGTCCTCAAGAACAAAACGAACTACTCACAAGACATCATATGGATCATGATCAGAGATGAAATAATGATGTATAACAATATGAACATAAACAATAGTTCAATGGTTCACTCAATAGCATTAACTACAAGGAGTAATCAACACCGGGAAAGTTTCCCTTATGAACTATAGCAAGATTCAACCAATTGTTACAGCAATATGGAGATGGTGATGAGGGTGCTGATGGTGATGATGGTGGTGGTGATGATGATGATGATCCCGATGAAGTCCAGCTTGATGTTGGTGTTGATGGCGATGATCTCCCCTCTCCGGGAAGGAATTCCCTCGGCAGAAATCTGTCTGCCGGAGAGATCTTTCTCTCTCGGTGTTTTTCCGCCCCGCAGAGGCGGCGGAATCTTTCTGTAGTCGCTCCCCGAGTCTTAGGGTTTCATGGGGATGATATACGCTAGAGGGAAGAGGCTGAAGTGGGCCAGGGCGGCCACACCACTCCCTGGCGCGGCCTAGGCCTGCCCGCGCCATGGGGTGGTGTGGGCCCCCTGTGGCCCACCTCCACTCCATCTTCTGGCATCCTGACTCTTCTGGAAAAATAGGATTTCCGTATATTTTCCCGGATTTTCTGATCTTCGCGAATTTTGCCTCCAAACAGCACCTTTTCCATCAGAATCTTGACTACAGCGGTCCATGCTCCAAAAGTAATCAACCATGCAAAAATAGATGAAATAAAATAAGTATCACCTCTCAATATGAAATATATCAATGAATAATAGTGAATTAAGACATAGAATAGTGATGCAAAATGGACGTATCAAATGACTATATCATCCACGAGTTCCAACTCGTTAACAAAGCTTTGTTGTCTTCGAGGGTAAGTTCTCTATGGATGTATATCCACCCGTTGCTTGTATCTAGTAGATAGATCTTGGCATATAGTTCCCATCGTAGGAAACTTTTTGTTTTCTATGCCCATAACCCAATAGTGGTATTAGAGCCTGATCTATGCGTAGGTGCTTTGCACGGGTAGTACACATATGTTTATATGTGGGCGATGATGAACATATTATTTCATCTTCTATGTATTTTGGATATTGGTGGCATAGTGGGATGAAGCGGCCCGGACCAACCTTACATGTCATCGTACATGAGACCGGTTCCATGGCTGACATGCAACTTGTTTTGCATAAGTGGTTGGCGGGTGTCTGTCTCTCCTACTATAGTCAATATCTGATTTACAACGAGTTGCTAATAACTTGGTTATCCTCATTGTGGTTCCATGTTCGTAGGTAAGAATGGTTCTATCTCCGAAAGCCCTAAGCCACGTAAAACTTGCAATGGATAAATTAGAGGCGTCTAGTTTAGATTGTTGTTGGGCTAGTGTCATGATATGGTATTGTTGTAAGTAGATGTATGATAGATACTCTTACAACACACTCAATGTGTAAGTTCCATATACCTTGGCCTTTAACACAAAGGAATGATAGAGATCATACCACGATGCAAATGATAGAGATAAAATGCATGGACCATAATCATCTCACTTTACACATTAGATGTTAGCATCTTATACTGCTAGTTTGGCGCTTTTGGTAGCATTGTAAGATGATCCCTCATTTAGATATCAAGATAAAATGTGTTCTTCCTTAAGTATGCACCGTTCTGTGGATCGTGTTTCGAGACATCACGTGATGATCGGGTGTACTCGACTCTACGCTTTCATATAATGGGTGTAAGACAGTTTTACACACGCGAATACTAAGGTTCTTACTTGGCGAGCCTAGCATGTACAGACATGGCCTCGGAACACAGACCGAAAGGTTAAGCATGAGTCATATAGTTGATGTGATGCCCATATTGATGCTTGCCTTTGAAGCTACACCGACTCACATGATGATCGGACTTGGTGTAGTGGATTTGGTTCATGTAATCACCAAAAAGGCACGGGGGATGTCGTTTTTGAGTGGGAGTTCATTTCTAATTTGGATTAGTCGAACTCAATTTGTCATAAACTAAATCGAAGTGAATTTTCATAATTTGTTGTAGTCATTGGCGTCTGTTCACTACCTTATGCTTAGTTTTAATTGAGATAATAGAACTATAGAATTCTGGATATTTACTTTACGAACTGGTATCGTATTGTTTTGAATGTCAATTTAAATTTTAGCAGTCCTATTGCAAACTTTTAGCAAACTCTATTTACTCCATAAAGTTTAATAAGTAGTATTAAATCAAGAGTAAGAATTCCAATGTTAGTCTCTAAAGTATCATGTTTGCCTCCATGATTTTTGATATTCAAAAGTTGTTTTAATATCAAGATTACCTAGGAGCTGAAAATTTGTTTCAGAAACCATCATGTGTGGAAGATATTGTGATATCTGAAACAATGTTTTTGGTTGCATTATGATAGAGTATAATTTACCAAAATACATGTTCTCATATTATGAGAATTTGTGAAGGATGGAGATGCTAGGCATCCCGATCTCCCAAAAAGGTTTTTGGGAACTAACATTATACTCGTGATTCTTCCTTACAGGCTATAGTATCTTGATCATGAAAGTTGTCATGATAAGGATGAATAGAAGATGTAAGTAAAATGTTTACTACACTAATAGATTACTAAAGAATGGATTTTTGAAAGAATACCAAAACATTTGATGATGGTGATCCACTTCAAAGTGTAAGTCCAAAGGTATTAGTATTTGACTATATACGCTTTGTACTATGTGTCATGTGAATGACACCAATATTGATGTTGATAGATTATTTTAAAAGGAAAAGGAATTGCTGAAAGAGAATCTATAAAATATTTGGCAGAAAAGAAAAAGTTGGAAATGTCCAGCTTAGGTATATAGAAGATACACATGTTATGGTTGTATTCCTTGCTTGTTAAACAATGTGGTTCTTAGGTATTGGATACCGAATTGGTTGGTATGAAATGTCATACAGGACAACGCAATTCATGAACTGCAATGGCCTAAGTAACTAGCAAGAGAATAAGTGATGATGTTCATCGAAAACAAATAAAGTGTTATTGTGTTTTTCGTTGTCGTCAAACCTAGCCTTCAAGATTTGTTTTAATAATTGTTATTTTGTTCCGGTACTATGAGAACAATGGTTGTTCAAATAATTACCGTATTCCATAAAGGATGCATGAACTTTTACAAGTCTGGTGGGAGAAATCACATCCATAAACACTATTGCTAAAATGTCGCAAGACAGATGATTGAAAGAACACTTATGAAGTGACATCGCTGTTTAAATTATATTGAAAAGAAAACATGAAGAAACTCCATGTTGATGGATTTTTGGAGTCTTTGTTTTTGATCAATTGACGCTTGTGAAACTTTCCTCGAGATAATTGAAACTCCGTCCATAGGACAAATAGGAACGGATGACTAACTTATTGGATATTATACATATTGATGTATATAGTCCATTATATGTAGCCATATGCGATGGATCTTTTTTTCTTCATATACTTTCTCCAGAAATTTAAGTGAATATATCTATATATTTACTTAATAAGGAAGAAGTATGAAACATTTGAAAATTGTTCAAAGACTTTCAAGATGAAGTGAAAAATCATTGTAACAAGAAAATAAAATAGTTTATCATTTGATCATAAAGGAAGATATTTGAGTTACATGTTTAGCAAAACACTTGAGATTTGAGGAATTGTTCCATGATTTGTGTTTCCCAGTAAACCATAGGAGTATGGCATATTCGAGAGATGAAATCAAACCATGTTTGACATGGTAAGATCAAAGGTGTCATTTATAAAACTACCATTATGTTTTAAGGATTGAAGCTTTAGAGACTACCTCTTTTGCACTAAAAAGAGCAGCATTGTTATCCGTTGAAATGACACCATATAAGTTATGGTTTGGGATAAAACCCGAATTGTCTTTTCTTAAATTTTGGTATCCTATGCATAAGTAAAATGTTTACAACCAAAGTCGGATAAGCACGTCTTTGTAGGTTATCCCAAAGAATTTGTTGGGAATTTCTCCATAACACCGAGGACAAAAGAGTTTGTTACTTGGAACGTCAAGTTTCTTGAGAAGGAATTTTTCGCGAAAAGTTAAGTGGGAGGACAATAGAACTTTGATAAGGTTGTTGAACCTTAGCTATATATGCTAACTAGAGTAGCGCCGGAAAGTGTCCCGGTAGTGGCCACAATGCTCATGGCTCCCGTGATTACAAAGGTTGTGATCTCGGAGATTAGAGTT
Organism: Avena eriantha; assembly: GCA_910589775.1. Classification (NCBI taxonomy): domain Eukaryota; kingdom Viridiplantae; phylum Streptophyta; class Magnoliopsida; order Poales; family Poaceae; genus Avena; species Avena eriantha. The sequence continues at coordinate 480,994,552 of OU342741.1, read as the reverse complement.
CCTATTGAACCGTGTGGGTCGTTAAGAATCAAATAGTGTGATTTAATAAGCAAGTCATTATTGTTTTGACAATGATGACCCGACTACATGCAAAGAAGCGATGATGGGCCCTGACTCCATAAAATGACTAGAAGTCATAGAATCCGTGATAGTATCCATACACGAGAATCAAGTTTCTAAACTTGGAAGACCCTCTGAAAGGCGTAAAGCCTATCGGTCGTGTTTGGATCTATAAAGAAATAGACATGGATGTTTAACATCTATGAAATAGTCGACATGTCGGAAAGAAGTTTACGACAATGATCAAGGAGTTGACTATGACAAGATTTGATCTTTCATAGCGATATTTAGTCTTGACAGATTAATGTAGCAACCACTACATATAATTTGGTATATGGTAGTTGAGTAAACAAAACAAGGTTCTTTTAATAGAATGGTTACCTAGGACGTGTACATGACACGGTCCAAAGGGTTTTGTTAATTCAAAGGGTGTTAAAAGGCATTGCAAACTTCAATAGTTGAAGTGAGCATAGCAGAGTTGGAATCTTCACCATGATGAAAATGTTAAAGGAGTTTAAATTCATCGGAGATGATGAAGATGCTTGCATTTGCAAGAAATTAAGTGGGAGCGCTGAGACAAATTTCCAATACATTATGCAGAGTACATATTGTTGATTGGAAATGATGTATATTTTATGGACACAAGTTAAGAATTTCATTAAAATAGGATTTCGATGAAAGACTTGGGCATAACCGGAATATTTGGCATCAATATCTATATGGATAGATTGAGGTGCTAATATGGTTGTGCCAGACATACATATATGAGATATTGAAAGGGTTCAATATGGAAACAACAAGAAAGGTTCTTCCTGTATGGAAAGGATTGTATCAAGATTCAAGTGTTTCAACACTTGGTGAATAAAATCACATGAAGATTTTGATCGATTATACCATGATATGTATATATCTAAAATGTCCTATGCTCTAAATGTTATGAGCACATACCAGAATGATTCATAAGATGATCATTGGACAATAGTAAAGATATTCTTATGAGCTTTGGAAGAACTAAGAATATATCATGTATAAGTGACAAATAGTTAAAGGTAGTTCATTGTAAAGTGTTACATTGATACTAGTTTTGTCACAAGATACAAATTAAATTTATCTCAATTTAGACTATGGGTGGCACAATGTAATGGAAAGGATGTTCCATGATGGATTTGGATTAGTTCCAAAGTTGAGACATTGTGACGGATACTACAACAAAGGCTAAGTATATGACTGCTATAGTAGCAGCAAATGAGGGCATTTGTGTTATGTAGTTTGTTATCAAACTAGGTGTGGTTCAAAGTGGCCTAATACTATGAAGATATATTGTATGACAATAATATCAACATATTTTAACCCGAACGAACTAAAGGTCTCACCAAAGGACCAAATTTATACAATGCCATCTCATTTGAGAATGAGTGATGCGTAGAGACGCAAAGACATGCAAATACACACGGACCTGAAACTGTCAGATCCGGAGATTATCGTAACCACTAGCAATCGCGTATATGCAACACCAGAAAGCCATAGGTGTTCAATACGCAAAGTTTTTGAAACTAGATTATTGGCTCTAGTGCAAGTGGGAGATTGAAGGGAATATGCTTGAGAGGCAATAATAAAGTGGTTATTATCTTATTCCATGTTTATGATAAATATTTATTTTGCATGCTATAATTGTATTAATTGGAAACGTTAATACATGTGTGTTTAATAAACAAATACAAAGTTCCTAGTAATGCCTCTCATATAAACTAGCTCGTTGATTAACAGGATGATCAAGGTTTCCTGATCATGGACATTGGATGTTGTTAATAACAAGGTCACAACATTGGTGGAATGATGTGATGAACATTCATCCGAAGTATAGCATTACGATCAAATTCATTACATTTATATTGCTATAACATCATACGAAGTAATCTTAGTCCTTAGACCATGAGATCATGTTAATTGCTAACACCGGAATAGTATCTTGATAACATCAAACGTCACACTGTAACAAGGTGACTATAAAGGTGGGTTCAGTGCTACGAAGGTGTTATGTTGAGGCTCATGGATCAAGAGTGGGATTTGTCCATCCCGATGACGGATAGATATACTTTGGGCCCTCTCGGTGATATCACATTAAGATAGCTTGCAAGCAAGTGATGAGATCACTAGAATGTTATATCACGGGAACAAGAAAAGAGTGCATGTCGGTAACGAGATCAAACTAGGTATTTGGATGCCAATGATCGAATCTCGGACATGTAATATATCGCGAGACAAAGTGATTTAGTTACTAGCGTTAAAGGTTCTCACGATCACAGAAGTCATCGTTGAATGTGTAGGAGTCAGTATGGATCTCCAGGTCCCGCTTCTGATTATTGATCTGAAGGGGGTCTCGATCATGTCTGCATTATTCGCGAACCATAGGGTGACACACTTAAGGGATCCCGACACCATTTGGACCAAATATGTTTCAGATAAAGATTTAAGAAAGCGCTAGAATTATTTCAATAGACACCGAAACTGTTTCGGGTGAAATTGCTGAAATTGGTTCTGCATGTAATATTGAAATGTTGCAAGGGGTTTTATGTGAATGTTTGTTAATCAAAGTAATTAAAAAAATTCTGAATAAAATTAATAAAAGAGTTTTATTAAATGAGAGAGCATTAAATTTGGAGAAATTTAATGCATTTAAAGTGGGACTTTAAAAGAGAATGTGAAGGGGCAAATTTATGTGGAGGGAGTTACCACCACATGAATGAGGAGGTGAGGGGTCACCCCTTGGGCGTCGGCCATGGGGAGGGGCACCCCCCTCCTCCTATAAAAGGCCCCCCTCACACCCCTTCTTCCTTATACCTCCTTGTGAAGGATCTCTCTCCCCCTCTAGTTATTCCCCATGGTCTCGGATTAGCGAGATACAAGTTCCTGGTGGCTTTATCTAGAAAGGAGTTGCTGCTTCCGCTGCTTTGCTGGAGCGAGGGACGGAGGTTGTCGGGGTACCGGACGTGTGTGCGATCACGGATGCACCGCTGCTTTGCGGTGCTAGACTTGCTGGAGCTGGATCTGATGGACGTGCTGGAGCCGGACCTGCTGGACTTCATCATGATCTTGAGATCGGCAAGTGAATGACTACATCATCCACGAGTTCCAACTTGTTAACAAAGCTTTGTTGTCTTTGAGGGTAAGTTCTCTATGGATGTATATCCACCCGTTGCTTGTATCTAGTAGATAGAACTTGGCGTATAGTTCCCATCGTAGGAAATTTTTTGTTTTCTATGCCCATAACCCAATAGATTGGTATTCTGGAAGTTTTTCAGGTTGGATCCTTGATGATCCTGATTTCCATGCCCTTGGTTGTTTTGGGCCATCTGGGCTATCTGCTGCAGTGTTGCTAAATTGGCCTGGCGCTCTGCCCTGCTTGCTTCACGGTCTGCAACTAACATCTGCATAATCTGCAGCATGGGGTCCTGCGATGAGCTGCTCCCTCCGGGGTTTCCACGAGTCATATGAAGATTGAGATAGATAAAGGGGTAAGAGGGAAATTTCTAAGGTTTATGGTTTTGGTTTCAAAGCTAAAACTTTGAGTTTGACTCAGGTTTTGCAACTAACTCCATTTCATTCATTCAAACAAGCACACGATACAAACACACACCACACATCAAAGGAAAACATATGGTTTTAAGAACCATTCTGCAAGCTACGATACATTGGGACCGATACATCTCATGATACGACACTGCTCTAGTGCATCTACTCATCATCGATGAAGTTAGAGTCGTCATCGTCAGTGTAGAAGTCCACGGCATCCTCCTCCAGAAAGTCATCATAATTGTTGAGGTAACAGTCCATATCTCCCTGGATGTCTTCACCTTCCTCTTCTTCTTCCATTGCTGCAAGCTGAGCTTCTTGCTCCTTGATGGTCTTCTCGAGGTCGGCCACCTTCTTACGAAGACGGGAGATGGTGCGATCCTTCTTTTTGCGCTGGCGGCGAAGAGACTTACGGTCCTTGACAAGTAGTGAGAAAGTTTAGGCCTTCTGGGCGGCAATGGCAAGGTTGTGGTTGGCGAACTCCCTAGCATTGTCTAATTCCTTCTGGCGGTCGTACAGCAGGAAGTCAAGGTTCTCCACTTGACGCTTCAACTCCAGGTGACTTGGCATCTGCATTGGCATTCCCATGAAGTCACGCCTTGCATAGTGCGCAAAGCGGGTTCCTTGGATTTGGTTGACACTGAGGGCACATAGACGTGCGAGAGCTTCATCCATTGCCCTGGCTAATCCATCTAGCTAGTTGTTCTCTTGTACGGAGAACTGGATTCTCCCGGACGTTGGTGCTTCTATGCTTCCTCGAAGATCAGCGGTGACTAGCCATTGTAAATCTCCTCCTGGGGGTCCAGGAAGTTGAGCTCCAAGAAACTCCGGATGTGGGTGTCCCAATAACTCAGACAGTGAATCTAGATCCCTCTCGAAGGTCAGTTGGCCTCCTTTGCCCAACTGGTAGAACTTGCTGAACTGAGTCTCCATCTACAAGAACTTGTTGATCAAGTGTGTCAAGTTTTATGTAGTAATGTAAGAATTTGAGGAACATGATTTTTTTGAGAAATAATGAATTTCCAAGGGTAAGAGAGGAAATATTTTTTCATAAATACTCACTTTGGTTTTGATATTAAGTTTTTTGTCGGACATCCATTCTAACTAGGGTCTCCTATGGTCAGGATGGCTCTGATACCAACTTGTCAACACCTGGATTTTTAATCCCAGATGCCTGCTATGTCATACATCGCAATCCTAGGATTACCATTTTTGCGAGACATAACAGATTGGATATCACAGTACATCATCCATTACAAACCATAATAAGGTCTTACACGAATAAAGGATCTCATGATCCAGTCTTGTTGGGGATATACTTTCCGGGTATCCTCACAGCTCCTCACTGACCAGGGTGGCCCACTTCGGGTTAGAGCTTTGCTTCACGGGCGGCCCAGTTAGGGAGAGAAGACGGAGTCCAATCCGACTACGGGAAGGCCCAGAAGACTTACCGACTTAGGCCCATAATGTTACTTGTAGTTCAAGATGTACTCTATAACCAACTCTTAGTCGTAGCCGAATTGATCTCTCCTGTAAATCCTAGGCCGGAT